>JAQJVL010000015.1:5712075-6145768 GCA_035578905.1 Stictocephala bisonia | reverse complement strand
AAATTAAAATATTACTGTAACACCGAAAAAACGACGCGTTTGTATTTAATATAGAAATAATTTTTAATAATCGTATATGTATTTATTATAGTATAATGTAATAAATCGTGTGAGTTGGCAGCACTGAGATATTTTTCTGCAATTAATCGTGTGAGTTGGTAACACTGTGGAAAAAACAGTTAGTACATTTTAAGAAAAACAGATTTTTTTTGTGCATCTTTCACATATGGCACCACATCAGCTGATACTAGCAGACGACAGGCGTAACGTCAGAAAAAAGAGCGCGAAAACGGTGTGACGTCACACCAAAACAACACTGACCTAGGACAACTGACCTTCAAGGTCACCACGTGGCTGATAACAGTTGTAAACAATAGTAAACTTGACCTCAAGGTCAACACGTGGCTGATAACAGATTAGCGGTGACCTTTGACCCTGTCCTGGTAGCGGTCTGGCGTGACGTCACACTGTCCTGGGACGTACATACTATACTACTAACATTAATGAACTATAATAAATTAATAGTTACGACTTAACATTACTGTATTTATATTTTTAAAATAAAACAAAGGCCAATAGTGACAGTGACTTATTATAGAATTACTTATTGCTTTGGTCAAGCCGGAATTATTGAATTAATATTTTAATTGTACGCATTCGTTAATGTAGTTTAAATAATTTATTTCATAAAAATGTTGTATATAGAGATTATTACAGTATTTTTCATGACATAATAAATATTGTGCACTGTCATTACGAATAAAAATGTTATGCTTTACTTTGTTAGTTAGATTATATCAGGAACCACATGGGAACGCACATTTTAATTTAAACGAAATAAGCCATTCAAAAGTAATTAGACTAACTCAGTAATTAGACTAAAAGTGAGTAAATCAGTCTGTAAAATAATACTGATATCAGTCGTCGTAGGCCTACATTGCATCCATCGATGTTAAATTAAATGAAGGAAGGTTTTTATGAATGAAGTAGTAAAATCCATCCGCGACTAAGAAGTTCGAGGTTTCGCCACTTGGATCTCACGAAACACCGCATATTTTGGCAATAAATTAACATGCAGGCATTTGCGCGGTCCAACATTGCGGCTACAGATTTAAAGATATCGATCTGAAACAAAAACTAAATTGAAACCAGATACATTTCTGACTAAAATCGCTTTTTAAAATTTCGATAACAGCTCTAGTTTTATTTTGGCACTAGTTTGAATATTGGGTAACTTCAATAACCTATAAAATCGAAATGAAGGAGAATTCGAAAATTTTAAAAAGCGATTTGAGTCAAAAATGTCTTTATCTTTAAATAGATGTTTCATTTATAATTTTACGACAGTAAATAAGGGCAGTATCTTGGACCGCGCAAAGCAGTTTTTACGCTTCTCAGCGCGGGGGTTTAGAGCCCTCTTAATGAATGCTACCTGACAAGGGTTTGACAGGTCTCTACAAATATTTCACTGCCGGACAATTGCGGACACGTTCTGGAAAGAGACTGATTTCCACCTTTAGGTGGATCTAAAGATGGATACATATCATATATGTATCCATCTTTAGAACGGATACATATATGATATATGGTATGATATATGATTTAAAGACTGATTTTCATCACACTTTACACAGGCTTTGGACTGTCAAAATGGTAAAATCATTTTGGCGTGTTTAAAATCAGCTTAAGTAGGCTTCGTCATTCCTTATAACTACTAATTCCTAATATTTGTTAATCAGGCTTTGTCATTATAAGTATTTACAATTATATACATATTCGTTACACTCAAAGTGTTGTGTCAAATCCCAACTGTTGGATCTACTCTAATCTTTGAATATGCGAAATGGTCTTCAAAAATGATTTTATATTTTTTTTCTTCATACACCTGTACAGTTCTCTCTATCCTTTTATCTAGTTTCATGTATTGCTTCTTCCTCTTCTTCCCTTCTAAATTTAGTTCCATCTTCATGAACACGCAGTTTGTGTTTTCAGCTTCTTTCTTCAAACAATCCATTAGCGTGTTAAATCTAGGGTGAGCGTTACCAATGAATGTGTTTATTTTGTTGTGCCACCCTTCTACTGCATTTGTTGTTCTGTGCCTTTTGCCGTAGCAATTCCACATTTCGATGGGTATTTGGTCATTCTCAAGCCATGTCTCTATAAAGTAATCGAAGAACTCTGACAGTTTTGGATTGTTATGGTCGGGAGCTTCCGCATGAACCTGCAACATTTCATAATATCTTTACATATTTTTTTAATTTTAAACTTTAATAAACGTTTATTCACTGGGAATGTACGTTGAGAATTTGTATTCACTTGTTATCTTCAACCGTGGGGTTGTAAAATTTGTTAAATAGGTAGTTTTGGGTCCCCTGAATAGGCATATATAAAAAATAATGCTTATAAATATAAATAATAAATAATCTTTTTACTAAGTGTGCACGTTTTATTATCATATCTTTGTTTTGATATGAATCTATACTCTATTTATTTACTTTTAATATGTGTTTGACTTTTGTATTGACGTATATAGTTTATTAAGTTTTATACCATAAATAGATCTTATAGGTATACAATATGTTGTATTTATGCCCTCGCATGTGAGTTAACTGTATTTTTATTTGTTTAATATAATGAATGTTAAAACAAATAGAAGTGATCTAACAAAGAGTACCAAATCCCCTTCTCTTGGAGTAGCTAAATAATAACCACGATTTTCATGTCCTTGGTGTGAGCTATGTCCTTGGAGTTGACACACGGTACAACTTGGAGGGTGTAGAACCACATTACCATCAGGACCTTGACACGACACGTCCTGAGGGATGCAGCACGTTACAGGGAAACGTGATTCAATTTGCGAAGCTGTGGTTCAGCAGCTGAGTGCACCTAACACGACTGACGTATGTTGTACGTTGGTGGTACAGTCCAAGTGGGCGAGGGGACATTCGGAAGACAGGAGGTAACTTGAACGAGGGCCTTTGATTAAATATTTCAATGTACACCTATATTCATAAAAATAGTAAAAGATCAATGGAACAGAATTAATATTCAAGAGTGTATTTTTTGATAACAGTTTAATTTTCATCCATTTTATAACTACTACTATTATATTTATCTATGAATCTATAAACAGAAAAATAATATAAAAGTTATACAACCCGGTTTGTTGAATGAGGTCAGTTGACGATATTTCATGGGTTGTAGTATATAATCATCAACAAAAACAATTATATTTTAATTATAATCTCAATATATTAGTATTAATAATTTAGTACAGTCATAAAATATGTTTAATTATTCTAAGTTTAACACATGCCTCTAACCGTACAAGGATGATTGTTACATGCTTAGAAGCATCTATATGTTAGATCCTTAGAAAGGATTTATTTAAAAGATTCAAATTGCCACATTTATTTTTTAAAGCTGAATGCATTTTTATAATTATTTATACCTATTCTTAAGTATAGTTTGGTTATTGATGTTAAAGTAATAAAATCGGGGGATATCCATGTGGACAACATTACTCGCAAACTTTCTTCTGGAATCTATGCCTTACGACGAATGTCAACATTGTGCAATACAGAAACCATGAGAATGATATACTATGCTTTTATACATTCCCACATATCTTACGGTATTAGTATATATGGCGCAACAACTAAACAGAATTTAGATAAAATCTTGATATTACAAAAAAAGGCACTCAGATTAATGTTCAAACTGAATATAATAGATCATGTAAATCACATTTTTTCCGAACAAAACATACCGACAGTATACAGCCTATACATTATTGAATGCATTAAATTTTTTTAAGTCAAACTGCAGTGAATCTCTAATACAATCCCAACACAATTATAACGCACGTAATAAAATATCCTTAGATCGACACAGCTTGGAATTCTATAAAAAGAAAACAAGCTACATTGGAAAATATTTCTTTATGCAGTTACCAACTGAGATTAAGCTTGAAAATAACGCGAAGAGTTTTGAAATCAAAATAAAAAGATATCTAACTGAAAAAGCACTCTATTCAATTAATGAATATTTTTGTTCTTGAGTACTGAGAGCCTGGTCTTCCAATAAATGCAATAAGTCTCGTCATTATTTGTTTTATTTTTTACAGTCATGTGTCTTGTAGTTTTATTTTAGTTTAAGCATTTAAGTATTAAAACGCTATTCGTAGTATATTTGTACAAAAAAATTATGAATACAGAATTTTGACTTTGACTAACTTTTTATTACCGCCGGTAAGTGATTTTGTTTTTGGTTTTTATTTATCTTGTTAATGAATAACAAGAACGAATTTGTCTACGATAAATAACTTTTTTCTCAAACTTACCAAAAGAGCTGGCTATTCGGTTTGTGTTCATTCCATATTAATTTGTTGTAATTTAAATTATAATTAGAAGAATAAATAAGTTATTATTTTATTTTGTATGTTAAATTACCGAATAGCTCATTAGTAGTATTGGACTTGTGGTCAGTATTTTTATAAATTAATTTAAAAATCGATACTGTATTTTTATACATTTATTTTACAAAATCGATACATTTCAAAGTACATTTCGGTAAATTAGGTAAATTGAAGTGAATCTTAAAGTCGTCATAAAATATTTAAAACTATAAGAATCCATACGTTATACCACACAAAATAAACTTAAAATGACACGTCAATCTTACCCTAAAATAGGATATAAACCTATAATACTTTTTTACTTTAATTTTCATATTTCGTCCTACTTAAATCAAAACAGGTGACACTTTTTCAAGAAGCTAAAGAAATCTGAATGGGTGGGTGGAACAAAACCGCCGTTTGCGTAGGGTTGGTGGGTGGGTTTCACAGTTGATAGAAGCTTAAACAGGTAAACGTCACAACGCACAAATTTATCATTTCTGGCTTTTTTGCATTCGGGCAGCGGGATAATATAGTTCTAAATAATTTTCTGTTATAGATTATTACGTTTATAAATTATTTATCTCCTATATGTTTGCTATGAAAGCTAACTTGTTGCTTTATTAAACTATTGTATACTCTGGAGATAAATAAAATTATTATAGTGGCCCCACAACATTAGTGTTTTCTGGGTTAGTGTTAGTGTGGCCGGGTGAGCTGATAGGCAGTGTTTGATTGTTGTATTGGAACGAAATGGTTTATTTCAGGCTACAGATAATTTTAATTGTCCTCCATTATTAAATGTATGACCGTCATATTTATAGGGCCAGCTTATATAGTCTGAGCCACGCAGTGTTGGTAAAAAGTAAAAGTTAACGTCACTAAACACAAATGTATTACACTACAAGTAAAAACGCACAAATATTACAGCAATTTTCTTTAATATGTTGTAAACATAACTTCACCATCAACTGACAATGGCTGTAAAAGCATTTCGTATAAATGGCAAATTAGCACATTTTAGCGATAAATTTAATATAGTACTTACTTTCAGAAAAAAAACTATTCTGTGCTTTTCAATACACTTTTTTATGCTTTTAAAGTGGCTTTAATATTCGAAACACTATCTTGATTCTCTTTTACAGAAACTGGAGTGAAGTTTGTTATTTTAATACTTAATATAACTATTGAACAATAAACTATATCATTTACTGTTATTTAAAATAAAATCGATTTAATATCTCGAATTGAAATAATTAATTATTTTCAATTAATACTAAATACTTACTTAATTTTATTTTTAATTTATACTGTATTTAATATTTCAAACTAATAAGAAGTGACTAATAATTTTTATAAATTTGCAACACAGTGAATTAATGAATTAAACTATTGGGTGATTCGCAATCAATTTTCTCTTTTGGTTTCCACCATTTGCTCTTTATTTTATTTTCTGTTTTATTAAACTAATAAAAACTAAGATTCATTCATTAAATACAACTATGCATATTTTAGCTATGTTTTTTATTTGTTAATTATACAATCAAATGTAAACAATTATTTCTCACACAAAGAAAACAAAATCATCATCAGTTACAATGCTTGATGTTTGAATTTAAAATTACGAGCGGGGAAGGGAGGTTTGCAAATTGAATTAAGTCACAGTCGGTTTGTGCAAATGAACAACGCCGTTTGTAAATGCAAATCATCGGAATGTTAAATAAACGCTGGAGGCATTAATTACATTCACAACTCTTGGCGGTTTATTTTTGGTGCAATTTTATACTGGTGTCATTCACTATATTACTATATGGACACATTCTATAATGCATTTATTTTCTACAGGTAAATGCTTATATAAAACTATTTACAAACTTATATTAATGGAGGTAGGCTTTAAAAGCACAAGTAGCCTGCTATATACTTAAAAAGTTTTTAAAACTTCAACCACCAGTTCATATGGGCCTCAGACCTATTCATGAACTTTATTCAACTTGTGAAGTACCGACCGTATTCTCAGTTAAGGGCTCGAATTTCGGAACTTGGACTGCGCAACACGAAGGAAACCACTGACTGAGCTGTCACACTGAAAAATGATTATAAACTAAAAATGTCTCTAGACTCTAATTTTGAACACTAGCTTATGCAGTCAGTTTAAAATTAACTAAAACAATTTGTGAAGTAATAGTCAAAACCATTGACTATAAAAACAAACACACTGCGTCTGTGCTGCTATCTAACGATGACTATTTTCAAATAAGTGATAGGACGATTGTTTGGCGTATTATTAAGCTATTGGTCTCTGAATGTGCTGGAGAGATTTATATACACACAGAACAACAACAACAAACGGTCAACATCGGTTATATGTCCGCAAAAGTTTGACTTTTCCCTATATTCTTAGGGTGTTTTAAATTATCATGTATTCTTAGAAGACAGCATGAGGGGTAACCAACATTGATTTAGTGCCAATCCGGCCGGTGTAGGTTGGGTAGCATACGTGATCAGCTTGGGTAGCAACTGTGATCAGTTTGGGTAGCATGCGTGATCAGTTTGGGCTAAGTTAAGTTAGGATAGAATTTTTCTCGATACAGTCAGCTCTTAAACAGTCCTGTTAAGAAAACGCTTTTAGTGGGCATATAACCGATTTTGACCCAGACAAACTAACTTCACGTGATCCATAAGAACCGACAGTCTTCTTGTTTCCGTAGTAAACGATAAACTAAGTAGACATGTCTACATGGATTAAACTGAATTTTGAACCAGACAAACTAGCTTCATGGGAATCAGCCAGCATTCTTCTTGTTTCCGTAGTAAACGATAAACTAAGTAGACATGTCTACATGGATTAAACTGAATTTTGACCCAGACAAACTAACTTCACGGGAACCATATGAGCCGACAGTCTTCTTGTTTCCGTGGTAAACGAAAAACTAAATAGACATGTCAACATGGATTAAAATGGGTTTTGCATTACATACTCAGTGAGATGACATCTGCTGCAAAGATTTACCAATCAGAATTAGTTTTAAACGTTAAATATTAAAAAAATATGAGTGCATACTGAGTTGGGTGGTAGCATGAGTGGGAGGACTGTTGTAATAGTGGTGGTGATGGTCTTACATATCGTACATGTATGACAGTTATTTGTAAGATCTCATACATCATACATTTCATGTAGTTTTTTTAAGGAAACTTCATTTAGTGTGGCACTTGTAAATAAAAATTATATTAAAAAACAAGACCACATCTATATTTTTATCGAAGATTGTTTAGGGTTAACATTCTTACTTCAGGTTGACACGTTTTTGACATGGGAACACCTGGAATTAACAGCCGTAAGAGTACAAATTGTAAAAAAAATCAATTATGTATTATACGTTGTGGAACGAAAAAGATACGTATATTTTGAAATAAATTTGTAACACTATAGAGTCAGAGGATTCAATTACACACCTAATTCCGTTGAAATATCATAAAAAAGGTACAATTACATACTCAAATTCACATTTATATCCTTTATGCTACATAAATATTGGCATGTTTGCGAAAATACTCATCAATATAACATTTATGTCATACATGCCATCTGTATATTACTATAGATATTACATCCAGAGAGGTTAGATTGACGTTTAAATTTCCCAGAGGACATTCTGGGAGGTTTCGATCACCGATATTAGTGTGACGCAGGTGTCACAGACATGTATATTATCCCTGTCACACATCTGATGTGTATTATTTACTCAAAGCTAGATTATGAAACATATTTTAGCGAGTATTGTTTATTTAAAACTTCTTAAAAACCATCCCACTCAAATGTTATGTTATCTTGAGGATTATTTTTGTAAATTAGTATTATTGTTAAATAAGTAAATTTAGTGTATTTTTATGCTTAACACAAACTATTACTATCTATATTTATCTGATTGTGATAAATTAATATACCAGCTGCCATATTGGATTTGATTCTCCACAAGACTAATGTTATATTCAAATAAAGATTATAGTCTAACTTTATGAACGTACAATGTTAAATTTGACTTTATTTGACAGAGGAAATATTTTCCTTGAACCCCCTGAGATCACATTTCAATTTAATACTTTATTTATTTTTATATACTATGTAGTAAAACTATTGTCAAATTTCATATATATGTTTTAAATAAACCAAAGCATTTAGAAAAAATCTATCTCAGCGGGAACTACTAGATACACTCGTATTAAAAAGCATGTTGAAATTCGAAACATGGCCCGTAAGGAGCCAGAAGAAAATCTTAAATGAGGGCATAGGTCTAGTAATACATCAAATTAAAGGTCTATACTAGAGAAAACAGTGCCACGAATCAGACCTAAAAAGGTTCACCATTAAAAAAATGTGCTGGTTTACAGTTTCAAAAAGATACCATGTATGTCCTACAATAGGCGGCTTATTGTTCTTTACTTTGCTCAAGTTGGGTAAGTTAAACTTGGTAAATGGCTACTAGACCTAAGAAATTATTTTTTAGGTAGTTAGTGACTCTTCATATCCAGTGGCGGATGGTCCATAACGTGTTCGGAAAAAATATGAAAGCATAGTACAAGATGTAGCCTTTATAATTTTAAAGGGGGTTTCTATCAGAAATGAATACTACAAACAGCAATAGAAAAGTGGATCCAGTGCAAAAAGGCAAATGTTCAAAGATTTTAATAGAAAAAGTAATGTTTATTTTTCAAATATTTTTAGAGTAAATGGTTGTTAACCCTAGTTCATACACAACTTCATAATGTACTTTTGTAAGATATAATGTAGGATTCATTTTAAAGTAGGGTAATTTCTTTGATTTATAGTTTTAACCCTTTCCATCCCAGCATCCTGTTTACCGGACGTCCGAAAAACGTTCATAACATCCCAACGTCCCGTCTGCCGGACGTATAGAAAATAATTGTTTATAAATATTTATTAACTCGAAATATATACAGGGTGAGGCAGACCACCCGTGCAGCATGTATAGCAGGAGAACGGTTTAGTCTAGTGGCCTAAAACAAAATGCTTTCCCCCTATATTGCATATGGGGAGTCCATTAAAAATGTTTTCATCAACCTTTTCGTAAAGAGTGTTGAAAAACTAGGGGTCATGGGTTCGAATCTCTAAATTATCAAATGCAAACATATGGCAAATAATACATCATTTTAAAGGTCTTGTTGAAAGAAACTCATTGATGAAAACAAAATTCATTTATCATGACACATTTCAAAATGGCGGCCATTTTTATGGAAAATATTGACGTTTACGGAATACCCTATAGTTTTCTTACTGTTTGAGATAGGTTCATTCCGATTTTAATTTCTTACTTGCAAAACCCTCAGCTTCACTCTGATATGCCGCATGACTACTTTTATCATTATTTTGATATTGGCCCCCTAATACGAATTTTGAAAAATTAAAAATTCCTTAAAGTTAAAATTTTTAAATAGCAACATGCATCATGTTGTATATCATTTTAAAGCGCTTGTTAAGACAAACAAATTTTGAATTACACTTTTTTTTGTATCTCCAGTGGTTTTTGAGAAATAAGCACAAACGTATTTTTAATAATAATTTTCCCACCTTTTTACGTTACTTTGGCCATACATTTTGTATTTAAAAAAATGATCAGATTTATAAAAATATAAATTGGTATTTTTACTCTTAATGTCTCTTAAAAAATACACGATTTGTATTTTTTACAAGATTTGTAAATTCTTGTATTTATTTGTATTTATTTGCAACTTTTAACATAATTGCAACCTTAAAAAAATTAATAAGTAATAAGAGTATCGTACAAAAATATCCAGAATCCAACTGAACTTACTTTACTGTAAATTACATGTGCTTGAATTGAAAACCATTATTTTCTGTACATAGTTCTATTCTGGAGGTGAAGCTATCTACAGCTCGCAATACTTCTTCGCCACTGATAGAATTTATACCATGTCTGATTCTCTGCATCATATCTTCGATTGTTGTTGGTCGTCTTTTGTACAATAAATCTTTCAGCCTACCCCACAAGTAGAAATCCATACAAGTTAAATCAGGAGATCTTGGAGGGTAGTTGACAGGACCACCTCTTCCAATCCATCTTTCAGGATATTGTTCATCAAGAGTTTGTCTGACGTTGTTGGCGTAGTGAGGTGGTGCCCCATCATTCATGAACCACAAATGTTCTATGTCTTCGTCGGGTATATCTATTAATAGGTTAGGCAGGTGATTTAGCAAAAAGTTGTTATAAGTGTCTCCAACTAGGTGTTCTCTGAAGAAAAAGGGACCTATAATTTTTCTACCAAGGATGCCACACCAAGTATTCAAAGTCCAGTATCTCTGGTTATCCACCTCTCGCATCCAGTGTGGATTCTCATAGGCCCAGTACCTCATATTATGGCGGTTCACTTCACCGTTGCTGCGGAAAGTTGCTTCGTCACACCACAGTACATTACGAAAAAAATGTTCACGTTGTTGTAACATTTCCCTAGCCCACAAACAAAAATTCATTCTTCGATGGCTATCATCACCATGCAGTTCTTGGTGTAATGATATCTTGTATGGGTGCATTTTGTTATCTTTCAAGATTCTCAACACTGACCTTTGACTCACACCCGCATCTAGAGCTATTCTTCTGGACGAGTCAGTTGGATTGAGTTGAACCGCTGCCAAAATGTCTGGTGCCGTATCACTTCTTACAGGCCTAGCTAGGGTTTTTCCTTTATTGAAATCAGGCTGAACCTGTCCTTTTTCACGCACACGACTAGCAAGTCTTTGAAAGGCCATTCGTGATTGAACTTCTCTGTCTGGATAACGTTCTGCGTAGAGATTCGCAGCAGCTGAGTAATTCTGGAAACATTCGCCTAACACCATTAGCATTTGGAAAGCCTCTTCATTTGTGTACGGCATTTCAGTAAATACAGAACTATCATTCACAATAAAAGAACAAAATAAGGAATAAAGTGGAGAATTAAAGTGGTTGTCAAATAAAATAAGTTTTGTTTCAGGAACTAAAATGAAGTGTACAATAATGCACTAGAACAGCTGATTTTATAAACAGCTGAAAATAATCAGCTGATTAAACAATCATAAGATTAATAATAATTGCAGTAACCCAGGAGCAAAGTATCAACTGGTTGTACTGAACAGTAAAGGCCAATTGTGAAAGGTACCTAACCATGCGAAGCGAGTAATGGTACTGTGTATAAAAACTATTAATATTTATTTATAATATTAAAGTATAAAAATACAACAAACAATTTTAAATGATAAAATTACAATTATGGTGATTTCAGTTTTTTACAAAGGTCTCTTAATTTTAGAGAATCATACAAATCTGGAACCAAAAGGCCATCTGCCACATATTCCCTTCAAGATTATCTTAGTAATAAGCTTTAAACCAGAATGTAATAATACCAGATTAGTAATATACCATATCTGTATTATTAGCAATGATAACACAGTACTTAATGTAAAACGCTTTTTGCCTGTATTTGTCAAATTGAAATATCTTAATAAAAAATAAATTTGCTTACATAATTCCTTATTTCGATTTACGCAATTAAATGTTAGATTTTGACTCAGTGCTTTCAGTTTTGGATGTCAGTGGCCAAAGTAACGTAAAAAGGTGGGAAAATTATTATTAAAAACACGTTTGTGCTTATTTCTCAAAAACCACTGGAGATACAAAAAAAAGTGTAATTCAAAATTTGTTTGTCTTAACAAGCGCTTTAAAATGATATACAACATGATGCATGTTGCTATTTAAAAATTTTGACTTTAAGGAATTTTTAATTTTTCAAAATTCGTATTAGGGGGCCAATATCAAAATAATGATAAAAGTAGTCATGCGGCATATCAGAGTGAAGCTGAGGGTTTTGCAAGTAAGAAATTGAAATCGGAATGAACCTATCTCAAACAGTAAGAAAACTATAGGGTATTCCGTAAACGTCAATATTTTCCACAAAAATGGCCGCCATTTTGAAATGTGTCATGATAAATGAATTTTGTTTTCATCAATGAGTTTCTTTCAACAAGACCTTTAAAATGATGTATTATTTGCCATATGTTTGCATTTGATAATTTAGAGATTCGAACCCATGACCCCTAGTTTTTCAACACTCTTTACGAAAAGGTTGATGAAAACATTTTTAATGGACTCCCCATATGCAATATAGGAGAAAAGCATTTTGTTTTAGGCCACTAGACCAAACCGTTCTCCTGCTATACATGCTGCACGGGTGGTCTGCCTCACCCTGTATATATATATATATATATATATATATATATATATATATATATATATATATATATAATATATATATTAATGATATATTAACGTTCGGAATAATATTTTCTATTATAAAAACTTATTTGTTACGATATAATGCTCTATTACAGTACATCAACTTGTATTATTTTGTTGCCTTTGTTTTGCGTTAACAGCTGTGTTGATTTTCGTCGATATGATCGTCAGCTGAGGTTAATTGTTGTTTCTTGACTGATGTGATTGTTTCTGTAGTATGGGAGGTAAAATAATTAAAATAAAGTACAATAGTAGGTTGTCAATAAGTGATAATACAATCGCTAATTGCGTGTATGACGAGAGTGACGAATCAGACCACATATGTGGCTTAGTTGTTAAGCGTAGGATAAAAACTGGAACTGCTGTGTTTTTTTTAAAAGAGCCATAACTTTTTTAATTTTAAACATAGCATTGTGAAATATGAATTTCTTTGAAGATAACTAAATGGTGTTTTAAATAGTCTTATTAGCTTTGGTCAATGCTTTTTTAAAAGCAATTCGCAACGCAACAAACTCAAAATTTTCAAAATCTTTTGTAAATATTAAAAACACAAAAAAGTTGTACTTTTTGTTAAGTCTTTTTTAATTTTATTTTATATTACAGGTAATCTATTTATAAAACTAATGAAACTTAAAATAATACATTTGCTTTATAAATTGAATTTTTATAGTTTTTTAGTATAATAGCCTACGACAAAATCGACTAAAAGGCCTGGGCTTTTTGGATATGTCAAATATGAAAATACCTAGGGTTTTTTGGAACAATTTTTAAAAACCTTTCTCGGATGAAAAGGGTTTTGTGGCTACTTTTTCATCTTTCTACAACCAAGTAAAATATTTTAAAATGGCAATTCAAATGTATTTATTTACTTTCATATCTCTTGCGAAATGTGTATAGTTTTGATCTTACCATTATTTGTTGTATAAGACTTAACGCATGAGTGCTTCAATAAATATTATTTTGAACCAGTATTTACTGTTTACTTCCCACCCATTATAGCCTACAGTATAGCATAATCATAATAATAATAATCAAACATAAAGCTATTACGTCACGGTATGTATGGACAATATGGTTGGCTGTAATACCAGTAATTAATCATCATACAGTCCGATTACCTCCAGTCCATTACATTAATGTCACAGTTAATATGTCCAGTCCATCTGGCAAAGCTTCAACACAATTAATGATAACATTCGTAAATTATATGCATTTTCTAAACTGTTAAATACATTTATATAATGTATTTAAGTATAGTAAAAAATAACAAAATAATTAAAAATAATTGAATAGATAACATTTAAGTATACACTTAGCAAAATGTATTCAAGGAATCACTGAACCTCGTGTCCAGATTTTAAAATAAGGTAACTTGGTAAGATCCTAAAATGATTATTTTCCAGCTACATATGTTTTTCAAAGAAATTTTTAACTTAAGAACTGCAAATATTACAATCATATTTGGTATAAATAGATATATTTATTGTTTTAAGAGGAAAAATCAATTTTAAAATAGGATTTAAATTTTGAAAATAAGGACACTTTATATGTTTTAAATGTTAATCACTCAAAAGGCGTGGTTTCACACAACGCAAGGCATAGAAATATTATATAATCTTAATGAAAATATAACTACAATCTTTGTTTGTCCAAATCTCAATATGTAAAAGAGAAAGCCATCACTCACTCACCACTAATTCTCCCACTTGCCGTAATCCTACAGAGCTGAAATTCGGTACAAATGTTTGTTTTAGGCTAAATAGGAAAACTAAAGTATTTAAATCTTGATAAAATATTCCTAATGGGTAGAAACCTCCATTTAAAGATTAAATTGGTCTGTACCGTAGTTGGTTCAATCCCAACTTCATGTGCTAAAGGTTCTCAGTTCGACTCCAGAGTCAATATATTTTGAGAAGGATCAGCTGATAATCACTGGCTGTTCATTTGTCATTGGGCTATCATTGGGGAATAGTCGGCCTTAGTTTGTAACAATGACTACATTCGCTCATCTACACTCATCACACTCATTCGAAATCCATATTCGCCCATATCTTGATGATCGGCGTCTTATGAATAAATAAATAAATAATGAGTTCCGTAAGGATAACATTAGGTTGATTTTACTAAATTAATAACAGCTGTTTTGTAAATAAATATATTTATTTTGTGTGTTTGACATTTATTCTATTGACGCATTAAAAGTTCACAATTAATTATTAAACTTCTTCGTTATATTTTTATCTCTATACGTGTACGTGTAAAAATGTAAAACAGCTGTTACAATGTAAATAATGATGTCTATTTACATTGTATATTTATTTACTTTGTATGTTTATTTACAATACTTTAATAAACATTACATATTTATTAAAGTATTGAGAATGTTATACATCTTTCTTTACCTCAGTAATAACATTCGGTAATTATATACAAAACTGTAAATAGGTCGGAAGTCAAGTGCAACGAGTGAGCTAATGGACGTTAAATTACATATTATGACTAAATGCAGTTTAACTACTGATATTTGTTGTCAACATCTACATGCCGAGGCCGAAGGCCTAGCGAAGCGTGCAAGGGTGTCCCCTAGTCATTCTATAAATAACAGTAATAAAAATAACTAAAAGAACTTTTAACTTTGTAAGGCATGGGTGTTTCTAATTTATACGCTACTTCTAATTTTGGTTGAAATTGTATTAAGAAAATTCGTAAAGCTGGATTAAATTATTCTTAAAATGTATGTGGCTCACTAAGTCCAAACGGATTTGCAAAATGTATTATCTTTGCGTGTTAAATTCCCTACATATTGGTCCCACCATTTATAGCAAATAGCTTCCAGATTAATGGCGTTTGAATACAATTTCCAAGTTGCTGGTATTTTATCGTTTAAAATGTGGAAGTTGCCCACAAGGTAATTTAATGTTATACTTTAAATGATTTTTTTTTCAAATTTGCATAACATTTCCATTAACACTCACTTGAATCCCAAATGCCTCAGATAGTTAGTGAAGGACATTTAAAAGTATATAATAGTGATAAATACACAACGTAATAAATGTACAAGCAAGGGAGTAATCCTTTTAAAACAATTAATTACTAAACTGGACTCTGGAAAATTTATATTGATAAAATATTATATAAATGGCATAACTTACAAGTTATAT
The DNA here is from genome assembly GCA_035578905.1 of Stictocephala bisonia. Taxonomy (NCBI): domain Eukaryota; kingdom Metazoa; phylum Arthropoda; class Insecta; order Hemiptera; family Membracidae; genus Stictocephala; species Stictocephala bisonia. The sequence continues at coordinate 6,129,905 of JAQJVL010000015.1, read as the reverse complement.
CTTGGCGGCACAGTTTTTTTGTTAGTTTTGATTATTAATAAAAATATTAAAACTCTCTGTAGACTTGTTCAGAAATTAGTAAATGCATTACTTGTATTTGAATAAACCTATTAAATGTATTCACCGAGTCAAACCAAATAATTACCAAATTTAAAGCTCATAATATTTAACAAGTTACTTAAGACATATAAACGAGTAAAATGTTTTTCTTATGAATCTTTCCTAACATATTGAAATTTTCATGTTGTTTGGTAACCGTTTGGTTTTATTCAACGAAACTATTTAAGATGTTTATTCATAAGTACAGTTCATTATAGACTTTATACAGAACAATGTTAACATTTTATTCAAGTATTATTAATTAATGTAATATATAATGACAGTAACACAGTAGCCTATAATATGTCTCATAATTAATATAATAAAAGTGACTACATAACGTTAAACTCAGTGCATTTTGTTCAATAGTAAAATAACCTTTGTAAGAATATACAGAGTGGAAAAATATAGAAACGCTTTCACAACTTTGTATGACTTCACTTGTAAAAGTGAAATCTTGTACATGGTCATGGTTACAAAAAACATAATTTTTGACATCATTAGTGACATTTTATCTTTTCAGGGGGATGGCCCACGAGGAGTTGAACGAAAATCTTCAACTTAAGCAAGCCTAGGTCAGTTTGGTATCAAATGAAAAGTCTATTCAAGAGAAATTAACTGCCGCAAACCGAACTTCAAAAGTGTTTTTCCCTCCAGAGTAGCGGTAATTTGAATGTCAAAGTAACTAATTTGAACAATATTATTACTCCGCTATTTAACGGTTTTAAGTAAATTATTTCTATACAAAATTACAATTAATGATAATTTATAATTTTTATAAATTATCTTTATATATGTTAAACAAGACTATAACTTAAATTGTTTTGAAAATAGATTTTATTCAAATTCCTTTTACAAATAACCTTTAGCTTCATAACATTTATCCGATAGTAATTCTTAAGATTTAGTAACTTTAATTTTAAAAACTCAATCCTTTAAATTACTGTCATTGCAATATATTTCCTAAGAGGAAGGGGTGTTGAATGATCGAAGCATCAGGAGACACAGACAACGTACTGTAATTAGTCTTCACTCCACAAGGCCTCATTAATCAGGCTTTGTAACTCATCAGTCTTCCACCAGGTAGCACCACATTCTCATTTCGTCAGCTGACTTACAACAATGTGGGTTTAGATATTAAATGGTATATGTATGTTTATTGATCAAAACTTAATCTGTTTATTTGGACATTCCTTTAAATTCTTTATCTTCATTTATATTAAAATTGTCATATGTTATATAATCTAAACTTACTTATTTACATAAAATAAAAATAATTAAATGAATACATGAAAATATTATGATATATGTATTGTTACGAGCTTTTTAGAGAACAAATAGAAGACTGTAAAAACTAGTTGCATTATTTTAAAATAATTTTCAAAGTATCTCCATAAAGTTTCACATTTAACTTTGACAAATATGTAAAAAACGCTATGTAAGCTGTGAAAAAAATTCAGAATGAAATGTATGTACAGAATATAACAGTTTTATTGCTAGGGTAGAATAGTTTAGAATTAAACATTTATGTATCTACACACTATCGTATTAAAGTGTAGTTTGCCTGGTTGTATTTGCACGTTATGACAAGTTAAACTCTTGTAGCAAGTTAAAATGGTACATCATCAATGAAAGTTTAACTTTAACTGCTGGATTACAGAAGTTCCTCACATTAATTTGACGCATAATCTATGTACTAAATACACTCAGTATATGGAGTGTACTCGAAGTTATTATCGGAAGGCAGCACTGGAGTCACCCGTGCTCTAAGAAATATCTAAATAACATATTAAATATAACTGAATATAATTCTATAAAGATTTATTTGTAGTTAGCCTATATCATCAAGGAATGTTCACTATACAGGGTGGAAAAAATACTGAAACGCTTTTACAACCACGTTATTTTTTTCCATAGATAATTTGGTACGGTACTTTTATTTTTTTATATTTGTGTTTCATCTATATTAAATCTAAATTTTATAAAAGAGGATGTTTTTATGTATATATATATATATATATATATATATATATATATATATATATATATATATATATATATATATATATATATGTTTGAAGTTTATGCGCTGCCAAACCATTCAACCGATCGCCATGAAACTTTAGGATGTTGTCCTGTATACTCCCGAGATGGTTTCTGTGAAGTTTGATGCAGATCCGTCCACAGGGTCCCGCCCCACGCGCTCCTAAAGATCCCATGTTATTCAAATGGAGAATCTGAATTGTTTACAAAAAACATATGACTGTGTGGTTAATGTAGTTTCACATGCCATAAGCAGATTGAAGTTCTCACAATAACAGTACTGTATATGTTTTGATTTATTGTAGTTCTACATTTCACCTTGAGAGTGTAGCACACACTACTTTTACTTGATCAGGTGATCTGTATTTGGTGTTAACCTTTTTTCCTCGGTAATTAAAACATGTGGTGAAACATGAAAATAGAAAATAAATAATTATTTGTTTTGCATGTTGCATTGTTTTTTGTTTAATTTTTATGACATGCCTCCTAAAAAATCTAATATTGGTAGAAGCAGCAAAAATGCTCGAATTCTTTCAGCTATTAGGTTCTAAATCAAACTCAATATTATGACCGGCGAAGCGGGTGGGTACAGCTAGTAAAGTATATTTTTTGATTAGAATAGTTTACTTAAAACCGTTAAATGGCAGAGAAATAAATAATATTGGTCAAACTAGTTACGTTGAAATTCAAATAATCGCTATTCTGGAAAGGATAAGCCTTTCGAAGTCCGATTCGTGGCAATTAATTTATCTTGAATATACCTTTCATTTGATACCAAACTCGACCTAGGCTTACATTGAAGATTTTCGTTCAAATCTTCGTGGGTCGTCCTCCTGAAAAGATGAAATATCGCTATGGTGTCAAAAAGTATGTTCTTTGCAACCATGGTGATGTACAATAGTTCACTTTTACAAGTGAAGTCATACAAAAGTTGTGAAAGCGTTTCCATATTTTTTTTACCAATTTGTATGCAATTTTTTAAATGTAGTTAGCTCAATAATTCTAAAAAAAGAGAATAAGAAAAAATCACCAGTATTTCCTAATACAATACAAATTTCAAGAACAGTTTAGATTTAAAATAAATTGTTCAAATGTCTTTTTAATTGAATATTATTTGTTGTAAAATTATAGTTTTATTCTGAAGTATTTTATTTATCAAATATATTTCTTGTACATTGGATTTCATTCAGAAATGTGTTTGTATAAGTTATGTCTGGATACGTCTAGAGTATAATAAACTGGAATTCTGCACAAATATATGCTACTGTATTGTTAGTAATTTTATGAGGTGAATGTGTAGTAGAATATAAAACAGTATCTTCTATTTTTTTCTGTTCATTAAAACAGGTTTGAATTGTTGTAATGTTCGATAGCAATAGTTTTCTTTATTATTCATTTCTCCAGACTTCATAGCAACATGTTGATACAAATTCGGTATAGCTTTTTGAAACGCCAATACATTTTTAAATACAGTGTGTGATGATCGTTTATACAAATATAAATAAATAACTATCTTTCTAAATGGTCTAACAACATTGACGATTTGGGCATATCAAAATGGAAAACCATGATTTATATATGATATTTCAATTCCGCCTCACACTTAATCAAATTTTTAAATTAAATAGATGTTAAAATCTTCAAGAGGTCATGTTCAAACTTGACTGAACTATGGTTCCTTATTACATTTATTTCAAAATATTTTTTAAATGTATAATTCATAAGTGTCTTAATTTATTATCATTACAAATTGATGGTTTAAAATACAAATCAAACATTATCAGTACGTTTCGTATAAAAACTCCGATGCTTTATTAAACAAATTTAACACTCTTAAATTCTCGACCAACAAATTATTCACTGTTATCCGACCACTCTCCTCAAATCCAACTTATATTATATTACGTAGTTTGGAGTTAGTATAAACGTTGAAATGAACACTTCACCTGAATTCCAGGAGTTAGCGTATTATTAAATAATTTAAATGTAGTTCAAAGTCTTCAACAGCTCTTGAACAAAGTTCAATAAAAGGATGAGTGTCTTCCAATCGCCATTCAGTGGAGAAGGTCTCTGCAAGTTTCTCAACTGGTATTAATTAATTAAGTTCAAAGTGCTCGGTCAACTGTAATTATCCTTTTGAAAATATACAGGTATTGATAGTTAAATTCTGTTCTCTCTATTCATAAACTATATATTTTTATTATTTTACAAATTACCATTCTTAGTAGTTCTGAAAATTAATTAATTTATTTAGTGATCCTACACTAGCCTACGTTGTATAAAATAAGTACTGTTTTTGAATAAGTCATCCATTATTTAAAAAGTAAACATTTTTCGAATGATTATAATATCCCTAAGTCAATAAATCCTAATTTTTGCACTGATTTATTCAAATATATATTTAAATAGCAATTTTTTTTAGAATTATTTCAGATGTAAATAATATAACACAGAATAATTTATAATCGTTGGGTACCCTATAAACAGGTTATCTTTGTGTGATAATTCTAAATTTAGCATATCAATCTTATGAATAAGAATAATTTTTTTATATATAATAGAACAGTAAAATAATAAAAAATCTAGTTTTTTCAGCTTCTAGGATGTGTGAGTGTTAGAGGAAGAAGGCGAGTTATGGAAATTCATATGTATAAATTAGTTCTCAATTTATGGCTACTATTATAATAAATTAAGTAATAATTTCAATAAAGTACCCTTTATTCATTTATATTATATAGAAACCGGTTGTGTTTAATAATAGAAAATGAATAAAGGGTACTTTATTGAAATTATTACTTTATTTATAGGAAAATTCTTATTTTGTGATACAGAACACCATATTATTCGTGATACCAAAAATATAAATTGGGACGCTCCTTTGTACCTGGAACTCTTTTTATTTTTACCCTTTTCTACTTATTAGTGTTTATATAATGAAACCTTAAATTCATTGATGGAATACTTTTGAAAGAGAGACTGCTTAAGTAAGTGATCTGTATTCTTGTTTGTATTACATTTATTTATAACGGCGAATATTTACCACTTAAAAAATATACATAAAGCAAAAGCTACATAAGAAGATGAAAAGTCATCAAAGGTAGAATTATATTACATAAAAATAATAATAACAAAAAAACACTCATATAAAAAAAAGAATATAGTAGAATTTGACTTAAAATAAGCAGAACCAAAATAAAAGCAATGTAATAAATATTTTATTGAAATCAAAATACATTGGTTATTTATTGTTAAGTAGGTCATGAGGAACCGAAAAAACCTGAGTGTTAAATGTAAGAGAGCTCATTCAGAAATAATGAAAAAGTCATCAAAGAAAACACCAAATTATGAAAATAGCATTGAAAGTATTTCGTGTAATCCATTTAGACCCATATATATATATATATATATATATATATATATATATATATATATATATATATATATATATATATATATATATATATATATATTTAATGACAAAATATAACTATGGGCCACAAACTGCTTTAACAAATACGACATAAAATATTATTTAAAACACTATATAAGTTACAACTAAAAGACCGCACTATATGTCTGGATGAAAGAGAAGGTAAGGAAGAGATTTGTCTGATGGTGTCAAGGCGCTGACAGGGTCTGCAGTAAGAGACGTTTATACCGCTGACAAGCCGCTGACAGAGTCTGCAGTAAGAGACGTTTATACCGCTGACAAGCCGCTGACAGCGTCAGTAGTAAGAGACGTTTCTACCGCTGACAAGCCGCTGACAGCGTCAGCAGTAAGAGACGTTTCTACCGCTGACAAGCCGCTGACAGCGTCAGCAGTAAGCCTGGCTCTGATCCAACTTGGTTCAGCCTGTCGTGTTAATCTCGGCTTAGCCTTTGATCACTTTGTCTCCACAATAAACTATGAACACCTCGTATATATCAGGCAGTGGTGTATTCAATCAACAATCATAGATAATGGTAGGTTTAGAATCATGAGTCTCATATTTTAACAATAATTTTAAAAGTCCCATTAAAAAGCTTTCTTATTATTAATGACAACTTTAAAAAAGTCGTTTGTTATCAAATTATGTAACAAGTAAGTGGATGTCCAGGTGTAGATGAACAAAAAATGCATTCTCCATTATTTGATGTTACAAATTTGACCTTACTTAGTTACTTAGTTTTGAGTGTTAATACAAGATTTAGGCTACAATTTCATTATTTATTTAAAAAATATAAAATCAAAATCCATTCAGTGGTTTTCTGTACAAAATATGTGATACTCATTAAATAGTGAACAACCCCACAGTACTTGTCATGTTACAGGCCACGGACGTTTGTTTAAACCACGGACGTTTTGAAATTCTGGGGTTTCCGGTTAAATATTTTATGTGAGAGTCGCTTTAAAAACCTTGCTTGCATCTTCTGAATGACTTTTTGTAAAATAAACGACTATTTTAGTAATTTATATTACTATAATATATACCATATACTATATATAGCCTATATATATATATATATATATATATATATATATATATATAGGTACGGTAATTATATGAAAAAGAGGCCACATTGATTTTTCAGCTCACATTTTTTCATTTTAGATAAATAGCTAAGAAAAAATAATATGATAATTTTTTCAGCTGAAAATCTGGAAAAATTACAAAACTCAAGAAAAACGAAACAATATGTTTTCTAAAAATATGCGATGTGGGCACTCAAACTGTGTGGAATTTTCCTCTGAACACGAGTATTCAAATGTTTGTACAATCGAACATTAATAGGAACGTTAGCGTGGGAAATGTGCCGATTTAAGGAAGGTTACATTCTACGAGGGTAGGGCTAGTTTGGGTATTGATAGGTTAGGTTTGGTTACATTATTTAAGGAAGGTTACATTCTACGAGGGTAGGGCTAGGTTGGGTATTGTTAGGTTAGGTTTGGTTACATTATTTTAGGTTCGGTAAGATTGTGTTAGGATTGTTAGGCCTATTATTAATCGGTTTGTAACATAGTTGGTGAAGTTCATAGGTTTACCTAATCTAACATAACCATACCCCTAAAATACCTTAATCTAGCAATACCCAACCTAGCCATATCCTAATAGATAGTAACGTTACTGAGATCGGCACATTTCCGGAGCTTAATAATGATTCGATTGCAATGACTTTGTCATATTCGTTATTAGGACAAAATTCCGCATAATTCGAGTACCTACATCACTATATTTGAGGAAAAAAAATAGTTTCCTCAGTTTTATAATTTTTTGCCTTTTCCGCTGAATGTTATTTTTATTTCTTAGCTATGTATATACTATTGAAAAAGTGTTTAGCCAAAAATCGACAAGGGCCCTGTTCTATATAATTAAATATATATGTATATTTTTATTGATACTGATATACTTTATAAACAAACTATCTTCATAAATATAATATTAACTAAGCAATTTATACCATTAAACATTCAATGAAATATAACAAACACAAAATATTTCATAACAATTTTAGAAATTCGATTTTTGGGAGCCAAATTTCTTATGGTTTTGGAACACACAAAAATTAATAGATTCATAATTTTTATCACGTTTCTTAAATTTCTCATAACTAAGTGATTAATGTAAGTAAATAAAACTTTGATAATGAATTAAAAAAAAAAAAAAAAAAAAAAAATCGTCCATTTATTATATAAAAATAAACGCAAATATTTTTTCAGTTCTTGCTGATTATATTCATCATATGAAAAGTAAATAAATACATAAACATTTTGTTTTTGTATTTTCAACAGTAGATTCAGTCTATTATAGCCCAGTCCAGTTTTATTGGTAGAGTTTGTTAGACACAGTTCTTGTAAAGAATAAAGTTTTATTTCTCAAGATAATACGTAACCAAGACGTTTTAAAAGTAGCACTAGTTTATGAATGTTAGGATAGTATTTTGAAATAAGATCATATTTTATCAATATTTTAACTCGATACATGTAAGTGAAGTACATATCAAAGGAAACGCACATCCAACCCACACCCCCTAAGACAGCGTTTAATGCATGAGCTTCCTCAGTAGGCCACAGACCGAGTTTCACAAATAGGGTTGTAGCTGAGTTTCTGGTGGGACATGTAGGCCCAGATTCCCCAGAAGACGCAGGCTAAAAACCAAGGACTGAGTATCTTATGATTTTGAGGCACAGTAAGTAGATTTGATTGTGTGCTCCCTCATGATTTAAGTTGATTGATTATTCTAATATAATGGTGAATTGGGACTACCTTTGATCAAAGTGGGTAGCCAACCCCATAATCGACTTAAGTAGCAGCTGTGATCAACTTAGAATCATAATGATGTCAGGTTTCACTTTTGTCCACCATGAGCGCTGCTAGTCAGGTAAAATAAAGTGTTATGAGTTATCTGTAAATGGTACTTCATAATCCTAATTCCTTATAAATTAGTGATATCTAGCTTCTTACATGATAATTGATGTTGATAAAATGTAAAATTGAGAAACATAAATTAATTTGAATCAGTTTAATCTCTAGTATACATTAAAACTCATAAAGAACTAAGATCACTAATTGGCGATCTTTTTTTATCTTTAAGTCGGCAGAACTGTGAGTAAACATGAATCTGACTTGCCTGTGTGGTTGTCTAATTAGTGGTAATTGGTGTGGTGCTCATAGATTGTGTTTATTTGATATTAAGTACGTTTTTTAATATGCTAATCTGATCACTGTCAAGTAGGTAGACTAAAAGAAGAATGTATTAGCATAGTTATAATAATAATAATAATAATAATAATATACAAGCTTAGTTGTAAAACGTTTTTTCTTATAAGTTGTTTAGTTTATAAGTTAAGAAATGTAAATACATGGTTTTTAGGCATGCTCTACATTTAGGTTAGGAAATGAATTATTCTAAAATATGATACGCATTTGGGGATCATGTGACTTACCATGTAAAATAACTGAATTTTACATACTATTGATTTTTTTCTTTTTATATATGATAAGCCAATAATTTTTAAAACTATAATAAGTTGAAGCTTTGCGTGTTGATCTTCAAATTCTGATTGAAGATTTCAAATTCTGTTGATACTGAATCATTATTGATTTTATATTTTCCGATTTTGAAAACTCCGATGAAAATGACCTGATGACAATCTGCCTGGGGATGCACTTGGAAAAATCGAGCTTTATTATATAAAAGCAGATTCAGTTGAGTCTATAAATGAACTTATTAACTAGTTTTCAAAAAGGACTAAGGGGTGAACATACAATAACACAAGTACCAGGAACAAAGCTATAATAATCTTTTAATTCAATAGATATATAAGCTTGTTCATCGAATTAAGTGGAAAGCCAAATAGAAACTAAATGTTCTGAGAACAAAAATAATAACAAATCAGAGGAGGTCTAAAAGTCTAAAATATCTAAAAATTAAAACATAGAAACTAATTGGAAAAAGGAAGCCATAGGTTTTACTGGAGCATAGAGCAAAAATATATGAAGAACTTGACAACAAGATAAAAATTACACTGCTGAGTTTCAGGGGAATGATTTCCCAGTCATATTTGGTAACGTATTCTATATCTGTTCCCAAAAACTCCAGAGGACGTCTGCCTAAGATCGAGTTTTGGATTTTGTACGACTGGACCTAATAGGACATCTTTTGGAAAAACGGATAGTGTTAAACAAAGGAAATGTGCCATATGTAATAAAAAAATCAAGAAAACAGTGTTTGAATTACAATGTAAGACGGCTGACGGCCATTTTGGTTTCAATTCCATAAGAAAAATGTTATTTACGAATCCATATTTTTCCTTAATTTATTGACCAAAAGTTGTGTGTGAGGTATCATTTTAACCGTTATTATAGTGCACATTGGGTTTGCTTTTGATATTTTGAGTACATATTCCTAGTTTTGAAAAATATGTGAAAATACAACTTCAAAGTATATATTTTTTATATTTTTCTTTAAACTAATTAAGAATTCGTAAAACAATTCCAACGCGCAATATCATTCTTGATCGAATACAATTTGTTTGGAAACAGTCCGTTAAAAAATAACTGTTTAGTTTGGATACGCGTGATCGTATGTCCGGTTCGAAAATTACATTGTTCTTATGGGATTAAAATCAACATGACCGACAGCCTGCGACAGCCTCTGCAGACTCTTAAGGGGTCAGTATAAATACTGTAGTAAGTTTTTAAACTTATAATACTGTTTAAATATATATTATTTCATTTTAAATACATGATGTAATGTAATAAAATTGCATTTTTACTATTGGAAGTTTTGATAATGTTTTGCCCCATAAGTGCTATCACCAAATGGGGATTTTCAAAAAAAATCAATTATTTCATATAAAAATGTTTTTTAGCAAAGAAGTATTCTAATGGCTTATTTACATTAGTTATAAATAACCTATCACAAAAAAACTAAAATAAAAAGATGGTAATTAATGGGCGATGAAATGTGTTATCTCAACCACACCGTGAAGTATACTGGTTTAATGATAAGATCTTTCGTATTGCATTTTTGAACTTAAAAAATTGAGCCAGAAGCGATAACTCATACACTATATGATAGAACTGAACTAGTAGAGTGACTTTTATGGACGACAAACCGACATAAAAAAATTATTTTAGTTTAGCTCCATTTTCATAATCACTCCTAAATAATAGGGTAGGAGAGGAACAGAAAAAGGTTTTTATTAAGTGTCAAAACAGTAACAAAAGAAATAATAAGAAAAACAAAAATTCTGTATCAGGGAAATCTCACTCTAAAACCACCCGTTGAATAAAATTAAATTTTTACTATTGGAAGTTTTGGTATTGTTTCCCCCATAAGTGGTACTTTATTGATCGCCAATTGGGACTTTAAAAAAATCAAAGGTATATCAGACACTGATCGCTCTTTTACTCTGAAATAATAGTGTCTGAAATAATAGTGATACAATGCTTAGAAACTGCTGGATCATAGTATGAAATGAGTATGGCCGTAGGCGATGAGTGGGATTAAGGAAAACGGCTTTTGAAACTAAAGTTGTGGTAGTGCATGCTGTAAATATTTTAAAGTTAAGCTCTGTTTTTCACTCCTGTCTGCAACAAATATACGGATAGATCATCAAATATACGGATAGATCATCAAATATACGGATAGATCATCAAATATACGGATAGATCATCAAATATACGGATAGATCATCAAATATACGGATAGATCATCAAATATACGGATAGATCATCAAATATACGGATAGATCATCAAATATACGGATAGATCATCAAATATACGGATAGATCATCAAATATACGGATAGATCATCAAATATACGGATAGATCATCAAATATACGAATAGATCATCAAATATTGCAAGTGTAAAGTTATTAATACCAATATTTTAATTTCAATAAAGGGCATGTTGAACTTGTTAAAATCATTAATGTCTAAAATATTCATAAGTATACAATATTAATGTGTACAATATTCATATATTCTTAGCAGTCTCTAAAAAGAAAACCAATAAACTAATAACTTGTAGTACAGTACTTATATTAAAACGTCTTTCAACGCTGACAGACGATAGAGTGTCATTATCAAGCGAGTTGTGTCATTATTTGACAAGTTAACAAATAGTCAGTCACTTAATGTATTGGGTCGTAATAGATACTCACATTACTAATTTCATACATTCTTAAATTCGAATTTAGGTCAGTTCGATTTCATTCTTTTATTGAGATTATACAATTGCACGAACGTGGAATACTTTCGTAACATATTTGGTAACTATTATAAGTGTTGTTTGGATAGTTTGACACAAACTATAGAGAATGGAAGTGCGTTTAGGTCTTTTTAGATACCCTTTTCTGTATGAGACATTGATTGGTACAAGTACAGTTTCACTTACGACGTTGAAACAAAGCACGCTTTTAATTACTTACTCAGTTTTTTTGGTATTAGTTTTTGGAGTGGAAAGTGCACTTTACGTCTATGGACAGCTTACTACTGGATCAACGGAACCCGTGTCTCATCAAATGGCGAGATTTGTTTTGGTCGTTTTTTGTGTGTATTCTTTGCTGGATGGAATATGGGATCATAAAACAAAAGTTTCTGCCGCTATGAACCTTGAAGCAATTGAAGAAAAATTGGAGTCATGTAAAATAAAAGTTCCTGGAAAGAGCAAGTTCAAGGGAATCGTTGTATCAATGATGATTTTGCATGCTGTGACACAGATTGTGTTATTAGTTGGCAATGTATATGGAGAAAATGAGTTACTTTCAATCACAAGGTATATAACCACATTTCAATCCTGTGGTGCTAGATTAGGCTTGATATCTCTATCAATAATGTATCTAACAAAAATTTTGACTATTCAAAAGGCAATTACAAAAGGATTTTCTGATGTCTATAAAAGTCTGATTGAAAAATATCAAACCCCTTCAACATCAAAAAGGCGACAAAGAGTACACCATGGCCACATGATTGACAGTCTACAAACTGAAATGAGTAAAAAATGGATGATCCTAGCAGAACTTCAAGGCTCTTTGGATTTTACGGAACACAGTATTAATAATAACATCGGTGTAAAAATAATGATAGGTCGGATTATATTTGAAATTCTTATGCCAGCTTCTATTATTATTGCTTATTTTAATGGTCGAATACATTTTCATCTTGTGTATCAGCTTCTTTCTTATAGTTGCTTCATCCTTTTTGTATTGGCAGTGGAGATTGTGCGCAAGGAGAAAGAAGAAGCATTCCGTCAACTGTCCGGCTGTTGGAAGGTATCTAAAAGGCTGAGACATCAGCTGCTGGCCAACATCCACCGCAGTCGCAGGCCCTTCTCCTGTTCCCTCTTTGACATCGACTATTCTCTTCTGGCCGTTATGCTGGAGAACTCTATATTTGTCATCACCACCATAGCTGCAACCTGGAAAACTGATTGAACAGTTTGATCTGTAACCAAATTTGTGGTTTAAATTAACCACTGTGGAAAAAATAACTTAATCTATTAACTTTAAATACACTTTATTTACTGATGTGTAAAAAATACTTTTGTTATTTATTTTTACTGAATCCTATATAAAAATGTTTGTGATAAAATGTTGGAAAACAACAAAAAACTAAAGGTGAAACATTTTTTAATGTCTTCATAGTTTTAGTTATTGTATTTGTTGCAACTACAATTGATTTATTTAAGACATGTCTATATGGATTCTTTTTTCAAATCGTCCATGTCTATTATCAATATAAACGCAAGAATTACTGTTTAAATCCTAGAGCGTAGAATTTGCACGGTTGTATTGTAGATGTATTTTATAATAAAATGTATTAAATTAGTTTAAAATTGTTTGTCTGATTTTTATTTAGCAATACATTTTCCCGCTAATCGACTTAATTGCAAACCACAGTTTTCATTACAATTTTATATGAATACTGTATACTTTTGACTATCGTTACGATATAAAAATCACACGCCGACCTTAAATTGACTGTATTTGAAGAAAGTCATATTAAACTGAACTTAGTAAATATAAAATATATGGAGTTTTTAAAGATATATAAGGCTGCTATGATTATTTAAATGTTTTATGAAATCTTAAAGTTAAAAAAAAAAACTTTTGTAAGTTTATATTCGGATTATTTTATATTTTATTATGATCAATATATGCGTAAAATTGAAAATCTTAATTGTCACGAATTAAATGTATTCACATGCTATATATACTCGTACACAGTAAGTTTTATATATACAAGTGAACGTCAAACAACACAAATTTATTACAATATAAAGATAAAATTAATAAATATTTATATATCATAAATATGTTCGGTAATGTATAATTCGACTGAATTTCAGTAACATTATGACATATTTTGGTTACGTTTACAATTAATTATATACGAATATGGACTTTCTTAAATCAATTATAGCTTTCATTTTATACTTTACAGTTGTATGCTTGAATAATTTCCATGATTAAAAATAATTGTACTTTTATATTCCACTGACGGAAGGAAAACTTAAATGTAATAAAGTTAAGTACGTGATAGGCTTAAAAGTCTTTAAACGATATTCTAATTACTACCTTTTAGCTTGGACCAATCAAAGATAAGCTAAATATGATACTTACAATTTAACATTTTAAGAACAGTATTTGCACGTGCTATAATTTTGTACACTGTCATAGTGCAGTGGATATAACATATATGCTATAAATGGACAAGGTATGAATAGCAATGATAACATGACACAGACACGAGCTATGTTACTGAATATGTAAATGGCTACATTACCAGAGTCCATTATAGAGAGATCAAGGTACTAGGTTCCAGGGGTAGGTTATTTATTGTCTGTGACCGTACATCTGCTGAATACGTGCTGAATACCTGCTGAATACATGCTGGATACCTGCTGAATACTTATGTTTTCGTTATATCTACGATTTCTGTAAAAAAATTAATTGAAGTAAAAAAGCTAAAAATAAATCAACACAAAAAGATTGTTCGGTATACATAAACCCGAGATGAATATTTTAAAAATAGTTTTGTTTGGCAAACATCAATGAAAGATGCACATTTAAAAACTAGTTTATTAATCAGCACATTATGTGTTTGAAATATAATACAAGTAAACGTCAAAAAAGAAAAAAAGATTACAATAAGCAAGTGTTAAAAAAAACAGTGGTGATGTATTTAAGTAAACCACTTTTACTTTCCTAACGTGACTCTCCGTGAACTCCGTGACTCTCCGTAACTCTCCGTGAACTCCGTGAATCTCCGTAAACTCCGTGACTCTCCGTGAATCTCCGTAAACTCCGTGACTCTCCGTGACTCTCCGTGACTCTCCGTGACTCTCCGTGACTCTCCGTGAACTCCGTGAATCTCCGTAAACTCCGTGACTCTCCGTGACTCTCCGTGAACTCCGTGAATCCCTCTGGTCTGAGGAAAGTAAACGTCGTTTACGGAAATAGATCAACAATATATTTTGATTTTGTACATTTTGTGCTTATATTGAAATCCATTTGTAATGCGTTATGTTCACTTATATTGGATATTTTTAACAAAGATGTATGTTGAAAAATTATTGTTTACGAAAATAATATTATAAATAAATGGTACTATGTAACTGGCACAAACATTCTCCCGTTCACTTTGTTATGTCAGATTGTTTAAGAAATGAAAATTAAAGGATGTAAAAACACACCTTAATAAAAATTTATGTTCAATTAATTACATTTATCAGGAATCTACAAAATAAACACTTATTTTATTAAAATAAATATATGGAAAAAAATAATCTTCAAAAACAGCTGTTCAATTAATCATATAACCAGATTTTATCTAAACAACCTCCAACAACTTGAATTGTAGCTTCCGGCCTTCGGCCTCCAGCCACAACTTAGAGGGGTGGTTTCGAAAAATACTTTTAATTTTATTTTGCATTTTTACTGTAAGTTTAATACAAATCGTAAGAATAAAGCTTGAAAAAAATGTAATTATAAACGTTTTTTCCCGTACAAACAATGTTATAACTAAAAAACGAGTTAAGTTGGAGACATGCGGATTTTACTCAAATATTTTAAATTGTAATTGACATCTTTCTTGAAAATTTAATCAAAATCGTTAGAGCCATTTTTGAGAGAATTCCATTTTTAAAGTTTATGTCCATAAAAATAAAAAATAAACTAAAATTTCAAAAAAAGTAAAAATATGGTCTGGAGATATTGGCTAAATACATACCAAATTTCATAAAAATGTATCCTTCTGTTTGGTCTCCAGCGAACTGTCCATACAGACACTCACACGGACAGACACCAACAATTTTCTTAAAAAAAAAAAAAAAAAAATACTTTTTGGCATCAGGGGCCCTAAAATGGATTTATGGACGAAAAATCCATTTTTACTTTCTCTATGCTAACGCATATGGGAGAAAGTAAAAAGGATCTGTTAGATAAAGGAACTGAAATAGATAATGTAAGGTAAAAGGAATTATGTATGTATAAGTTATCATACTGTATGATGATAATATTACAACATCCACAGGTTAATTACTTGAATGGTAATTACATATCAGATAATGATGTATAATTAAAGTTATTTGGTGTTAATATTAAACGAACCTAGGATTCAAAACGGATCGTAAATACTGAAAGGCATCGGGGAAATTATGGGATATACTTAGTAAAAAATGACAATGTAAGATAAGTGAAACAAATCACTTAAGAATTTGTTCTTAAGTCAAAGGTCTTGTAGATATAATTCTGGTATGGAACAAGTCAAGATCATGTTTGAACTGTTCAAACAATCACGGACGTTTCGGTCTTTTTATGATGTGACATCCTCAACTGATAAACAATCATATTCGGTTAACAAGGAAAACTTAAAGTAATAAAAAAAATAAAAAATAGACAGGTATTAAATACACAAGTAATCAAAGACATTCTTATTTTAATTACGTATAATTTACTACGTAATTTTATTAGTCTATATATGCAAGTGCCATTTTTAATGTTATTGTCTTTCTATGCCTTTCAACCCTTTCAAAACTATGATTCCTTTTATCAGTAAACAAGTGATTAAAAATGATTTTATATTTATGGGGGAAATTGGTTTAAAATGGGAATATCCATTTTGTCTACGAATAATAAAAACCCCAATTGCAAAAAATATATATTTTTTGTTAAAAATGTGTAAAACATAAGCTTATCTTTATATAAAAGAGGCTTATCTTTATATAAAGGAGGCTGATCTTTATATAAAGGAGGCTTATTTTTATATAAAAGAGGCTGATCTTTATATAAAGGAGGCTTCTATTTATATAAAAGAGGCTGATCTTTATATAAAGGAGGCTGATCTTTATATAAATAAGGCTGATCTTTATATAAAGGAGGCCGATATTTAAAGGAGGCTGATCTTTATATAAAAGAGGCTGATCTTTATGTAAAGTAAGCTTATATTTATATAAAAGAGGCTGATCTTTGTATAAAGGATGCTTATCTTTATATAAAAGAGGCTGATCATTATATAAAGGAGGCTGATATTTAAATAAAGGAGGCTGATATTTATATAAAGGAGGCTGATCTTTATATAAAGGAAGCTTATATTTATATAAAAGAGGCTGATCTTTATATAAAGGATGCTTATCTTTATATAAAAGAGGCTGATCAATATATAAAGGAGGCTGATATTTATATAAAGGAGGCTGATCTTTATAAAAAGGAGGCTGATCTTTATATAAAGAAGGCTGATCATTATACAAAGGAGGCTGATCTTTATAGAAAGGTGGTTGATCTTTATAAACATGGATTTTTTACGAACAAATCGTAAAAACATATTTGAATTAATAATTAAAAACACTTTTTTAAAAGAATGTTTTTCTTGCTGAACAAGAGTGTTTTGCAATGATATTAATTTTCCAGGCAAAAAACAAATCTTTTACTTATGTAACCAAACCTAACCTAATATATAATAACACTAAATTCATTGGCAAAACATTTCATAGTCTGCATTAAAATGCGTGTTCAGCATAAAAACCTTAAAGACCATAAATAATGAAGGTATAGTGAAACAAGTTCTCCACGTAAAAAAAAAAAAAAAAAAAAAAAAAAAAAAAAAAAAAAAAAAAAAAAACACTGTTATTTAAATGTAGACTAATTTTATTCTCTGGTCTCTGGTGATAAAAATATAAAAATTTTGAGAAGTGTCTACAATGTGCATAAATACACTATTTTCAAAACGTTAACATTGTGAAATCATTGTAGATCCAAGCTGAAGTAATATAATCAAATTGCCCATTAGGTTTGTGGGTGGGTCCAGACAGCTGAGGTGGATCAGTCCAACGCTGATAGCCGAGACTGCTATCTAACCTGAAAATTGATTTCTCCGATCGACTGGTGCAGCAACCAATCTGCTGTTACACGAACCCTCGTGGAAAAATAGTTATCATCTTCGATTAATAGACTTAACACTAACCCTAAATTTATGGTGCTGAGCCTGTCATCTATCCGGTGAACTAGAAAACTAACTCGACACCTCTATTTCCTTACTAGACATCCATACAGCGAACTTTTAGATGCGATTTCTGTTTATTTATTCTCTATGGTACGTTAAATATGGATGAAATACTCACACAAATGAAATTTTCCGATATTAAAACTACTAATGTTATGATTTGATTTTCAGTGCCGAAAATTAATTAACATTTTCTCTACGAAATAACACAGTTATTATGCCGTTGTGTGCTAATTCTAAAAATGTCCTATGTAATATGTTTTGAAACACATGGCAGTTTTTAACCGATAATAATTGCACATTTTATAACCTCATTTATAGCTCATGGATCAAACACTAATATTTTATATATTTGATGGTATTAGTAAAATAAATATTTTAATAACTACGATGGCAAGGCGTCCACTTCTGGATTATTGTAGTGAGCATTTTTTATAAGGTTGATAAATTTGTTGTTTATATTTTGTATTTTTAATTGTCATTAGTTATTTGAAAATAATTTCAATCTACATTTAACTATTTTAGGATTTAACAACTAATTTATTTTGTTTGAAATGTCTATAAAAGTGAATGACTTACTTAAATTCATGTCTCACATTCATGTTTGTTAAATTGTATTAGGTATATTTCATAATATTATAAAAAAAAATGTTTATTTATACAAAGAAGGAAGGGAAACGAGAAAGCATACATTTTGCTCGGTGTATCCGCAATTCAATTGAGATGCAGATGGCATTACTTCCTTTCCATATCACCATTAGGTATCACTGAAATCACATACAGAGAGGAATTCAATCCGTTCAATAAAATACAACTCTACTGAATAGAAGTTGGGAATACAAGTTCCATTATTATGTGAGCAATTATAATAGTGAGGGCATTAGGATACTGGTAACGATATGGCTTTTAGAAATGTGAGGAGAATGCTTTAATGAGGGGCCAGCCTTCACGTTGGAAAAAAGAAGAAATATTATGTACTTGTATTGAAATGTTTAGTGATTTGGTTACACGTTGATAAACATAATTATAGAAATGTTTAGTTAGCGTTAATATTAATTTTTACAGATATTTTAAAGACAAATATTTATGATATTATAATTATTTTAATATTTAAATATTAATTACACTATATGAATCATATAGTGGTTAGATGTACGAGTATTTTTTTTTATTTCTGTAATGATAAAGTAATTTTAATTTCGTTTTATATTTTTGACACTTCCATATAAGTAACATGAAAATAAAATATCTATGAATGGCTTTAAAAAGCAATTTTATTACAGTAAAACTAGCAAATTCAATTAGCTAACTCTTAAGACACTTTAGAGAAATTTACTGTATACTGTAAAATTTAGTGT
The DNA here is from genome assembly GCA_035578905.1 of Stictocephala bisonia. NCBI lineage: Eukaryota > Metazoa > Arthropoda > Insecta > Hemiptera > Membracidae > Stictocephala > Stictocephala bisonia. Next base: position 6,110,414 of record JAQJVL010000015.1, on the reverse strand, counting down.
ACTAACGTCTAAAGTATGTAGGAGTTTCAATCAGGTATTTACAAACTTAAAAAAAATTGAACATTTTAAAAGGAAAAGTACATCTAGTGTAAGTATATACCATGAAATACTATAATGGTTAATATTTAACGAGATTTTAAAAATACCCATACGGAAAATCTTTAAAACGAACTGACATCGTTAACATAAAAGTAATTTCTATTTTTAATATATGGTAGTATCTTCCTAAATAGTTTTTTAATTATCATAATACGTGTTGGTACATATACAGTACAAGTAAACGTCACACAACACAAATATATTACAATATAAGCACAAAATGCACAAATATATTACAATACAAGTACAAAATGCACGAATATTACAGTGATCGATTTCGGTGAACCACGCTCACCTTCCTGAGAATAGAGGGATTTACAAAAGAATTCATTGAATACACATAAAATTTACATTCTTTTGTGAATCCCTCTGGTCTGAGGGAGGTGAGCGTGGTTCACCGGAATCGATCACCATAATATTCGTGCATTTTGTACTTGTATTGTAATATATTTGTGCATTTTGTGCTTATATTGTAATAAATGTGTGTTGTGTGACGTTTACTTGTACTGTATCTTCCTAAACTAAAATATTTTACTTAACTGTTCATTATAATATTCACCTCTATTATACTTACCGTTCAAACCACCAATTAAGGTAAATTTCAGAAAGACCAATTGACGAATGTTTTTCTAAAGAATGTAAGAGACTATAAATGTCTTAACTCAACAGTGTAAATACCGTCCCAAAACGATGCGGTAAGTTGGAAAACCACTGCGACAAATGGAATCCCTGGGGAATAGTAAAGTGAGCAGCTTGTTCCCGCTCGCCTTACATTTACATTAACAATATGCTTCTAGCCGCAAAAACGTTTATTGTTCCCCAGAGAGGAACAAGTCACTTCTTTATTGTACATTCAAGAGTTGTTTAAACTTCTGAGCATTTATAGTCAAGTCATATTTATCTTACATTATGTATACTAATCGGTTGGCAGGGACATAATACAGCAATCTTATAGTTCATATATAAAATCATATATGTCAAAAAATACATAACTATATTATGAATGTATGCATATAAAATACTGAAAATATAACTTCATAAAACGAAATTAGTAAGTTACGCGCTGCTGGGTGACCCTCTAGGGGCAGGATGCCTATTCCGAGGGAGGCTTACGCCCCCCCCCCCAGTCATCCCGAAGGGATCAGGAAGTTTGTTCGGTATGGCTTGTTGTGCGTATGAAGCAGAGGCCACCGTCGTCCACCGGCGCCAGCTATCTTAGAACTGGCTTGGGTGTTATCACATTCACCCTAAGAATACACATTTATATGAAGCGAGAAGCCAAAGTTAAAAAGTCAGACTACTTTTTTCTCGTTTCTCTATCTTGGCGCGGCCGCCGCTAGGTCGAGCTTGCTGTACGGCAGCCCAGGGTGAGACAGAGAATGACGGGAAAGACAGCGCGGTTGATTGGATAGAGTGGGAGGGAAGATTACAAGTTGCCATGAGAATGAGAGAGAAAGAAAGAGGTGGACTGGGGTTAGGAGAGGATTACGTGGTAGACATTCTCAGCCAGCGCTGCATATCGGCAGCCGCGCCAAGCTCGTTTCGTCTGCTACAGGAAATCCTGACTCCATCTCTTTTCATTTTTTAAGGATGTTCATTAATAGCTATTGATGAATTGTAAAAATAACAGCTTACTCTAATTACTTAATTCTGACAGTTTAGAAATAAACATATCCAAAAATAGTATAAATAACATAGCTGTTTTTGAAAATACATAGCACCTTAAAACATGTATGGACTTCTTCTGCCCTTTAATTTAGCCAAGGAAAACTTGTGGTTTGTAATTTAAAATCAAAATTATGTTTAATGTTACAGTATAAAATCATGTTCCCACATATATTTGTACTCACTCCTGTTTTTTTTTTCATTACGCCAGTGAATTTTTTTTACATAGTGTACAAACATTTTTAAAGATGAACGGTTCAAACCCCTGAAGCAAATTTTAAGTGAACCTCCATGGATTTGAAGCCGAGAAAATGTACTTTTGAAGCAAAAATCCCAACCACTATGCTAGCAAAAGCCCTACATTATACTTATGTAATTTGAGGGTATAGTAGTTTGAGGGTCATTATTGTATAGTTTTTAACTTCACTTACCACTTCAAAATGGCTTGTAGGACTGTGCATGCAGCATTTAATGACATAATTCGTTTTAGAGTAAAGTATCGATGATTAGTGGGGATTCGAAATTTGGACATTGCACTCCACAGTTTGCAGTACTCTAACCCAGCTACTTGGGGACAAACTCATGTGGAGAATGTAGACGATAGGTTCTATGCTCAGTCCTTTTATACCAGCATGGCATACGCTCAATGGTTTCCATTAGTAGATACTACTAGAGAAGTCTGAGGTGCCCATGTTGGGTGGTAAACAGATGTCAGACGTTGTTTGGGGGGGGGGGAGAATTTACTATCAGGCTTGTCAATTAGCTGAAAATCAGACTAATAATACGTAGTTTGGATTCTATATAAAGCTTTAGGCCTCCTAGTTGCCCTGTATATTTGGCTATTAATTAGTAAACGACCCTATCTGAGCATAAGTCAAACTCAGTTAGTAACCAGACTACACTCATCCTATACCCATTCGCTTAGTCATATTCACTTTAAAATACGCACAAAGTTTGGTCGGTGCCTCCTATATGTGAGTAATCCGAGAACAGACCAGTTTTGTTGATATCACACCACTGTTTGTAAGTTTTTATAGAAATAAAGACTCTATAGGCGTTCTTACATGTATATGCTGATAGATATTTGATTAAGAATTCAAATTGACACTTTGTACATTTTGAGCTATCTTAACTACTATTGCTGCCTGATTAACAATTGTTGAATCGTTAGAAAATTCACAAAAAAAAAAAAAAAAAAAAAAAAAAAAAAAAAAAAAAAAAACTGAGGGCCTAATTTTTCAATATATACAAAAAACAAGTCATAATGTATAAATATTATTAAAATTTTGGCATAAATGTTACTTAATATGTTTTTAATTACATTGGTTCTTACCAAGTTCTTACTTACATTCCTCTAAAGTGTCGTAAGAGTAAGCTACTTGAATCTGCTAGTTTTACTGTAATAAAATTACTTTTTATTTTATAGTTATTTTATTTTCATGTTACTTGTCAGGAAGTGTACAAAATATAAAACGAAATGAAAAATTACTTTATAATTACAGAAAGAAAAAAATACTCGTACATCTAACCACTGTACGATTCATATAGTGTTATAAATATTTAAATATTAAAATAATCATAATATCATAAATATTTGTCTTTAAAATATCTGTAAAAATTGAAGATTAAAGCTAATTAAACATTTGTAATTAACATCATTTGGATGTAATAATTACTTTTCAGTATGATTTTAAAGCTTGTTTTTTTTTTACCAATTTCTTTAAAGATAGTGAATTTAACATCTTCACCAGTGATGTTTTAAAACTGCAACAAATGTCAAATATATTCTATAACACACAATGAATGTAGGTGAAACTATAAGCACATAAAATTGAATAAACAGCTGAGAAAATACATTCATATGCAAAATGGCTGAATGCATAAGTAATCACGTGTAATGGTCCCCAACTCATATTGTTGAGCTTCGGGGTAAGCGTTCATGTTAAATTAAACATGAAAAGTGACTTTGTAAGTCACAGTTCCACCAACATAATTGACTGATTCGTCATTAATATTGATCGTTGTTGATAAAAGTATATATAGTATAAAAACACGATAATTATAGATATCTTATTGGACTTCTAATGAGGGTCAAATTGTGTTTATTTTTGAGCGGATATTCGAAGTGCGATTCATTTGGTTGAACTATTGGATTGAACCTATGGATTGACCTTGTTGAGAGGTTGCACAAACGCACACTTTTCTAGAATTTTCATTCTTCAAAAAAAGGCAGTCCAAACCATCGCAAAATTTCACATGAGAGAGTCGTGCAAACCAGCTTTCAAAATCTTGAAACTGTTGACATTACCTTGTCTCTAAATCTTGAATACGTGCATTTTTTTCAAATCAAAGTGCAATCTCATAAGAGGTAGTGACATACACTCTTATGCAACTAGAGGCAGGGATAAATACCGAACTGGTAAACACAGAACGGTAGTTCATGAGCGTTTGCCTTCACAGGCAGGAGCCCAATTTGTCAACAGTCTGCCAAATTCGGTCAAAAGTGCCCCAATGCTGAAGGCATTCAAAACGCGTCTGAAGCAAGTTCTGATCGCAGAAGCATTTTATAGTACAGACGCGTTTATGGCACAAAGGGAGGTCCTATGAACACACAGACTAGAGCTATATTGGGTGGAATTCGAATGGATGACTCAGAATGCAAAATTGTATGTTTGAAAGTGACCTTGATGGAATGAATGAATGGAACATTTTTGGACTATTTAATTTACTATGACTATTACAATACAATGTACATTTTTCTGACGCAATAAAAAGGTTATTATTATTATTATTATTATTATTATCGTTTTGATATTTATTAGTACCATTAATACTAATTTCCGCTACGTCATTATTTTACTTCGGCACATTATCTTTTTACGTTACTTAATTTTTGTTTGTTTGTAATTTGTATATTTTAAAGAATATTTTTACTAATCTAATTACAAAATTGTGTTCATATGTACAACAATGGTTATAAGAGATGTCATTAGTGTTAAACCGTAATTATTTTTATAATTTTTTTACTCCCTTGTGAATATCTCTGGTTTAAGGAGGATATACGTGGTTTTGTTCGTTTTGTACTTGCAATAAATAAATAGTGTGTGACCTTCACTTGTTTTGTATTTTTACAATACGTAATATGCTAGCTAAGAAACTAAAGCGTCATAAAAGAAATTTTACTTAACAAATTTGTTAAAACTGAACCTTTACGTAAACAAATTGCCCCTATCACCTTAAATTGTACATTATTTGTTCGAAAAGAACACAAAATGTCATAAAACTCACCATTTAAAACAACGTAGAATCGTAGAGCACAAAGGCAAGATATATTATGTCGCATTCAGATAACTGTTAGTTAGTTTTTAATTAAAAAAAGTTACTAAACGAAGTTTTGTTAAATTATTGCACAAATAATTACATTCATGTACTGACGTAAAAAGGTAAACTTAAGATTTTGTATGGTTAGATAGTCCATATTATAAGGTTCGTGTCTTGTTTACCTTATCATATATCTGAGAATATTTACTGTGTTTCTGAGACAGATAAAGGTTTCAAAATGGCGGTTGTAGAGAATCTCCCACCTGTATCTGACACTCTCAACATGTCCCTAACAAGACGTCGCCAGCCCTTTTCATGTACGACACAATCTAAATGTTGATCTTACACGAGAGAAAATCAACTACCTCATACAGCTCATGGATTTTAAATCGTTAGTTTATTGAATATAACAACAATAAATTATTATTAATCTTTATTAGAGAGATAAACCTTGTAAATTTAATGGTTATACTTTAGTTTATGGTTGATATAGAAGTTATTCTAATAGAAAAGTCTAATAATTTCTATCGTTATAATGTACTATTTGTACTTAGTAATGTATCACCAAATTTTAAATATCTGTATAACAAAACCTAAGCAATCGTATTGCTTTGCTATTGTCATATTTTCTCTACTACTAGGGCATGTAATTTTGTATTATTTCACTTAAAAATGGACATATGAGATATAATAGCTTGTAAGATAGAATACATTTATTTATTAGTAAAAAAGTCAAGCGATCCTAGAACATATTATAATTAACCATACCAGAACAAATACTGTACAGTTTTATATAAACTATTTATGTCCTTATTTACCTAGATAAATTAATGTTAATACACATTTCTCATGCCTCCCACCAACCCAATAATCTACGGTGGTAGGCTAATAAAAAGTTACTACATATTTTCGTTACCACCGTAGCAATAACATTTGAAAAAAAGTTATTTCAACATTTAGAAGTATTTGAATTTCATTATTCAACATCCTGTCTATACTTGGTTAGATTATTAGGTTATATATATGCGGTATGATAAAAAGCAACGACCAAAAAGTGTATTGCCTCTTAAAAAGTAAGAGGGGCTGTTCTATAGACATTCTAAGTAAGCTAGCCCATAACGGCTCCCACGGCTGACAGTTATGAAGGTGGTAAGAGTTCTCTATTGAACACAAGCGTCACTATCTCTTGTTAAATAAAGAACCTCTTGAACACTATCTTTGGGTCATAAAGTTAAAATTTTTTTGGTTAAATAAAGTTAGTGTAATATATTTAAATACTATTTTAAATCACATTAAAAGACTGAAAATTAGTTTCGTTTGTAACTTTTGATTTGTCTAACATATATGATAATATGGTTAATTAACATTTAAACATTAACTAAAAGTAAGATGTCATGTACATTATTGAGCAATAAATAATCATAATTTTAAAATAAAGTGTTAATTTTTATTATGAAATGTTACACAGTTAACTTAAAACTTGCACACCCAACTGATGATAGAGGTGAGTGAGTAAACTATCACCAAAGTGTGTGGACAGGTTAACAGTTATAACATGTACTTCTTCGATTCCAGACTGAGTGTCACCTCACCTACAAATCTGTGACATGCAGCAGATTTTTAAATCGGTGGAAATTGCGAACGCTTTTGTGCCTTCCAATTTAAAACTACGTTGCACAAAGGGATCGATTAAATAATCAGTGGCGATCAATTGCTAGTGTGCGTCTTGCCTAATTATACACGTTATCATAAAAAAAGTAAAGGCCAATTAACTTGAAATAAATTTGATAAAAAATCTAATCAAATCAAAAATCGATCGTATTATTTGATAACAATTTTTACAGGACTAGTAAATAGTTCTACAATAACGTATAAATCTAAGAGAAGCATCCTTCATGATGATTTTGGACCTGAAAGTTGATTACATTTAGCCAAAATGATGGTTCTTGTCAAAAAGACCTTTAAAAAACTTTCATTGCCTGAAACCACAGATATTGAACTTTCAATTGTATTCAGTTCTCGTAATAACAGGAAATCATCTTAAGAGAGATCTATCGCCCCATAGCCATCGAGGGCGAAGATCTAATTTGCTACCCTAACAGTAAATCAAGAAGATGGACTCGGAAAGGAAGCGGTTGTGGATTGCTTCCGCTTTAACGAGGAATAATTGTTTCAACACAGCAGGGGCCGTCCTTTCGTATATCTTTTCATAGATTGATTGTTTTGATCTCCTTATCTTGTAATATAATTTTTGTTAATGAAAACAAATGTTTTATGTAAATTATTAAAGACTAAATTTGTATTTCGACCTTACCTGTACAATGTTAGTATAAAGGAAAATTTAAGTAATAAGTAAATTTACATTGGTGCATTAGTGAACAAAGTTTGAACTAAATAACAAGCATTGTATTAATAATAATAATAAATTTATCGACTCAACACAGGATGCCTTGACTTATAATCACGCACCTCTAGACTTTTAACTAAAAGTAAAATATTGGGTAACCATTTGAATTAAAAACCAGGGATTATAAAGGTCAAAATTAATGCCGGAAGGTTGAAAAAATTTTATTGCATGATTGCACAAATTTAAATTACTTCTTTGAACAAATTTATACTAAATGTATGAAGAAATTTAAATTGCATGTGTAAAAAAATGTACTTACATTGAGTGTTTAAACAACTTGTGCTTGTTTGAACGTGTTTCATTACATGTTTAAAAAGAAATACATTGAATGTCCGATCGAATTTACATTGTATGTCTGAACAAATTTATATTGTATGTCTGAAAAAATTTATATTGCATGACTGAATAAATTTACTTTGTATGTCTGAACAAATTTACATTGTATGTCTGAACAAATTTACATTGTATGTCTGAACAAATTTATATCGCATGTCTGAATAAATTTATATTGCATGTATGAATAAATTTATATTGTATGTTTGAACGAATTCAAATTGCTTTGCCACACAAATTTATATTACGTGTCTAAACGAATTTACATTACATGTCTGAATAAATTTACATTACATGTATGAACAAATTTAAATTTCGTGTATGAATAAATTTAATTTACATGTATGAACAAATTTACATTACGTTTATGAACAAATTTAATTTACATGTATGAACAAATTTACATTTCGTGTATGAACGAATTTAATTTACATGTATGAACAAATTTACATTTCGTGTATGAACAAATTTATATTACATGTAAAAATAAATTTACAGTGCATGTCTGAACAAATTTATATTACATGTATGAACAAATTTACATTACGTGTATGAACAAATTTACATTACGTGTATAAACAAATTTAATTTACATGTATGAACAAATTTACGTTACATGTATGAACAAATTTACATTACGTGTATGAAGATATAATTTACATCACATGTAAAAACAAATTTATTTTGAAATTGAAAATTTCAAAAATTGAATTTTGAAATTGAAATTTATGTACAAAGAAACGGTAAAATAAATTATTTTTTTAATTTGATTTGATTTACGTTGCATGTCTGAGTGAGGACTAATTTATTTTCAATATTCAAATAACTTTAAATTGCATTTTTGACAAAATTTAAAATCGTCGAAGATTTAAAGATCAATTTATATACAGTAGAAGAACTAAAATAGTATTAAATACTAAATAGTAATTAAAATAGTATTTAAAAATCTAAATTAAAATTGACAATCAACTATCACAGACATTATGTTTCGTATTATTTATTGTCATGTTGTAAGATCGTTTCTACATGGGCCACATTAAGTTGAGTATATCATATTTAAATAATTTATATTGTGATGGGCTGCAAGTAATAAAATTGTTGTTTCTACAAGTAATTGGGAAATTTTCAAAATAAATTACTGTTCTCGCAGATTGTATTTCTAAAAAGGGATGGTTCTTAAAGAAATCAAGGGACTTAGAGAAATATGCTATTTTAGTTAGTTTAAAATCCAATTCCAGATGAGATAAATCTGGAAAATTTAGTTTTTAAGTTGAGAAAGTTTTTATTTAATAGGAGACAACTCCCATTGAGACTTACTTTACGACCGATTTCATTTAAACTTTTCCAACTTAAATACTTTGTCCCATGTGTTACGAAATATACATTTCTTAATAGATTCTGGAACTTTTCTCGTGAACATTTACAAAGTGATTCTCACTGTATTTTGATTTCTATTCACAGAGAAGGTGTAATATAATAATTATAGGAAGTTTTATTAAAAGAAAACCGTAGTTTTTCATGGCTGGAAGAATAGGTTTGTTTATTTCTTGCACCGATGAACTTTCTAGTTTTCATTAATTTTCTTTCTTTAAGTGTGTCAATAAATTACTATGTAACCCAACCTTTGCCATCCAGAAAGGGTAGTCGATATGTGAGTGAAGTATGTAAAGGTCACAGCTGATAATGCCAAGGTGACACAGTGACCTTTGTGTAACCTACTTAAATACGTGGAGGACAGTAAACTCAATAACTTTACTCGTGGACTAAAACCTGAGAGTTAGTTATGTAATAAATCGACGTAAGTAGTTATAAAGTAACATAGTAATATGCTACACAGTTAATTTAACATAGTGTTAGTAAGAGTATAGAAAGGAAATACCAATTCAAAGAATAAATTCTTTTCTTGTTCCATCAAATAAAAATTCAAAATTGTTCATCAAATATAATTTTGTATAGATTAAAGTAATTTATACTTACATTTTATACAATCTGTTTTGTTTAAAAATGTATTTTTATACTTAAACTAACTGTTAATGTCATCGTGTTTTGCATTTCAGAATTTATGTTTGAAATATAAGTCAGTTACTTATGAAGAATAGTACTTAAGAGAAGATTCTTTCTAAGACTATTTCTAATAAGAGTACCCTAAATTTTGAATATCCTTGAGCACTAGGAAAAAAAAAAAAAAAAAAAAAAAAAAACAACAACAACTGTATCTCAGGTAACCAGTGGTTAAGGTGGTCTTAATTTGGAATCTTAAGCGGATTTCAAGTTAAGGCCATACCCCTGTAAGCTTTGATTTTGTGTCCGGCTTACACGTGTCCCATCCAACCATACATAATAAATCACAGTTGAATTCAGTAGTTATGGCCGTAAGGAGTCACGAGATCACCCATATAGTTGATATGATTTTTACAATGCGTGAACTTAAATTGATTCAGAATATAATCTGACAGTAAGCACAGTGCTTTATGGAACACCAGTTTGTATTAATACAGTACAGTCGTATTATATAACTATTGACCCTTGTATCACACTGTTGTTCGTGATGAGGGTTGAAGGAGATCCTTAGAATGGCTCGATATTCAATATACATAGGATGAACATTGAGAAGATATCTCAGGGTTCATTTTACTACATAGTAACTGTAACTCACTTAGTATCAGGGAACACTTTGTGGACTGGATTGAGTTAGAGTGTAGTAACTCTTATATATCACTCAGTAAATGACCACTTGTCTATTTACAGATTTGCTTAAATGATTTTATTACAGACAATAAAGAAAACTTCTAACTACTATACATATGAACGAATTTCATTACTAGAATTCATACATTTGTTTTAATTTAAATATAACTGTGTGTTTTGAATAAACTGACTCTCACGAGTAGCCAACAACTGTAACAGCCAATAAACTAATTCTCACGAGTAGCCAACAGATGTAAAAGTCAATAAATTAACTCTCTCGAGTAGCAAACAGCTGTAACAGTCAATAAACTAACTCTCACGAGGAGCCAACAGTTGTAACAGTCAATAAATTAACTTTCACAAGTAGCAAACAGCTGCAACAGTCAATAAACTAACTCTCACGAGGAGCCAACAGTTGTAACAGTCAATAAATTAACTTTCACAAGTAGCAAACAGCTGCAACAGTCAATAAACTAACTCTCACGAGGAGCCAACAGTTGTAACAGTCAATAAATTAACTTTCACAAGTAGCAAACAGCTGTAACAGTCAATAAACTAACTCTCACGAGGAGCCAACAGTTGTAACAGTCAATAAATTAACTTTCACAAGTATCAAACAGCTGTAACAGTCAATAAACTAACTCTCACGAGGAGCCAACAGTTATAACAGTCAATAAATTAACTTTCACAAGTAGCAAACAGCTGTAACAGTCAATAAACTAACTCTCACGAGGAGCCAACAGTTGTAACAGTCAATAAATTAACTTTCACAAGTAGAAAACAGCTGTAACAGTCAATAAATTAACTCTCACGAGTAGCCAACAGATGTAAAAGTCAATAAATTAACTTTCACGAGTAGCAAACAGCTGTAACAGTCAATAAACTAACTCTCACGAGGAGCCAACAGTTGTAACAGTCAATAAATTAACTTTCACGAGTAGCAAACAGCTGTAACAGCCAATAAACTAACTCTCACGAGTAGCCAACAGATGTAAAAGTCAATAAATTAACTTTCACGAGTAGCAAACAGCTGTAACAGTCAATAAACTAACTCTCATGAGGAGCCAACAGTTGTAACAGTCAATAAATTAACTCTCACGAGTAGCAAACAGCTGTAACAGTCAATAAACTAACTCTCACGAGGAGCCAACAGTTGTAACAGTCAATAAAATAACTCTCACGAGTAGCCAACAGCTGTAACAGTCAATAAACTAACTCTTACGAGGAGCCAATAGTTGTAACAGTCAATAAATTAACTCTCACGAGTAGCCAACACCTGTAACAGTCAATAAAATAACTCTCACAAGTAGCCCACAGTTGTAACAGTCAATAAAATAACTCTCACGAGTAGCCAATAGTTGTAACAGTCAATAAAATAACTCTCACGAGTAGCCAACAGCTGTAATAGTCAAGAAACTAACTCTCACGAGTAGCAAACAGCTGTAACAGTAAAAAAACTAACTCTCACGAGTAGCCAACAGCTGTAACAGTCAATAAATTAACATTACGACAGCAATGCTTTACACTTAGATGCTGTAAGCTGTAACTAACCACGTACTCCTAGGTGATTTTCCTGTTTGTAGTAACAGCTGACTGCTTGAAAGCCCTTCATTATACTGCATAGTAACTATTCAAAACTATTCAAGAGAGGAATTCATGTTGCAGGAAGTATCTGGATAGTTGCACCGGTGTAAAATACTAATTATTGATAAAAAATTTGGAAAAATTAAAGTCCTGATTTTTATTTATATGCTCAAACTGCTCAAACTTCTCATTCAATTTTAAAATGGTAAAATAGTTTTATACGTATGTTCAATTTGATAGGTAAATATTAATTAACATTCCTAACGTGTTCGTAATTATTTAGGCTATTTTATATGTGAATAATATATTACATCTAAAAATTAAACAGTAACTGTACCTTGGAGTGGTCTTTTGGTGGTCCGGTTTCGATTCACGATTTGACCATGCATTTTTTGCCCCTGTGCTGCACACAGTCCCACCAATCCAACGAGCCTAAGCCTACAAAAGGAAAATGGACTCGTCTAAGCAGGCGAGAGGAACCGTGTCTTAATTGGGCATTTCTTCACGCTAAAACGAAATAAAGTTTATTTATTACTAGGCAATAATATAAATTATTTATATCAAAATCAGCTTTAGTAGTAGAAATAATTTTCCTTAAGTTGGGCTGAAACAGATTAACTTACATTCTGCTAATTATATGAGAGAATATTAAACGGAACGATGATTATCTGAAAACTGTAACTTCTGTTTCCAGATAATAAGTGATGATTAATTACAAAAATAGTCAGTTATTTTTCCTAATTATTTTGATAATTAGTGGAAATGTCTAATTGCAATTTATTTATTAGTAATATAAGCTCTACGTGTATACATTTGTCCAATAATTATGCATATAAAACACTACAGCTTAAACATACAGTGAAACCTTTATGAAAAACAACATTTCAGCTAAACAAAGCATTGTTAACTTTGTCAGCGTTCAAACAATACAGTGGCGCAGATTTTCTACTTGATAAATTTGGGGAATGCATTTCCGATTTAAGACATAATTAGAGTGTTAAATATAAAAATAATCAATAAGTTAGTTGTGTTATAAATTTTTTATTAGAAACAAAACTAATTTTGTATACTTAAATGTTAAAAAATCAGCTGTCTAATCACATGTATTATATTTCTCTCACAACAATTATTCAACAAATTATTTGTATTTCGTATATTTACATTATTTGTATATTTACACACTAGGGTTCTAATACAACGTTAAATTAAGTATTTTTTATGGTCATTGAATCAGTCAAAACAATATTGTGCAACAAATACAAACTAACAAATATCCTAAATAAGAAAGCATGCCTGATTGGAAGTACCACGGCTACAGAACACCACTCAACCAAATGAAATACACCCCTTGGGAGACACCCAATCGGATCTTTGTTTTCTTGTCTTTGTATTTACCTTTGTCTTGGATGACATTGTTGATGACAACTCTCGTAAAGGTGCCGTATTTGAAAACCAAACAATCACTTGATTTCACTTTGTTAGTTTACTACGAGTATGTTGAAAAGAAAGGCACGACATTCGTGTACATACATCCTGGTATACGTCTCTAATATTGTGATGTTTGTAGTTGGAAGGGTACACATTCAAACATAGTAATATCTAATTGTACTTATTCAACTTTTTCTACTTTAAGAATTTAATTTTGTTTCAATTACAGTAATTTAAAGCTTCAGTTTTATTGATTTGTTTTTATTCACTATCTTTTGTAATTAAAAATAGGAACTGATGTAAAAATTTCTAAAGTGTACATATACTATAGGCATATTGTTAACTGTCGTTTGTTATTTATTTTTTTATATTTACTATACTGTTTTCTGTTTTATTAAGTCTGTTTTTGTAGTAGTTGAGTTATTTTTCATTACTCACTCTTTGGGCATATTAGGGGGGGGGGGGGTATTGTTAACTCACTTTTGAACTACGAGAGTAACTTTCACGAGTATTCGTGTTAACTGGCCACAGACGCGTGATTCGGACATATTTCAGTCAAGTAACACATATAGCAAATTGCTGTATGTGAAAAAATAACTAAATACAAATATTGACATTTTAATGTATACTTTTCCAAGTCCTAATGTGCTTTTAATTGTTTGAAATGCCAAAATAAATAACCTCATTGCCACATAACTCGTATTGAGGAATATCCTAAAAAACAATTCAAAGGATTAATTGAATGTATTATCAAAATTAAGTTAAATTGACAAAATTTATTAAAATATTACGAATATTTAGCTAATATGAGAATTAAAATACAATTGTTTGATATTGTCAGTATGATTCATATCAGCTTCAAACTATACGAACAACAGTTTGTTAATATAGAACGAAGAATGCAAACCTACAAAACAACAGAGGTACAAATTACGAGAACCAGTGGATTTATTTTATTTTATTTTTTTTTATTTTATTTATTCATAAGACGCCGGTCGTCAAGATATGGGCGAATATGGATTTCGAATGAGTGTGATGAGTGTATATGAGCGAATGTAGTCATTGTTACAAACTAAGTTCGACTATTCCTTAGAAAGTGTCATTAATTAATAGCCCAATGACAAATGAACAGCCGGTGTTCGTAAAATATATTATGACTCTGATTGGGATCGAACTGAGAACCTTTAGCACATGAAGCTGGGATTGAACCAACTACGCTACTGACCAATTATCTAAGGATAAGGTGTCTGTGGCACGAGAATCTTAGCCTTGATTTTAAGATTTTATCAGTGATATTCATCATGTTCTGTACTCGGTCTGTATAAGTTACCTGAATAAATAAATAGTCAAGGTGGAATGGGAAAAGTAAGGTCCAAAAAGATATTGGCCTCTCCTTAAAATAAAATAAACAAATGTTTGATCTTAGTATTTTGATTCTTCCCATGCCAACATAAAATCGCAAGGATATAAGTTGGAGTATTTCAAATACCAAAGTTTCAACTTCTCTAAAGTATTTTGATTCTGCCCATGCCAACATAAACTCGCAAGGATATAAGTTGGAGTATTTCAAATACCAAAGTTTCAGCCTCTCTAATACTGCCAAAGTGTGGATAATTGACGCACTAATTCAACATTTGCAAAACCATTATGTTAATGGAAGTGTTGTGTTTGGTTGGAACTGCAAAGTGTGTAACTTTCTTAATGGAACATATAATTACCCTTTCTGAGGTTTGACTTGGAGTTAATCTGAATTAAACTTGATATTATAGACTAAGGCGCCTCTCTTTGAAGGATAAACCATTTCCAAGAAATATTTTCAACAACTGAAGGCATTTTCATTATGAAAGCTAAACAAAAATATGAGTTGTTTCTTTAATAAATCACTTTGATTTATGATTTTTTATTAATCACAAATGGTACACTGGAATTGAACCTCTCCTGTAAACGATGGACAACCTGAATAGGAAAGGGATTGGGGATTGTAACATGATCCGTCACGTGACTTCGGAGAAGATATTAAAATAATAGATCTCATAATGACAGATCTTGTTCTTATAGGAGGGATATTTGGTACGGACGAGGCTGGTCAAAGGAGGCATAGTAGGTTTGTGACGAGAGATTACTCTTCCTTTGATTTTAAATTACAAAAGTAGCATTTTATAAGTCTTATGTGTAGATTTTGTGGCAGACATGTACACAAAATGATTTATATGAATATATTTATCACTTCAAAAGTTACTTTCTTATCTAAAGTCATGTATTTGATAACTGTAGTAATAACGTATACATGAAATATGGTGTATAAGAGTGTATATTTGAGAGTGATGGGTTTACAGACAAAGAGTAAAAAATAAAGAAAAAAATAATAAACGTAAAAAAATAAAAAAATTTTCACTGTTTTTAAAAATGATATTCCAAAGAAGTAATAAACATTTGTAAAAGAGTATCGTAAAACAATGAGACAAAACAATTTCTCTAAAAAGGGATTACGTTCAAAATAATGGAAGTAGATAATTGATGACAAGTTTGCTTTTTGAGGAAAGATAATTAGTAAAAATGAAGAACACGAACTCTGAAAGTGATCATAAATGGACTTAAAATATCGGTTCAATATTTTTTGCATCATATTCAATCGTTGTCTTTTTGATAGCAATGATTATAATTTTTCAGTTATGATGAACTATTTTAAAATTCAGATTAAATGACATAACAACAAAATGAATTTATTAAATTCATTCCGATAGTGATACATTTGTACTATGACAGTAAAAGGCCATTTTTTTAAATACGAAGATTGTTCACAAAATATAGTTCAATGTGCCAAAATGTTTTCTCTATAAACCATAACTAGTAGTGCTTTCAGCTTGTATGGTGTAAAATACCATATATCGGCAAAATGCTCACGATCACAATGCCAACCGCTAACCACAGTCTCTCGAATGTGACCTATAAACTCCCCGATGTGGTCCTATCCCTCTAACCGCGGCCATTTTATAATTTATAGGATAAACTAAAGCACTATAAACCACCGTAGTGGCAAACCGTATAACACCCCATAACGTCAAGTGGTTATGGGGACCGTAGATGTGTAGTTTACGATTTTAAGAATAAGTGATTTAGACAGAGATATTAGGAATCTCAGTTTTATGTGAAATCATGTAAGAAAAATAAATTTAAATTCAAATTGAAACTTTAAATTGTACAGAAAGATAATTAATAAAAATAAAAAAAAAAAACAACGAAATGTAGTAGGCTAAGAGTAGTTTGTGATAAGAGTATAACACTTCTCATATAGTTATAGTACAGATAGTGATAGTGTTTGTCAGGCTGAGCCTGTGCAGAATGCGTCTATTGACATTTATTGATACTCAGTAATGATTAAATTGATGTCAGTAATCAATCAATTATTATTGATTAAGTCGTATAGTTTATTCATTATTCATTTCTAAGGCACCGCTCGTAGGGATATGGGCGAATATGAAGGGCGAATGAGTGTGATGAGTGTAGATGAACGAGTGTAGTCATTGTTACTATCTGAGTTCATCTTAGCTCAGAAAGGACTATTTATTAATATTCCAACAGCCAGGGAAACTATGGCACCTACAGATTTACGTGGAATCCGAACCACGTAGTGTTGGTCTGATTTTCAGCTAACTTACAAGTCTGACAACCAGTTCTCTTACCTACACAACATCTGAACACTTGACTGCCTTCCAACATAGACACCCCAAACGTCGATGGCTACATTAAGAAATTTCTTCTTCGTTAACTTTAGATTTGCAAGATCAAATTATGAGCCTGAATTGGATCGTTTTAACATGAATTTGATGTAAATTTACGTTGAAACCTACAGATCCGTAATATGATTTGAACTGCATATCCACTAATTTACCCTCCAATTAATACGGTTGAATGTTGAAATAAGTTCATTCTGAACGAGATAAAAACCACGCAGGGCTATTTCGTTTTAATGGCATATTCTGGGGATAACGTTAGTGTTAGACGTACCTTTCAAACCACAAGAGCGTCTTTCACAAATACCAACATGGCGTCTTGCACATGTCATAAACGTCACAGAACACAGATATATTATAATATAAGCACAAAATGCACAAACATATTACATTACAAGTACAAAAAGCAACAAATATTATGTTGACTTATGAAATATAATTAATGTACTGACATCATAATAGAGAAATAAAAAATGTCTATAAAAGGTTGACTTACAAATTGATCAGGCGGTGAATCTATTCGGACAGGCTAAAGTTCTTCTATTCTTTATGTTTCTTTATGTCTTTATTCTTTTAATTATCCAATTAAAAATTACAAATAAGTTGTAAATATATATGTATAAGTTCGAAGTTTCTAAACCGTAACTGTCACTAGACTGGTTTAATTCTATTATCAATATATCGCCATTCTCCAATTTTATGGAAACGTTAGGGGTACCACTTTCGTGAAGATAGACTCTTTATTAAATATCATCTTTCACGTTCCTTCAATGCTCCTGGAAAATCTATCCCCAGAATATTTTATATCTATAAATAATTATATCTTTTATTTGTATATAAGATGTGGACACTACTAGAGAAGTCTGGGGTGTCTATGTTGGATGGTAGTCAAGATTCAAATGTTGTTTAGGGATAACTGAGTGTCGAACTTGTTAGTTAGCTGAACATAAGACCAAATATACGTGGTTCGGATTCCATGTAAAGCTGTAGGTCCCAGAGTTTGCCTGGATATTGGGCTATTAATAAATAGTCCTTTCTGAGCTAAGTCGAACTCAGATAATAACAATGACTACACTCATTTATCTACATTCATCACACTCATTCACCCCTCGTATTCGTCCATATCCCTACGATCGGTGTCTTAGAAATGAATAGTGAATAACTTTGAGTCTAGAATGTTGGTCGTGATTATGGTAATAAATAAATCAAATCAGCCAGAAGTTTTACTGACGTCACGAACTAAGGTGCGTGAAAACTAAAATCAGGGGAACGGCTTCTGTTGACGCCGAGTACACAGAAGATAAGTTAAACAACGTCTTAATTATTTCCTCCGAGAGGGAGGAACTTGAAGTCGTCCGACTAAACAAGAGAGAAAACTTAGTGTTTTGAAACGGGACTTTCTAAACATTGAGAACCAGATCATTAACTCACTGTATTACATTGTACAAAAACATTTACTGAAGAATCTTCAAAACATGTAGCATTTCACTTTCAAAAATAGGTCCACGATTTAACTATATTATTTTTATGGTGCCGTTTGCTGTCTTTGTTTCCTATCTGTAACACACCGTACCGCATTGCATTTACTTTATACTTTGCATGCTATATTATATGTGGACAATCAATTATTTATGTTTAAATACTACTTTACTCAGCTATATATAGGTTAATGTATTATTTCATAGGCCAATGACTTGTGTCAAATTATCAAATTAAATTAATTCAGATACGAGACACCGAAACAAGTTTGTGCGTATTTTAAGACGTATATGAATTATTACATGACTGAAGGATGATTGTGTATGACCTGTGTGGTCTGGTTACTAACTGAATTAGATTTATGCTCAAAAGGTCTATTTTTACTATCCTAATACACATGGTAGTAAACAACTAATGTTGTTTACTACCATGTGTATTAGGATAGGAAATGATCTATTGTTGATCAAACGTGGAATCCTAACCACGTAGTATTATTTTGGTTTTCACTTAACAGATAAGCCTGATACTAAGTTCTCTTCCCTTTACAATCTCTGGACTCTGGCTACCATCCGACATGGATACTTCAGATTTCTCAACTGAAGTATTTTATGCATATTATTTAGCGCTATAAGAAATTTAGGTCTAAGCTATATCGCAACTACCACTAAGAGTAGTAGTTAGTAGACTCTCTAACGAACTAGCAATGTATTCCCCTCCCTTCTCCAATAATATATTCAATGTACGGTGATTTGACTATCAGTAAAAAATACTAATATGCAAGCTAAAAAGGACCTACAGATTAAGTAAAAAGTAAAAACTGGCCACATATGACGAAAACACTCACATATATAAATAATGTAAAAAATAATATTTCAGTATGAAACAGTGTATTTATTTGTTCAATATACATATATAATGTGAAAGAGAGATAAATAAAAGATAATTAAATTTGAACGGATAAAATACGCTGACGTTAGTGTTCTACCACGTAGAATAAAATAAAAGAACTCTAATAGTAAGATTAGTAAATGTTACTAATAAAATATGGAACACAACTGAATATTACCATAGGAAATACAAAGTTGCTTAAACATTGCTTAGTCCAACATTGATTTGTCAAGAAGTGTTCCAATCTTATTGCAAAATACCTATTACTAATTGGAACTATTAAGAACAGTGCATCGCAAGGTCGTTTCAACAATGCCATCCAGTTGAATGTTGTTTGGGTCTTGTGATTTCATTGTTGAACTTGGTAACTCTTAAGTTATTATCAACCGTTACACAAAAGATCTACACTAAATCGTGACGTAAACTTATGTACACTTAAGTGGCACTTTTCAAATATTTAGTTTTAAAATTATTAGGCCTAACTAAAAAAAAATTATAGCTTAGGATTATTTTATTATTTCTATTATCTCGGTTTGTTATTTTAGCTACTCTTATAGTTAGTTATATTTTTTTCTGGTTATGAAACAAAATAATAGTTAGCGTGGTGGCTCAGTGGCTTCTGACAGTTCAATGAATTTCAATGTTCAAGATTTCAGTTCCCAACTGAGCTAATGGCACTTCATTCGTTGAATAACATTCACGCGGAAGCCTGCAATGGGAACTTGTAAAAAAAAAAAAAAAAAAAAAAATTAAAATAAAATAAATTATAAAAACATTTTAAAAATAAGTATTAATTTTAATATTTTATGGACAAGAAGAAATATGAGAGCATATATTTTCCATATTTCAATTTGTTCGCGGTCTTCTTCATGAATAAACCATAATGTACCATTATAAATCATACATAGTGGGTGTTGATACATTTTGAAACCTCCTTCATTTCTTTAGTAGATTTTTGATAAGTTCTTTGTACAGTTTGTCTGTAATATTTATCTTAAATAATTTCCCATTTTTAAAATGAAATAGCTAACTTTATTTCTGGATTTTACAGCATATTATATTCCCACTCAAATATGACTGCTTAAAAAAATAAACCAGGAGCCATTTCTGACAGAATTCTCCTTTGACTTGAAACTTGCGCTGTCTTGCTCAGAAAGTATACGCTTTAAAATAATCGGCCATCTAACACGGTATTCCATTAGAATCTTTTACAACAGCCTCCTCCCCCCCCAGGTTGAAAAAATACATTCTACATCAAAAGATAGAAGAACGCTTTTTACAGTCGTATACTAAATCTAATTTTCTTTTTCTAGACCCATTCAAAAGAAATGAAGATGGTTACTTACTTTTTCAACACCCTATATGTATACAGATTTTTAATGCCTGAAAAGGGAATATTGAATTTTCAATCCACGTTTTGAGGACTTCAAAAAACATACAAACTCACTTGTAATAATTAATTACCTCAGGTAACATAAATTATTAAGAAGAAACAAAACGTCAAGTTGCACGTAAGGGGTAAACGTTATCTACCAATTTATCAGACCTAAACGGCGCTTCGGAGCTCGGAGTCCGGGCACGTACGGATTTGTATTTGAGGATTGCGTTCCTTTGACCTTTTCTCTCTTTTCCTACTTTTCAAGTTTAAGTTCAAATAAATAAGTCAACGTTAAATTCCTTTGCCATTTTCTGTTCAAAGTATTCTTTATTGTTATGCCTTTTCACTCTCTACCCTCACAGCGATTGAAACCTCGCTGTTTGTAGGCAGGTCGCTAAACAACCGCGACCATAGCACTACTGCTCTAGTATGTTATAATCAAATTTAGATACAAGAAGATGAGGATAAAATATAATTAAAAGTCTCATTCATACTTGAAAGTAATTTAGAAATAGGGCGCACCGAATTGGTGTCTGTGAAAACGGATATTAGAAAATGTTTACTTCCGTGCCCAGCTAGTAATTCCTCATTGGATTACTTATTTATTGTTGTCATGTAGTGGCTTCGTGCCTATCTACATCTGAAGAGACTAGAATAAAGTCGAAACAACAGTGCACACTTCCGCCCTGAAAGATGGGTCGGTCGTATTTCACTTAGCGCAGGCTCAATCAATTTAGAATTTCCAGACCACGCCGTTACAATAGACCGTCAACACACGAGTCGTAACGTGCGACAGCTCTAATGCTCGGAGAGGTTGGAGTCCGGTTTTGGAATTTTAATTAATTGGAGAATTGGCATAGGGTAAGACCCTCACCAACCTTTTGAAAAAGAATAAACCTGTAAGAATGGCGCTAGTGATAACCCTTCACCAATAACGCGTATCCGGTTGAGTTGATTAGTGAGCAAATGCTGATTATAATTGCAGCTATCAACCACGAATTGTGGGAACTCGCTCGATCGCCGGTTAGACAGATGTCGTAACACGAATTGTGTAAAAGCCTAAACGTGCAACTGTATTAAAGTGCTTCAAGCACGATGATGACATGTGATCGTAATACATCCAAGATTGGCACTGAATGTTCGCCATCCGGCTGACACTACACACCCTGCTATTAACATGTGAGGGTCTTACTGAGCGACAACTGACATGAGCGACCTGCCTACAAATAGCGAGGTTTCAATTGCTGTGAGGGTAGAGAGTGAAAAGGCATAACAATGTTAACCTTTCAATAATTAACAACCTCTCTAAATAATATCAAATACCACGGTCGTATTCTTTATACCGGGTATTGAATAAACGTATCATTAAAATAATTAAAACATCCTCTTAATACCGGCACGGTGTCCGCTCAATTGTTGCCATCGACGTGGACACTACTAGATAAGTCTGGGGTGTTCATATTGGATGGTAGTCAGGGTTCAGATGTGTAGGGAAGAGGCCTAAGTGTCAGACTTGTCAGTTAGCTGAAAATCAGACCAACACTACGTGGTTCAGATTCCACGTATAGCTGTAGGTCCCATGGTTGCCCTGACTATTGGGCTATTAATAAATAGTCCTTTCTGAGCTAAGATGAACTCAGATAGTACCAATGACTACACTCGTTCATCTTGACTCATCACACTCATTCGAAATCCATATTCACCCAAATATTGACGATCGGCGTCTTAAGAATAATAATAAAAAAATAAATAAAACTGTCTTTATATCGGTTATAAAAGAGTTATTGAACAAAAACGAGTGATAATTTGATGATTTAAGTAAATAAAATAATATAAAAATAAATACAAATAATGACGGCCCCTTTTAGATTAACTGCTTTAAGTTCCTATATTTATATATTGTATTTTTAAAAGAATTAATATATTTGAAAGTAATTAAAAAAATAGAAAAATAACTAACAAACATTGTGATATGAGAAAATTATGAAAACTGAATTGTAGAATTTTTGAAAAATTGAAGTAGGTCTTAAACAGCAGTTATTAAAAACATAAGTGCAATAAATGAAGTCTTAACAGGAGGAACTAAATCAGGTTGAAATATTTGAACTAAAAGTTAGTCATACGGTGAAAAGAAGAAGAACATTAACGACTAAGAGTAGTGAAAGACAGAGACTTAATTTCAAAACCATTGAATGCAAAAGTTTAAGATTAATTTCAAACTAAAAGTTTAAGAGTCATTTCAAAAATTAAGCTCAAAGAACGGCCAAAACATCGATACAGTGTCTACTGTACCTGGGTCATTTCAATTCATAAACTACAAACATTCATAAAACAATGTCTTATATGCGGGTTTATTGTGGCGAAAATTATAGGGTTTTGTCCTGTAACATTAACCCTGTAATTATCTTTTCCATACGACAATATTGTGACTTCAACTTTTTAAATAAAAATATAAAGCAAAAGTATTAGCGATCTTAAATTATTCATAAAAATGATAAAAAAACTGACCTGCCCATCCTACATTCATGAAACTTAGGCTATACTTTATCTCGGCCTAATTTCAGTTAAAGAGTGGCCAACTTATGTGACTCACTATGGATCATAAGTCGTGGTATTTGTGGACACTTTTTTCCACTCACGATTACTTTGACGTGTCATATATATGAGGCTTAAAAATACTCATTTTAAATATTATCGATGTTTCAAAGCCATCTGTTGAGTAATTTTATTTTACAGATTGAATTTGACAAATAAATTCAATACTAACTATTATGATTTATATGATGTTAAATACATTAAGATATTATTAATATATGTAGATTATTCGTGACTTATTTATTTATTTTTTATTTATTCATAAGATGCCGATCGTCAAGATATGGGCGAATATGGATTTCGAATGAGTGTGTTGAGTGTAGATGAGCGAATGTAGTCATTGTTACAAACTAAGGCCGACTATTCCTTAGAAAGTGTCATTAATTAATAGCCCAATGACAAATGAAGAGCCGGTGGTTATCAGCTGATCCTTCTCAAAATGTATTATGACTCTGATTGGGATCGAACTGAGAACCTTTAGCACATGAAGCTGGGATTGAACCAACTACGCTACCGACCAATCCAATAATTAAGAACGAACTATTTATTTTCTAATTATTCTCCACCCGATAGTGAAAGAGCGATAAATAAGTTCAAGGTTTTAATCGACAAGGAAATTTAATTACAAGAGTTAATTAAGTATTAGATTAGTTTAATACACATTAAAGTTTTACAACAGGTCTTGAGCAAAGTTTAATAAAGGAAGAGTGACTCTCGATCGACACTGAACGTTAACTGCATTCTGGAACTTTCCAAACTGGTATTAAATAAGTTCAAAGGGCTCAGACAACTATCAAACTATTGTAGAGAACACTTTAGATTCCAAATATTTGTTACGAGTTGAGTTTACTTCAGGCATTCTCTTTATTTCTATACTAAATTATTCAATAAGTTTGATTTGCTTGTTGTTTATTATTTTCTTAGTAGGAAATAAGCTTTTAATGTAGGAAAAATTTTGCTTCTGAAAAAAATGTATATTGTTATAAAAGTATATGTTAAATCAGACACTTATTCATTATTCATTATTCATCTCTAAGACGCCGATCGTAGAGATATGGGCGAATATGAGGCATGAATGAGTGTGATGAGTGTAGATGAACGAGTGTAGTCATTGTTACTATCTGAGTTCGACTTAGCTCAGAAAGGACTATTTATTAATAGCCCAATAGCCAGGGCAACTATGGGACCTTCAGCTTTACGCGGAATCCGAACCACGTAGTGTTGGTCTGATTTTCAGCTAAATGACAAGTTTGACACTTAGTTCTCTTCTCTACACAACACCCGAACCTTGACTTCCATTCAACACGGACACTCCAGACTTCTCTAGTAGTGTCTATATTGATGATAACCATTGAGCCGACGCCGTGTCGGTATTAAGATAACCGAGCATGGAACCTATCACCTACAATCTCCCAAACACTTTGTCCCCAAGTAGCTGAGTTACAGCACTGCGCCACCTGTGCCGACTTTAATTTAATTGTAAATATAAATTAAAATTCATTTTGTAGCCTCTGAACTGTTGTACATAGACCAAAATAGGTTTAATTTACCTTCCGTCAAACAGTTCACAGCGTGTGACGGTGAGGATATAAAAATTCTGACAGTCCACACAAGAGATTGAAATTTGTGTGGTAGGCATACCGAAAGTTTTAATGTTCGTTGTTTTCCTCATGTGTGAACTGTGTTTGTTAAGTTTTAATTAATTTGTGACGCGTCCCAGTTGGACTTATTTATGTTCTTTAACCTGAAGATGCTGTCACGGCGAGACATGTAGTGTTATCACCATCACACGCTGTGAACTGTTTGACGGAAGGTAAAGTAATTCTATTTTGGTAAATATAATCACATAATATAATAGGTTTAATAAAAAAACACATATAAAAATTATTCACGAGGAATAAAATACTATCCACGATTAGTCTTAAAAAAAAAAAAAAAAAAAAAAACCAAACATGGAATAGTAAACACAGACTTAAAAATTATATAAAAAATATTGCTTGCTCTACAAAAGGAATTGACATTTTTATTTTTACTATGTGTTTGAATATTAGTGATGTCTATAAAATATCAATAATAGAGAATTCAGCTATAAGAAAAAAGTACTTAAATCTATTAAATGTAAAGTTATTTTTTACTAATGATAGCTACAGTATACTCGTAAAAACTGGAAAACTTATCAATTAAGTTTTTTTCTCTAGCGTAGTGATTATTCGAGAACTTAAGCTTAAGCGGCCGGTGTCATAACTAGCATCTATAGTGGCAAGTCTCAGAGATACCACTGAGGATGCCACATCACAGTATGGGTGAAACGTCTGGTTTCTTTGTAAATAATGTACATAGCACCTTGATGTGGTTGTCACCGGAAAATATAGATTCTAGTTAGTGATTATTCGATTCACAAAGAGCCAATATTAATTATTATTATTGCAATATTACCAATATCACCAATAGTCTCGCCAAATTATTGCAATACTCATTAATGTTTTTAACAGAAAAATTATACTTAAACAAGTATAATCATTTTATAAAGATAACTTTGCACAATTTCAAATGCATATTGCATTACGTGTGCATTGCATAATGCAATATGCATTCCGGGTGGGCCCACACCACTGAACGTGTATGGGAGAGAGGGTGGGCCTACACCACTGAACGTGTATGGGAGGGTGGGTGGGGGTCAAGGGTGTAGCATTGATCCACCCGCCCACCCTTACATGTACAGTGTTATTGACCCACCTGCCCACCCTTACATGTACAGTAGTACTGACCCACCCGCCCGCACATACTCGTACAGTAGTTTGACCCACCCGCCCGCC
Source organism: Stictocephala bisonia (assembly GCA_035578905.1). Classification (NCBI taxonomy): domain Eukaryota; kingdom Metazoa; phylum Arthropoda; class Insecta; order Hemiptera; family Membracidae; genus Stictocephala; species Stictocephala bisonia. Next base: position 6,083,999 of record JAQJVL010000015.1, on the reverse strand, counting down.
CATACACGTACAGTGGTACTGACCCACCCGTTCGCCCATACATGTACAGTGGTTGTTACTGACCCACACACCATACTATACACGTACGGTGGTACTGACCCACCCACCCTCCCATACACGTACGATGTTACTGACTCATCCGCCCGCCCATATACGTAAGGTGGTACTAACCCATCCACCCATCCATACATATACGGTGGTACTGTAAATGGGTAAGTGTTGTATGGGGTAAACGGATTTGTGGGTAAGTCAAATGGTAATGTTATGTTAGGTTTGGTCAGGTTATGTTAGGTTTAGTTTTTACATGTAAAGTTAACCTAAGTTCCACCGTCACAGCTCAAGGTAACGGAGCTATTTATCCCTATCTCTGTTAGCAATCGTCATGTACAATGTCACCCACCCATACACGTACAATGGTACTAAAATACACATACAATGGTACTAACCTACCCACCCACCCATACACGTACAATGGTACTAACCCACCCGCCCAACCATACACGTACAATGATACTAACCCACCCACACACCCATACACGTACAATGGTACTAAAATACACATACAATGGTACTAACCTACCCACCCACCCATACACGTACAATGGTACTAACCCACCCGCCCACCCATACACGTACAATGATACTAACCCACCCACACACCCGTACACGTACAATGGTACTAACCTACCCACCCACCCATACACGTACAATGGTACTAACCCACCCGCCTACCCATACACGTACAATGGTACTAACCCACCCGCCCATCCATACACGTACAATGGTACTAACCCTCCCACACACCCATACACGTACAATGGTACTAACCCACCCGCCCACCCATACACGTACAATGGTACTAACCCACCCACACACCCATACACGTACAATGGTACTAACCCACCCACCCACCCATACACGTACAATGGTACTAAAAATGCTATTGACCCACTCGCAAACCCTTACACGTACAGTGGTATTGACCTACCCGCCCACCCATACACGTACAGTGGTATTGACGCATCCGCCCACCCATACACCTATAGTGATATTGACCCACCCTCCCACCCATACACGTACAATATGTTATTGATCCATCCGCCCACCCATACACCTACAGTGGTATTGACCCACCCTCCCACCCATTAATGGTAAGTGGTATTGACCCATCCGCCCGCCCATACACCTACAGTGGTATTGACCCTCTCTCCCATCCATACACGTGCAATATGCTATTGACCCATCCGCCAACCCATACACCTACAGTGGAATTGACCCTCTCTCCCACCCATACACGTGCAATATGCTATTGACCCATCCGCCAACCCATACACCTACAGTGGTATTCTATGGGTTGGCCCCACCATTGTACCATTGTACATTACCATTGTAGGTGTATGGGCGGGCGGGTGGGTCAATATCATTGTAGGTGTATGGGCGGGCGGGTAATCATAACGCGTATTGATACCATTTACAGTCCAGCATAGCTAGGAAAAATAGGTGTTATACATAGATTAAATTTTTTATTTTTCGTTTATACTATCTTACCAATAAAATTAAATATTTATTTGTAACGTGTTTTAGTAAATAAATTACAGCGTTAAATTTTGCCTTTTAAATTTACCGTGTGATATATTAGTTTCTTTTGCAAAACACTCAATAAATTATACAGATGGTAAGTAGTAAATATATTTAAGATAAAAAAAGTTGTCTGTTTATAGCAACGAACTTTGTATGAGACTTCTTCATTCTTACTTAATGAGAATAATATTATTTGTAATGACTATTTTATAAATATATATTTGTAATGTAAAACAAATTTAAATTTTCGTAATTGAGTGTTTAAATGTTATCCTGTAAATATAACACGAATTCAGTCTATTTTTATATATTAATATATTAACATGTAATATATTTGACAAACATTCTAAAGTCATAGAAACTTAGAACTATTTTAATAGGTGTTACACACATTTGGGTCGTTATTAAGGCGTTCAAAACCAATAATAATCCACCACCAATATCGAAAGCTTTGTTGAATAATATTCAACAAAAAAGTAGTCAGCCTATAGCACAGCGTGTTTCAAAAAGAATGACCCGATTTTAAATAACTATATTTATTATAAACCAGAGGTTTACCCAAACATATAGGACATTAAAGAATGTAATACTCATAAAAGAATGAAGTTTACGAAAATGTATAAATCAATATGACCTCCTTTTGCAGCGCGTTTGACATCTAGTCGATAACTGAGGTTCTGAAAGACACCTTACGTACAGTATGGGACGAATTCACCTATCAACTAGATGTCATCCTTGCTGAAAATGGAGGACATATTATACATGTATGATATATTTTCATAACTTCATTTTTTTTCCAGTATTTTTTATCTAATATGTTTGGGCGAAGCTCTTGTTTCTAATAAATATAGCTATTTAAAATCGGGTAATTCTTTTTGAAAAACCTTGTAGTGTTACCATTTATAACGAATATTGTACATTTATATTTACAAGTACATTTCTACTTTTATTATGACTTATTTAAGCTAATTAAACTTCTTATTATTTCTTCAAAGGTATAATACAGCATTTTTCAATTCATTATGATATTGTTGGAACCGACTTTGGTGGCGTGTACACCCACCCTCCCTCCTATACACAAACAATGGTATTGACCCACCCACCCTCCCATACACGTACAGTGGTACTGACCCACTCGTTATAACATACATGGTACAGTGAATTGACCCACCCACCCTCTCATACACGTACAATGGTATTATCCCACCTACCCTCCCATATACGTACAGTGGTATTGATCATTTTTCATACATTCATTATCTGCTAATAGTTATTACATGGGTTTAATGTTTAGTGTTTAATGTTACTAAGAACATTTATTATTATTTATAATAATTGGTCGGTAGCGTAGTTGGTTCAATCCCAGCTTCATGTGCTAAAGGTTCTCAGTTCGATCCCAATCAGAGTCATACATTTTGAGAAGGATCAGCTGATAATCACCAGCTGTTCATTTGTCATTGGGCTATTAATTAATGACACTTTCTAAGAAATAGTCGGCCTTAGTTTGTAACAATGACTATATTCGCTCATTTATACTCATCACACTCATTCAAAATCCATATTCGCCCATATCTTGACGATCGGCGTCTTATGAATGAATAAATAAATAAATAAACTATTACAATTTTTAACATTATACGTATTTTGAAATTTTAAAAGAAACTTTAAATACCAACAAATGTAATACTGTCTTAGCTTAATATATTTAGCACATTTGTTCTTACCAAATCATGAAAGATTGGAGTAACTTAAAGTGAAATAATAGACATCTTTAAAAACAACTTAAAATGCGTTTTATACAGCATAATAAATTTATTACCTGAATACATTTGAAAGGGAGACATTTTTACCAAAAACAATGTAGTAAGTTGGCAAACCACTGTAACAACTTTTATCCTGGGAGACGAATAAATTTAACGGCTTGCTTTTTAGTTTCCCTTAAATTTACATTTTAAATGTGTGTCCTAGTATTCAAGAAGTTTGTCGTTACTACAAGTTAGTTTTTGACGAATTGTTCCATATTGTATATTTATGAGTCTTCGTAACTTTATTATCATAACATTTTATGTTGAATTATGTATTCTAATGTTATATGTTAATTAGTCTAGTGACAACTCACACTGCACTTTTTACATAACAAATTTACTATAATTTTAAAATAATTGAAAATAATTAAAAAGAAATTACGTTCTATACAGAGCTAATTGTAGATATATAGATCGATAGAAATTTCTTTATTTGTAAGATGTTTACAAAAAGGCAAAGTTAGGGTCTCACGAGCCTTTCTTACACTTAACCTTAAATTGTAGTTTCAAGTGATTTCTTCACTGAGCAATTTACCCAATTTTTAACGTATTAAAAAACGTAAACGATAACTATTAATATTATTTTGTGTTGTAAAGAAAAAAACAATTACAAAATAAAAAAAAAGGTTTTATTCGACCAATAAACAACACATTTTCTTAATTAAATATTTTAATGTTTGCAGGAAGAATATAAAACTTATAGATTTCAAAGAAGTTTAGTTTCGATTTGTTATTAAACACAATCGCAGTGAGTATCGTATTTGAAAGCTGACACAAATTTTAAAGACGTAAACTTCTTCTTCTTGTGATGCCAGCTTATTTTTAGGTTGTGTTTAAGAGATAAAGATGACTAAATAATGGTACTAACCCACCCGCCCATCCATACACGTACAATGGTACTAACCCTCCCACACACCCATACACGTACAATGGTACTAACCCACCCGCCCACCCATACACGTACAATGGTACTAACCCACCCACACACCCATACACGTACAATGGTACTAACCCACCCACCCACCCATACACGTACAATGGTACTAAAAATGCTATTGACCCACTCGCAAACCCTTACACGTACAGTGGTATTGACCTACCCGCCCACCCATACACGTACAGTGGTATTGACGCATCCGCCCACCCATACACCTATAGTGATATTGACCCACCCTCCCACCCATACACGTACAATATGTTATTGATCCATCCGCCCACCCATACACCTACAGTGGTATTGACCCACCCTCCCACCCATTAATGGTAAGTGGTATTGACCCATCCGCCCGCCCATACACCTACAGTGGTATTGACCCTCTCTCCCATCCATACACGTGCAATATGCTATTGACCCATCCGCCAACCCATACACCTACAGTGGAATTGACCCTCTCTCCCACCCATACACGTGCAATATGCTATTGACCCATCCGCCAACCCATACACCTACAGTGGTATTCTATGGGTTGGCCCCACCATTGTACCATTGTACATTACCATTGTAGGTGTATGGGCGGGCGGGTGGGTCAATATCATTGTAGGTGTATGGGCGGGCGGGTAATCATAACGCGTATTGATACCATTTACAGTCCAGCATAGCTAGGAAAAATAGGTGTTATACATAGATTAAATTTTTTATTTTTCGTTTATACTATCTTACCAATAAAATTAAATATTTATTTGTAACGTGTTTTAGTAAATAAATTACAGCGTTAAATTTTGCCTTTTAAATTTACCGTGTGATATATTAGTTTCTTTTGCAAAACACTCAATAAATTATACAGATGGTAAGTAGTAAATATATTTAAGATAAAAAAAGTTGTCTGTTTATAGCAACGAACTTTGTATGAGACTTCTTCATTCTTACTTAATGAGAATAATATTATTTGTAATGACTATTTTATAAATATATATTTGTAATGTAAAACAAATTTAAATTTTCGTAATTGAGTGTTTAAATGTTATCCTGTAAATATAACACGAATTCAGTCTATTTTTATATATTAATATATTAACATGTAATATATTTGACAAACATTCTAAAGTCATAGAAACTTAGAACTATTTTAAGGTGTTACACACATTTGGGTGGTTATTAAGGCGTTCAAAACCAATAATAATCCACCACCAATATCGAAAGCTTTGTTGAATAATATTCAACAAAAAAGTAGTCAGCCTATAGCACAGCGTTTCAAAAAGAATGACCCGATTTTAAATAACTATATTTATTATAAACCAGAGGTTTACCCAAACATATCGGACATTAAAGAATGTAATACTCATAAAAGAATGAAGTTTACGAAAATGTATAAATCAAAATGACCTCCTTTTGCAGCGCGTTTGACATCTAGTCGATAACTGAGGTTCTGAAAGACACCTTACGTACAGTATGGGACGAATTCACCTATCAACTAGATGTCATCCTTGCTGAAAATGGAGGACATATTATACATGTATGATATATTTTCATAACTTCATTCTTTTTTCAGTATTTTTTATCCAATATGTTTGGGCGAAGCTCTTGTTTCTAATAAATATAGCTATTTAAAATCGGGTAATTCTTTTTGAAAAACCTTGTAGTGTTACCATTTATAACGAATATTGTACATTTATATTTACAAGTACATTTCTACTTTTATTATGACTTATTTAAGCTAATTAAACTTCTTATTATTTCTTCAAAGGTATAATACAGCATTTTTCAATTCATTATGATATTGTTGGAACCGACTTTGGTGGCGTGTACACCCACCCTCCCTCCTATACACGAACAATGGTATTGACCCACCTACCCTCCCATACACGTACAGTGGTACTGACCCACTCGTTATAACATACATGGTACAGTGGTATTGACCCACCCACCCTCTCATACACGTACAATGGTATTATCCCACCTACCCTCCCATACACGTACAGTGGTACTGACCCACTCGTTATAACATACATGGTACAGTGGTATTGACCCACCCACCCTCTCATACACGTACAATGGTATTATCCCACCTACCCTCCCATATACGTACAGTGGTATTGATCATTTTTCATACATTCATTATCTGCTAATAGTTATTACATGGGTTTAATGTTTAGTGTTTAATGTTACTAAGAACATTTATTATTATTTATAATAATTGGTCGGTAGCGTAGTTGGTTCAATCCCAGCTTCATGTGCTAAAGGTTCTCAGTTCGATCCCAATCAGAGTCATACATTTTGAGAAGGATCAGCTGATAATCACCGGCTGTTCATTTGTCATTGGGCTATTAATTAATGACACTTTCTAAGAAATAGTCGGCCTTAGTTTGTAACAATGACTATATTCGCTCATCTACACTCATCACACTCATTCAATTTCCATATTCGCCCATATCTTGACGATCGGCGTCTTATGAATAAATAAATAAATAAATAAACTATTACAATTTTTAACATTATACGTATTTTGAAATTTTAAAAGAAACTTTAAATACCAACAAATGTAATACTGTCTTAGCTTAATATATTTAGCACATTTGTTCTTACCAAATCATGAAAGATTGGAGTAACTTAAAGTGAAATAATAGACATCTTTAAAAACAATCTAAAATGCGTTTAATGCAGCATAATTTATTTATTACCTGAATACATTTGACAGAGGGACATTTTTACCAGAAACAATGTAGTAAGTTGGCAAACCACTGTTACAACTTTTATCCTGGGAGACGAATAAATTTAACGGCTTCCTTTTTATATTCCCACAAATTTACATTTTAAATGTGTGTCCTAGAATTCAAGAAGTTTGTCGTTGCTACAAGTTAGTTTTTGACGAATTGTTCCATATTGTATATTTATGAGTCTTCGTAACTTTATTATCATAACATTTTATGTTGAATTATGTATTCTAATGTCATATGTTAATTAGTCTAGTGACAACTCACACTGCACTTTCTACATAACAAATTTACTATAATTTTAAAATACTTGAAAATAAATTAAAAAGATTTCTGTCTGTAACTTCTTCTCAGAGTCTGATATAGTCGGGCGAATGTTCCAAGTTTCTACCTCATAAAGCAGTCCTTGAGTGAGTTACTGCTCCTTGGCCGGTAACTATATAGTAGATAACGCAATATCAGCTTTATGGTCTGTAACTTATTTTCAGTATCTGATATAGTCGTGCAAATGTTCCATGTTTCTGGCTCTTAAAGCTGTCTATTAGTGAGTTACTGCTCCTTGGCCGGTAACTATATAGTAGATAACGCAATATCAGCTTTATGGTCTGTAACATCTTTTCAGAGTCTGATATAGTCGTGCGAATGTTCCAAGTTTCTACCTCATAAAGCAGTCCTTGAGTGAGTTACTGCTACTTGGCCGGTAACTATATAGTAGATAACGCAATATCAGCTTTATGGTCTGTAACTTCTTTTCAGAGTCTGATATAGTCGTGCAAATATTCCATGTTTCTGGCTCTTAAAGCAGTCCTTGAGTGAGTTACTGCTACTTGGCCGGTAACTATATATATAGTAGATAATGCAATATTAGCTTTGTGATCTGTAACTTCTTCTCAAAGTTTGATATAGTCGGGTGAATGTTCCATGTTCCTGGCTCATAAAGCTGTCTATTAGTGAGTTACTGCTCCTTGGCCGGTAACTATATATAATATAACGCATTAACAGTTTTATGATCTGTAACTTCTTCTGAAAGTTTGATATAGTCGGGTGAATGTTCCATGTTTCTGGCTCTTAAAGCTGTCTATTAGTGAGTTACTGCTACTTGGCCGGTAACTATATATAAGATAACGCAATATTAGCTTTGTGATCTGTAACTTCTTCTCAAAGTTTGATATAGTCGGGTGAATGTTCCATATTTCTGGCTCTTAAAGCTGTCTATTAGTGAGTTACTGCTACTTGGCCGGTAACTATATAGTAGATAACGCAATATTAGCTTTATGATCTGTAACTTCTTCTGAAAGTTTGATATAGTCGGGTGAATGTTCCATATTTCTGGCTCTTAAAGCTGTCTATTAGTGAGTTACTGCTACTTGGCCGGTAACTATATAGTAGATAACGCAATATCAGCTTTATGGTCTGTAACTTCTTCTCAAAGTACGAGTATGATATAGTCGGGTGAATGTTCCATGTTTCTGGCTCTTAAAGCTGTCTATTAGTTAGTTACTGCTCCTTGGCCGGTAACTATACAGTAGATAACGCAATATCAGTTTTATGGTCTGTAACTCTTACCCTAATGTTTGCCATAAATTTAACTCTTATTTCTGTCACTTGTTCAACAATACATTTCCACCAAAGTTTTGTAAAGTTATTATATTGTTACAGCTTACCATTTAAAATTAACAGAAATGATACAGTTTAAAGCTTTTATTTTATAGCTAATTTAAAATATAAATGTTGAGAGTATTGTTTGAAAAATATTAGGAACTAAATAATTAGGGTTTCAAGTTGCTATTGAGATATCACAGTAGCAACAACAGGATATTTTAGCAAACTAATACAGATATATAATGTGTATGGTTGGTATAAATATTATTTATTGTATCAGCACAATTCTTGAAAACGTTGAATACATTCTGAGAGAACCAACATGTAACTTAACCTCTATAAGTACAACACAAGCAATATAAGAATGTCCGCAGAGCAATAATGTAAAGGTATGTACATATACTCGAAGTGAAATAAACACCAGAGGAGACATTGAAATGAAAATAGGTCTTACATTAATTTATTACAATAAGTATGGTTCTAGTGTTATGTATTTAATTTGGTTTTTGTGTGGATTTAAAATGCAGTTGACTGTGGTTTTAAACAATTCCATGCTTTTTTCACTGATATAAAAATTATATAGTAATTAAATACATTTTAAACGTGAACTATTCTTATACCAGACTAAGATTTATCTTCGAGGGCTCACTCAACATGTGGTCGTTTACTCTTTTCATCTTGGTATGTACTTACAAAATATCAGTTTCTCACAGGAAGGATCATGAAAGTATATTCCCGCACCTGAGTCAATGAAGCATGCCATTGAACGAATGATCTGTAAAATCAGACACCTGGTCTGTAGATTATGTATGTTTTGTATAGTTGGCAGACCACTATAAACATATTGATTATAATAGTTAATTAATATTAATATTATAATAATTAATTATTAATATTAATATTAATAAATTTACACAAAAGTTTATTTACATTTTTTAATCTCAGATATTACAATATTTTAAATGAATATATTTCCAATAAATATATAAATTTTAAATAAGAATATCTATGAAATATTCTAGAAACAATATACAAAAAAGAAAACAACATTTAAACGATTTTAATTAATGAAACTGTACAGTATAAAGATGTCTAAGTGCGGTTTGAAATTGTACTATTTGACTTTGTTCGTTTTCATTGTGAAATGTATTTTAATTGTTATTTATTATAAGGTTAAAACCATTAAATTACCAATGAAACCTTAAAATAATATTAGATTATATAGCAACTTCAAATTGATCATAAAAATTCTAAGTTTCTTCACCAATCTGAAACATAAATTCCAGATATAAAAAATATTTGAAACATCCGTTAGGTAAAGACATTTTCCATATTCATTTTAAACATATGCTCGTATTTAAATATTAAATTGAAAGTTTAATTTATATTGTTCAGGTTTCCATATTGAAGTCTGAAACGTTTCTATAAAAATATCAGTATTAAGTTATTAATTAGTTAATCACTATATGAATATTATTTACGCATATATAACCTTCAAATAAATTTCAATATTTATTCTTATATGATATCAACGCTTATGACAAATATTTCAATTTGAAGCCCGTAAAACCAACACGTGTTTATGCTGGTCTACCAACTATTTGAAATATACGTTTTTTACAGTCCAGGGATCTGTTTTTTCAGCCAATTTATTTGATAACTTACTCCATTACTTCGTTACGGGTGTGTAATTTACCCAAAATTTATAAGATCTGAAGATTTTTGAAAGGATGTCCTTAATCATTATAAGTCTTCTCAAACGAACGGAATCTTTTATAATGTATTCTAATCTAGTTTATATTAATATAAAACTGATTAGGTTAGATAAAGTTACACGTGCAATGGTAGTGAATACGCAGTGATTATACGTGTATTGGGCGTGAATACGCAGTGGTTATACGTGTATTGGACGTGAATACGCAGTGATTATACGTATATTGGACGTGAATACGCAGTGATTATACGTGTATTGGGCGTGAATACGCAGTGGTTATACGTGTATTGGGCGTGAATACGCAGTGGTTATACGTATATTGGACGTGAATACGCAGTGATTATACGTGTATTGGATGTGAATACGCAGTGGTTATACGTGTATTGGATGTAAATACGCAGTGGTTGTACGTGTATTGGATGTGAATACGCAGTGGTTATACGTGTATTGAATTTAAATACGCAGTGGTTATACGTGTATTGGATGTGAATACGTAGTGGTTATACGTGTATTGAATGTAAATACGCAGTGGTTATACGTGTATTAGATGTGAATACGCAGTGGTTATACGTGTATTAGATGTGAATACGCAGTGGTTATACGTGTATTGAATGTAAATACGCAGTGGTTATACGTGTATTGGATGTGAATACGCAGTGGTTATACGTGTATTGAATGTAAATACGTAGTGGTTATACGTGTATTGAATGTAAATACGCAGTGGTTATACGTGTATTGAATGTAAATACGCAGTGGTTATACGTGTATTAGATGTGAATACGTAGTGGTTACACGTGTATTGAATGTAAATACGCAGTGGTTATACGTGTATTAGATGTGAATACGCAGTGGTTATACGTGTATTGAATGTAAATACGCAGTGGTTATACGTGTATTGAATGTAAATACGCAGTGGTTATACGTGTATTGAATGTAAATACGCAGTGGTTATACGTGTATTAGATGTGAATACGCAGTGGTTATACGTGTATTGAATGTAAATACGCAGTGGTTATACGTGTATTGGATGTGAATACGCAGTGGTTATACGTGTATTGAATGTAAATACGCAGTGGTTATACGTGTATTGAATGTAAATACGCAGTGGTTATACGTGTATTAGATGTGAATACGCAGTGGTTATACGTGTATTAGATGTGAATACGTAGTGGTTATACGTGTATTGAATGTAAATACGCAGTGGTTATACGTTTATTGGATGTGAGTACGCAGTGGTTATACGTGTATGGATGTGAGTACGCAGTGGTTATACGTGTATGGATGTGAGTACGCAGTGGTTATACGTGTATGGATGTGAGTACGCAGTGGTTATTCGTTTATTGGATGTAAATACGCAGTGGTTATACGTGTATTGAATGTAAATACGCAGTGGTTATACGTGTATTAGATGTGAATACGCAGTGGTTATACGTGTATTAGATGTGAATACGTAGTGGTTATACGTGTATTGAATGTAAATACGCAGTGGTTATACGTGTATTAGATGTGAATACGCAGTGGTTATACGTGTATTGAATGTAAATACGCAGTGGTTATACGTGTATTGGATGTGAATACGTAGTGGTTATACGTGTATTGAATGTAAATACGCAGTGGTTATACGTGTATTGAATGTAAATACGCAGTGGTTATACGTGTATTGAATGTAAATACGCAGTGGTTATACGTGTATTGGATGTGAATACGTAGTGGTTATACGTGTATTGAATGTAAATACGCAGTGGTTATACGTGCATTAGATGTGAATACGCAGTGTTTATACGTGCATTTGAAGTGGATAAACAATAGTTTACACGTGCATTGTGTAAATGTTATGTGTATCTATTATACGTGTAAGGATAATGCATTAAAATTTTATTATTTGCAAAAAATGAATTGAGGGAATAGGGTCCTTTTGGTTGTTTGAAGCAATTGTGGTTTTGGCTTAGAATATCAATAGATTAAATGACACAATGGTCTCTATCAGTACTAGAAGTGAAAATCGGAAGCCAAACTATTGAATATATGAGATTAATCTTGAATGCGGTTGGGAAAAGTGTCCTGATTTATCGAACAGCGTCCGATAAAGTAATAAAGTGGTTAGGTGGACAGGAAGAGAGCTATAAAGGCTTGGCCACAGTCCAGACTCAGTTGTGCAAGGACCCTTATTTCGGATTAAATCCGAACTGGACTTCCACTTAACTACCTTCAACTTTATTTAATTGGTGTTTTTATTCATACTAAATAATTACTCTAATACTTCAATCCTTCAAGTCAAATCAACTAATAGAATCCTTATTTATTATTTAAATACTGTAGTAGTTGTGTAGATCTACAATCTATAATATTAAATTAGACACAATTTCAAACCAATGTTTAAAACTTTATTTTTTAGGCACATCAACAGATATTATGACATCATCAAACACCAGAATTAGTAAATACGAAAGTAAATATATATATTTCAAATGTTTAAATAAACATGAGATTCGTTTTTTAATAAAATGAGATACCGATTTCCTTTTTCACCTTACTCTCACCATTCTCCATAGACTAGTGATGTGTGTAGAGTAAGTGGAAGAAAAGTAAAAAATTCACCTTTTAAATAATATTACTGATACAAACTTCCAGTCAATCCCAGGATTTGAACCCGTGCTATCTCTAACTCATGTACAAAGTCCTGACGCCCTAGACAACTCGGACATCGGCTCGCCCTAATTCGTATTTACTTATCTCTAAAATAGAAATAGCAATTAATTAGTAGTAAAATAGTAAATCTCTATATACAGGTTTGAATATTAATTTGGTTTGATTTTGAATAAGTTATTAATGAATTGATAGATAACATAACTATGAATAAAAACGTATTTCAATTAAAGTTTTTGTTTTGTTTGTGAAGTGTCTCATGATGATAAATATTTATGTAAGCATATTAAACTACCAACTACAAATAAAAGCTCTTATGCATGAATATATTTAAAATTAACGCACAAGGAGCTTTACATATATAAAGCGATTTGGTGGTATACATTCAGAGAACTTTGTTGCCAGTTCAGGAGTACCATAAGGGTCTAATTTAGGACCTTTGATTTTTAGTTTTTCTTGTTGTTTATTAACGGCATTACATCTGTCCTAAACGAAGCAGTCCAGCCTTATTCCAACAATATTAACCCATATATGCCCAGTGCTCCCAAAATAGAGTGGTATTTTAAATAATAATTAAATGCATACTGTATTATCGGTACATATATATTTTTTTGTACATTTATAAATAACAGTCTCGATATTTCAGAACCTTTTTACGTATAGTCTTAACACTGAGATTTTGTAGTCACGGAAACCATACAAATACGAAATGTAATTATGAAAGGTCATGTGTAATTAAAGTAACTACCGGCACGGTGGCTAAGGCTTTGGACTGCGGAGGGCAAGGTCCGTGGTTCAATTCCCAACTGATCCAACGGTGGGTACTTCGCGCGTTGAATAAAGTTCAAGCACGGGCCTGTTGGCCGACGTGAACTTGCGAGTGTAGGTTTGAAAAAGGGAAAAAAAAGATTCATAAGCTGCGTGTTCATAAAAAGTTAACTTACGTGTTGATCGGAACATAATTTTTCGATCACGTAACTGCCACTACTTTGAGATTGACAAAATATAGCATTTTATTTGTTTATTTATCTTTCTTTTTAATTATTCCACATATTTTTAAAATCTGGTTCACATATCAAGACAGTGTGTGTATTTTGTAGAGCTCAATATAAAATTCAATCGATTAAATATATACGGTTATTATTATTAATGTACAGGCCACACATGTAGAGTTCAGTAAATGCTTTTTGACGAGTAGGTCTTTCTTCCTGCCAACACATGTCTAATGTTTTTTTGTTAAGAACTGTTTTTCTTTAATTTGTAAAGACTAGATTTCTCCGTTTTTATGTCACCTTCTGACCAACTTTCTCATTGATTAATAATTAGTAACAATGTAAACTATTTCATATTAGGTCTAATAACCTTACCTTAAGTAAAGGCATATCTAAAAAAAAAGTAAAATAAATATGGCATATATATAAATTTGGAATTATAACAGGAGGAAGCAAAAAATACACTGGTGAAAACACTAACAGTGTATACATGAATAGTAAAAGAAATGCAAAATAAACTACTTCCAAAAAACAAGTGATAATAACTGTCTGGGAGTTGATCACTTGATGTGACTGTGGAGTGGCCAGGTAAGAAGTTCTTAACCTATTGATTCTTATGGAAGGAGTTTGGGGTATATACCTAGATACTATCCAAACCAATATTATTGCTTGTCTCCTCAGATTTACTATCTTGCAATATGAAAACTTTATTTTATATAATTACTGTAAATGTATTGTTTAAATGAATAATTTAATTTAATATTTTAAAATACTATCATGATTATTGTATTTTGAAATTACTTATTCTAGTTTATTAGTAATAAGTAGAATATATTCAATAAAGATTCTGTATAGAAATACTTCTATAAATTAATACTTTGAATACTAAGGATTGTAGTAATAAAATACGACTTAAAAAAATATACCTTTTTCTCGTTGGGAAAATATTGATTAATTAATAGAAGAATCGATCATAAAAAATGTATAATAGGAGCTCCCTTTCTTTGGAGTATCAACGGATCATATTTAGTACATACAATCTACCTCTTGGATATTACATTTATAGTGCGATTTGGTGGTATATATTAAGTGAACTTTGTTGCCAGTTAAGGAGTACCATAAGGGTCTAATTTGGGACCTTTGATTTTTGTTTTTCTTGTTGTTATAACGACATTACATCTGTCCTAAACGGAGCAGTTCAGCCTTATGCCAACAATATTAACCCATATATGCCCAGTGCTCCCAAAACAGAGTGGTATTTTAAATAATGATTAAATGCATATTATCGGTGTTGAAACGGACGAGTGGTCTAAGGTGTTGTACTGTACAGCGCTGAGGATCGTCAGTTAGAATCCAGCACGGGCTAGTACTTTTTACCGTGCAACTTTATAGAGGCATAGTGGCTAGGGCCCACCTTAAATAAACGGGGTCAGGCATGGAGGGTAGAAGTTGACAGGATCAGTGTTTCTATAATAGTTGCATAACAAATTAAAATAAAAAATTAATAAATAAATAAGGACATAAAAAACAAAAATAATAGAACAATAAAATAATTAGAAAACAATTGGATTAAAATATGTATGCATATTACTAATACAAGAGAGTTTGGAATAGGTACACAAATGCAGCTATCGAGGCCGTCCAAAGAAAATTCCTCTTATGGATGGAGTGGAAGTTTCTAGAGATAAGTGAAGTGGAAACGCGTGCAGACCTGAATTTGTTAACCTTATTAGCTCGTCGAGCTGTGACTGAACTGCAATTATTCTACAGAGAGCTTCATGGTCACGCTGGTTAAGTTGAGTCTATTGGTCTAAAATTTCAGAATATACTTTTCTCTTAAATGTTACTTTTGTGTGCTCATTCAATGGTCATATCTACTAGCATAGGAATCAGGCTTTACAATCTAGATTTTTTCGACAGTAATAATGGCTAAGGATGCTGATGATTACTGACTGTGTAACTAATCTCACACTCGGCCAGCAAACCCCTATATTTCAAGTGATGCATGTTTGGGCCTGTAGGCTATTTTGGCCACTTGAGAGTTCAACTGATCACTGTAAAAAACCAAAAAGACACAAAAAATAAAATTAATATTACAATTTATTTATCTATTAATTCCTAGATAAATTTAAATTAGGACTTAAAAATATAAATTCAGCCATAGAAAATATAAAGATATCTGACGACAGTCATTTTACTACATTACAAAAATCTTGTTATGCCACTGTATTCGCAAAAGCTTTAAAATATGATTGTTTTAGCCAGCTTAGATATATTTAATTAGAGTATTTCACTCATGAATATTAATAAAAAATTTTCATTAATACAACACTCACAGATAACAATGTTAGCAGCAGTAACTTTTCTAAATCCGTTATCTTCTAAAAAGGGTTTAACATTATACAATATTTCTGCATGATATAAAAGTAATACAAGTTGTCATGGACACCCAGATAGTTTCGGGACCTCGTTATTCACATCACAATGATTCGTCCCCCTTTATGAACCTGTTCAATGCACCCCCTTTCACTCGTCGCCACTTCAATGTTCAACAACATACCTCACTGTTTCTTAGTGAAATACTATCACAATAATTCAAATGCACGAACCTTGACTCCCCTTGATTCGAGCACCACATTATCTGTCCCGTAGTGATCCACTCCACCGACTGATACAACACGGAGTCACTCTATTCAACAGTAACCCTTCAGTCATCTACTTTCACAATATTTCAAATGCACGAACCTTGACTCCCTTTGGTTCCAGCACCTCATTATCTGTCCCGCAGTGATCCACTCCGCCGACTGGTACAACACGGACTCACTCTATTCAACAGCAACCCTTCAGTCATCTACTATCACAGTATTTCACGTGGACGAACCTAGACTCCCCTTAATTCGAGCGCCTCATTATCTGTCACGCAGTGATCCACCCCACCGACTGGTACAACACGGAGTCACTCTATTCAACAGCAACCCTTCAGTCATCTACTATCACAATATTTCAAATGCATGAACCTAGACTCCCCTTGGTTCGAGCACATCATTATCTGTCCCGCAGTGATCCACTCCGCCGACTGGTACAACACGGAGTCACCCTATTCAACAGCAACCCTTCAGTCATCTACTATCACAGTATTTCAAGTGCACGAATCTAGACTCTCCCTTCTTTTGAGCACCTCATTATCTGTCCCGCAGTGATCCACTCCGCCGACTGGTACAACACGGAGTCACCCTATTCAACAGCAACCCTTCAGTCATCTGCTATCACAGTATTTCAAGTGGACGAACCTAGGCTCCTCTTGGTTGGAGCACCTCATTATCTGTCCCGCAGTGATCCACTCCGCCGACTGGTACAACACGGAGTCACTCTATTCAACAGCAACTCTTCAGTCATCTACTATCACAATATTTCAAATGCATGAACCTAGACTACCCTTGGTTGGAGCACCTCATTATCTGTCCCGTAGTGATCCACTCCGCCGACTGGTACAACACGGAGTCATTGAACACTACCAACACCGACTATTCAACAGCAACCCTTCAGTCATCCACTATTTGAAATAAATTAGTTTTATCGTAAAGTAGAATGTAATAAATATGATAATATGGCATAAAAAAAAACAAATTCTAATAACGTTGTTGCTCAGTGACGTTCGAATATTCAACTGAACTAATGGTCAGTTTGAGATCCATTTGTTGAACAAGTTCCCGCACATGCTGCAGGCCCATACAAAAGTGTAAAGTTTTTCTAAAAAAGATAAAAGAATTTAAATACAGTTGACACTGTATCGATAGTTTTTTGTCCACTTTTTGAGACAAAACTTTCAAAATTAGTCTTGAACTTGTGAGTTTATATCTTTAGAAATTAAGTTTCTTTCACTTCTCTAAGTTATTAACGTTCTTATACTTTTCACCATCTGACTTACTTATTTTTTTCCTGTAGTAAAAGGTCCCTGCTTACAGGATTTCTTTTATTGCACTTATGTTTTAAATTGTTTTTATTTTAAACCCTAATTTAATTTTCAAACATTCTTAAATTTATTTAGTATAACAAGTCAGTTACGTCCTATTGATATACTCAATAGAAAAGTTACTTTGTTTTTTTTCAGTGTATTCTTCTATTTGTTTCATACTTATAAATTTATTTATTCTTTAAAAAAACCAACGTACAGTAACATCTCTTAATCTGAAAATAAGCTAGCCATGATTTGCTATTAAATATTACCTAAATCACAAAATAACACTTCGAAAATGTTTAAGAACTCCTCTATAACTGATTTGTATTATTGGTACATTGTTTATAGTAGAAATTTAGATTAATCGATTTAATTAAACGTTAGCTTGAAATGTAAGAAAAGAGAGAAAAGGTCAAAGGAACGCAATCCTCAAATACAAATCCGTACGTGCCCGGACTCCGACCTCCGAAGCGCCGTTTTGTCTGATAAATTGGTAGATAACGTTTACCCCTTACGTGCAACTTCACGTTTTGCCTCTTCTTAATAATTTATGTTACTTAAGGTAATTCATTAATAGAAGTAATTTGGTTAACATATACTTAACAGTTTAAACAATTTTAATGTTTTATTAATGAGGAATTTCGTTACCAAAGACGACATCATTAGACTAAAAACAAATGATACAAAAATTAAATACTTACTTTTCCAAAAAACATTTGTTTTAATTAGTTGTATTTAAATAAATTTAAAGAATAAATAAAATACTATAATTTTCTTTAAAGTGAAATAATACAGTATATATAAAATAATTATATGTACAATATATCAATGAAATTAACTAACAAAATAATAAACAGTTGATAAATGACAATTTTGAAACAGCCTAGGTTCATTGTTTACATGGTTGTTTTCTTTTTCCTTAATTTTAATGGTTTCATACCCTTCCAAATAAGTATGGTTATTTACTTCTTTTACTAAATTAATTAGATAAAAATGTGATTGCTATCAATAGAATGTAACTATTACTGATTTTTCGGATCTGTCGTACTTGGAATTTCGTAAACAGTCTGGTTTTAAATTTTAGTTTTGTTCATCCAATGTACTTTTTTTTATAAATACGTGAGACGTAAGTTTGAGAGTTTTATTGAAGTCCTCAAAACAAGGTGAAGAAATTCAAGGTCTACTTTTGAGGCGATAAAAATCTGTATACATATATTGTATTGAAGAAGTATGGAACCATCTTCAATTCTTTTGAATGTTTCTAGATAATGGAACTGAGATTAAGTATACGGCTGCAAGAAGCGTTTTTGTATATTTTTATCTAGAATATAATTTTTTTCAATCTAGAAGGTTGTAAAAGGTTCTAATGGAAGACCATGTTGAATGGCCCAAGATTTTAAGCTTTTTTCTGAGTAAGACACCGCAAGTTTCAAGTCAAAAGAAAGATCACTCTATATTAGTTCAGTTGAGGAAACCTTAGACATTGGATTTCTCACTCAAAAGCTACTGAACCACCATGATTTTTTCCATCTATATAATATTTACACATCTAAAATAATATCTATTCTAAAATAATTCTAAAGCTGTTAATATTTTTCAGTTAGTATTTTTTTAGAGTATAGTAATATTCAAACAGCACTAGTAAATTTTATATGATTTTAGATCACGTTATACAGCTATCTCTTGTGCCGAAACGGTTGATAACAACCCAATAGTTACGTAGCTCAACAATAAAATAACAAGACCCAAACAATATACAACTGTATGATGGCATCGTTGAAACAATCTTGCGACACTGAACTGTGTAGCAACAATCTGAACAATTCCAATAGGTAATATAGAATGAATAAAACCAAACATTTCTGTTACAATCAAAGATTTTAAAATAAAACCACACTCACCCTACACTCATAACCATGACCCACCCGCCCACCCATACACGTACAGTGATACTGACCCACCTGCCCACCCATACACGTACAGTGGTACTGACCCACCCGCCCACCCATACACGTACAGTGGTAGTACATTCGCCTTAAAACAAACAGTGATGTAGGCGTCTCGTATATAAATACTGTAGTCTGGTTACATTTAATTTGATAGTTTGCCACAAGTCATTGGCATACGAAAAATTTTATTAACCTATAGCAAATTGGCGTAGTATTAAAGAAGAAACAATTGATTGTGTGTATATTCTAGGTACCACGAAGAAAGAAGTAAGTTTATTCATACGATCGTTTGTTATATGTCTACGGTGACATTATCATAGATAGCAAACAAAGTCAGCAGTGTAAAAATAATATAGTTGTTTTACAGATTCTCCAGTATATGTTTTTGTACAATGTAATACAGTGAGTTAACGATCGGGTTCTCAATGTTTAGAAAGTCCCGATTCAAAACACTAAGTTTTTTCTCTTGTTTAGTTGGACGACTTCAAGTTCTTCCCTCTCGGAGGAAATAATTTAGACGTTGTTTAACTTATCTTCTGTGTACTCGGCGTCAACAGAAGCCGTTCCCCTGATTAAGTGTTCATGCACCTTGGTTCGTGACGTCACAGTAAAACTTCTGGCTGATTAGATTCTATCTCGTATTTGATAGTTTTAAAGTAAATTCACGTCAAATGTAAAAAATCAGGCTCATAATGTGAGCTGCAGATCTAAAGTTAATGAATTAGAAAAATACGACGATCGAAAACTTGATATAATCTTAGTGATTGTCAATAGATATTTTTACAGCTGACAAACACTTTCACGATCTGAATAAGAGCTGTTGTAATCTTATGACATATAACCATTAGCCTATTACACTACGTTATTATGACTTATATTTTGTACAATTTTAGTGTCAATTTCAATTTGAACTTATTTTTACAATTTTCGATATAAAATAAAAGGTCCCAATATTGATTTTTATTCATGTTTAGCCACCTAAATTGAAAGATGTTATTAGAAAAAGAAAAAGACTACCGAAATTGTATTGTCATCAATTCCTGTAGTTTCATTTCATCTACTCGAGTTTAAATTGAATCTATCAATATATTTAACAGACTCAGTTTCATTTTCATTATGTTGAAATTACTATAGATGATTAAACTAAGACGTTTTTAAACCTAGTTACACATAGAAATGGTATACCATACACAAAAGAGTTGATAAATATATCTGGTTGTTTTTATTTATTGTTTATGATTATTATCATTTGTAATTAATGAATAAAAATAAACTTAATGAATCACCGATTAGGACACGTAAATAAAAATAACGCCGAGCATACCGAAAATTGAAAGGATTAAAATCGCCAAACTACGGAAATTTATGATGATCAAGGTATGTAAATTTTTTCTACTAAAATTTTTATCAAAATCATCCATCTTTAATCTCATGAATCTATAAGCATGTCCTCTAGACATTATAGACGAGTTATATTGGTTTACTCCTATGACATTTTATAGTGCTTTAGTTTATACTATACATTCTAAAATAGTCGTGGTTAGAGGGATAGGAACCACATCGGGAAGTTTATAGGTCACATTAGAGATACTGTGGTTAGCGGTTGGCATTGTGGTTGTGAGCATTTTGCTGACGTACGGTATTTTACAGCATACAAGCTGAAAGCACTGTATGGTTTAAAAATGTATGGTAAACCCTGTATGGTGTAATCACCGTACACATATGCCATAAACATTCGTTTGGTTTTTAGAGAAAAAATTGTCGCATATTGAACTATATTATGATGACACATTCGTAATTAAAAAAAAAGACTGATTTTTATTACTGTACTAGAATTTAATAAATACACAAATTATGTAGTTATGTCATTTGACCTGCATTTAAATTAAAAATATGAAATTAGTCTTTATATCCATACAATTATAATTCATCTCTAATAAACAGACAATAATTATAAAGAATAACATAATAAATAAATAAATATGTATATATATCATATTTCCTCATGTGTTGGTAACTTATTTGGAAAATCATTAAATACCCTAAAATGTTTTGTTTATGAATAAATAAACTTAAAAACAATTTTCTGCTCGTTGATAAACTATTCACTGTCCCATATCCACTCTTGTACACCATCTTTCATATAAAAAAGTTATTATTAAGATAATTCTCCAATACGTTATTTTAAATAAGAAAAAGATTTTTGAAGGAAAAATATACACATCATAAAATATAAATGTCAGCCACCACATATACACATAAGACATGTAATTTTTTAATTTAAATTAAAAGAAAATTCATCCTATTACAAGAGCTAATTCCTTCGAGAAGAACAATTATTTTGATTTTTTCTCCGTAGTGACCTTTTGGATCGTGTTTCAATGCCCACATTAATTTCAATTTCAACGTATCTATTCCTTATACAAAAGATTCAATTCCATTGTGAAATTTCTGAACAATAAATAAAGGTGATTAATAAGTAAAACAATTCTTTTTTGTTTAGGTTTCATACGGAAAATGCCTTCAGTTGTTGAAAATATTACTTGGAAAAGGTTTATTAATCAAAGTCAGTTGCCTTAGTCTATCTAATAATATCATATGTAATTCAGATTAACTCCAAGTCAACTCTCAGGAAGGGTAATTATATGTTCCATTAAGAAAGTTACACACTTTGCAGTTCCAACCAAACACAACACTTCCATTAATATAATGGTTTTGCAAATGTTGAATTAGTGCGTCAATTATCCACACTTTGGCAGTGTTAGAGAAGTTGAAACTTTGGTATTTGAAATACTTCAGTTTATGTAGTTGCGAATTACGTTGGTATGGGAAAAATCAAAATGCCAAGATAATAAATTTGTTTGTTACTTTTTTATATTTTAATTTAGGAGAGGCCAATCTCTTTTTAACATTACTTTTCCCATTCCACACAGAGTATTGATCTGTGCGGGGAACTTATCAGACACAATAAAGGGGAGAACCAGTACAGTACAAGGTGAACATTACTGATAAAAACTTCCAGTCAATTCCGGGATCGTATCTATAGCTCAGTCTCGATGTCTCCACGCCTTAGACAGCTCGTCCATTGGCTCTCATAATTTGTACTTCTGCTGTTTTGTAGGTCAGAAAATTCTTCGTTGTATTTTAACACACTGTTGTACCTATAATTCCAGTCTGACTTGAATAAAAATATCAATAAAATACGTGTACTTAACTTTTTAAGTTAACTATATATTCTTACATATTTTAGTTTACATTTTCTTATATTTAGGACACAATTTTTCAAAAGTACATCACACTTTTATAATGTTTAGATAGTTTTGTCAGTTCCAACTTCATTTGATACTCCAATTCATAATGTTTAGAAGCATTAGTTAAGTTTTTTTCTCAATATAGCATAGGCGGCAATATTTGGACTTAAAAAGGAGATATATTATTTAAGTTATTTTATTATTAAAAACTCAATTAATATGTGTATTTATTTATAACTAAAAAAAGTGATGATTTGTTGTATAGTTTCATGTTTGGATTAAAATTTTAATTGGGACCTTCATAAAAACAATTCTTTTAATTTCAGAGGTTAATAATAGTTTACTAAAAATGTGAGCAGTTTTAGAGATTTTGGTATGTTTTAACCCAATTCATCAATATATCTAGATTATCAACTAAAGCCTACAGAACTTTTGACAAGATTTTGCTTAGATTACTGTTCGTTCAAAATAAAAACGGTCTTTATTTACATGGTGAAGTTTGGACTCTTTAGTCCTCTCGTCCACTTAACCAAAGTATATTTAGCACTTTTGCAAGTATATCGAGCAGGTATTAAGAATATCGTAACCAAAATTAAACTCTTAAGACACGTACAAATTGATAAAGCACAAACGATATTATATTGTTTGAATGTGTTCCCTACAAAGTACAAAAATCACAATATTAAAAACTTATACCTCGGTCTATGTATAATATTCTTTGTGAATTTCTATGAACATACTCGTTGTATTTTTACAGAGAGTAATGAAGTGATTGTTTGGTTTTCAAAGAAGTAAGAAATGTAGAAACAAATGTATATAATACAGTAGCTTTAGCAGAGTTGTCATCAACAATGTCATCCAAGACAAAGTTAAATGCAAAGACAAGAAAACAAAGATCCGATTGGGTGTCTCCCAGGGGGTGTGTTTCATTTGGTTGAGTGGTGTTCTGTAGCCGTGGTACTTACAACCAGGCCTTTTTTCTTATTTAGTGCATCGGTTAGATTTGTGTTTGCTACGGAATACTGTACTAACCGATACAACGATTTTAAAAATTGTTATTTTAATATTGTTTGGAAACAGCGTGTAAATAAAGAAATAATTACATATATTTATTGCATTAATTTGAGAGAGTTATATATATATATATATATATATATATATATATATATATATATATATATATACATAATTACACTGTCACAGTTTGATCAATTAAGGGGAAAAATTATCCTTTTTTCGAATAAAAAAAATGTATAACATAGTTCAATTATTGAAACTTCATTATAAAACCATATAATTAATTAATTCTTAAAACGTAATAGAACTATTCAAACATATCACGTTGAACGCTTGTGCCAATCCACTGCTCCCTATTTGCTAACAAGGTTATTTTTCATAGAGGTTTCACCGTTAAGCTGTAATTTTTAAAACTTTAAAAACTAGTCAACAGGTATATACAGGGTTGGGTAAAAATCTGGAATATATTTATTAATTTCAAAACCATTGAAATAAATGTAATGAAACTTTGCGATTATGTACATGTCCCTATATCAAATATTTAGACATATTTTACTTGTTTTTCGCATAGCCAGGTGCTGGCCCATGAAGGAAGTCTTAAACATTTTAAATGTAAGCCTACCTCGAGTTATAACTCATTTTAAAGAACTTTGTTTGTAAAACACAAGAGTGCAAACCGGAGGTCAAAAGGATGACTCAGTCAGAAAATAACAGCCACCCAAAGAATTTAATGTCAGGGTTGGGCAAGAGTCTGGAATGTATTTATTAAATTTAAAACTATTAAAAGAAAAGTAATAAAACTTTATAGTTATGTACATGTCACTATACCATACATATGGATATATTTTACTCGTTTTTTGCATATTCAGGGGATGGCCCATGAAGGAAATCTTTAAAATTTTAAATGTAAACCTACCTCGAGTTATACCTCATTTTTAAAGTTCTTTGTTTGTAAAATACAAAAGACAAATCTGAGATCAAAAGGATGTCCCATTCACAAAATATAGCCTCTCAAAGGATTAATGTCATATAAATAACACTTCTTAAGACAAAGTTAAGATAGTTATTATCTATTGCTGCGTAGAGCTATAATTTATCTAACTATTAGAAATTAAATTTCACAAAAAATTAGAAACAAATTATTATAGTAATATTCTCAAACTATTTTAGGTAAACATACTGTCAAAAGTGCTTTAATAATCTTTTCTTTATATTATATCTTAGTTAAATACTATAATTTATAACGCAGTCATTTGTTACGATTGTTATAAATACAGTACATACTCAGCAACAGAGACCTAAAACTGTTAAATAAATGGCCTTATAACTAAGAAGATGAGGGAGACAAAGGTAGTTGGACATTTGCCATCATTACGTGAAAATTACCAATCACGACGTTTCGATTTGGTAAAACCCAAACCTTTTTCAAGTGCTAAAAACTAAATTACATCTACACAAACATGTTAAAAAACTACGTTCTTAAACTAATAAACTTATCTACTTTTAATAATTAACTACATTTTTACCTAGATTATAGAATGGGGTACAACAAAATCAACTTATACTAAATATAAAATGTTAACAGGGTTAAATTAATATAACCAATTAGGTGCTGTCAAGGTCACGATATCAACGACAAAATTTTAAAACACAATTAAAATTAATATTCAAATCAGACTGAAATAAGATTACATTAATTAATCATAAATATATGTTACCTGAAAAACACTATTAATGTTTTTCAGGTACCATATATATTTATAATATCAGTAATACAAATGTTAAAAAATAATAATCAATAAAGAGTTTTGTACTCGATTATGAACTTAGTGGCAACTATACAAATACTTCCTAACATATTAATTACTCACTTTCATAACAATTGCACTGTACAATATAATGAAGGACATTCAAGCAGTCAGCTATTAAATAGAAACAGGAAAATCATCTGGCGGTTAAGTATTAGTAATTACTCCTAGCATCAGAGTGTAAAGAATTAATGTAATTAATGTTAATTTGTTGACTGTTACAGCTGTTAGCTGTTCATGACAGTTAATTTATTCAGGACAAACAATTTCAATTTAATTAAAATTAAGCAATACACTTTTTGTCTGTTATTCAGAATTATCCGCAATTATTGTCAGTAATAATAGTAATTAGAAATATCTATGTTTTAGAACAGAATAAAAACATTAAAAAAATCTATAAGGAGACTAGAAGTTATCATTTACTGGGAGATATATATAAGAGTTACTACACTCTGTAACTCAATCCCCTCCACAAAGTGTTCCTTGATACTTGGTAAGTAGTAAATAATGTGCTGTAAGATGAACCCAAAGAAACACCCTCTATGTTCATTCTCTCTATATTGAACATACAGCCATATCGAGCCATTCCAAGGATCTCCTTCAACCCTCAACAAAGTGTTCCCTGATACTTGATAAGTTGCAGTTACTGCGTTGTAAGATGAACCCTGAGATACGTCCTCAATGTTCATCCTATGTATATTGAACATACAGCCCTATCGAGCCATTCTAAGGATCTCCTTCAACCCTCCACAAAGTGTTCCCTGATACTTGATAAGTTGTAGTTACTGCGTTGTAAGATGAACCCTGAGACATGTCATCAATGTTCATCCTATGCATATTGAACATACAGCTATTTCGAGCCATTCTAAGGATCTCCTTCAACCCTCAACAAAGTGTTCCCTGATACTTGATAAGTTGTAGTTACTGCGTTGTAAGATGGTCCCTGAGACATGTCATCAATGTTCATCCTATGTATATTGAACATACAGCCATATCGAACTATTCTAAGGATCTCCTTCAACCCTCAACAAAGTGTTCCCTGATACTTGATAAGTTGTAGTTACTGCGTTGTAAGATGAACCCTGCTACATGTCATCAATGTTCATCCTATGTATATTGAACATACAACCATATCAAGCCATTCTAAGTATCTCCTTCAACTCTCCACAAAGTGTTCCCTTATTCGTAGTAAGTTGTAGTTACTGCGTTATAAGATGAACCCAGAGATTTGTCTTCAATGTTCATCCTATGTATATTGAACATACAGCCCTATCGAGCCATTATAAGGATCTCCTTCAACCCTTATCACGAACGACACGGTGTGATACGTGGGACAACAGTTATGTAACACGACTGTTCTGAAATACCACAAAATGATGTTCCATAAAGTACTGGGCTTACTGGCAGATTATATTATGAATAAATTTAAGTTTATGTATTGTAATAATCATATCAACTATATGAATAAGCTCGTGACTCTTTTGCGTGATGAGTAGTGGATACAACTGTGCTTTGCTACATAATATAATTTGTTATGTTTGGTTGGATGGGACATGTGTAAGCCGGACTCAAAATCTAAGCTTACAGTGGTCTGACCTTAACTTTAAATCCGCTTACGAAGGTTTCCACATTAAGACCGTCTTAACTACTGATTACCTGAGATACAGTTTTTATTTATTTTAGTACTCACTTATGTTTGAAATGTTGTGTTACTAAAAACTTAGAATCATTTTTAGTGTGAAAACATATAGTCATAAATAATTAAGTAATAAAATATGACAAAAACTTATGTTGTATCTTTTTTTAACTATTCACTAATTTATCAGTAAATTAAAATCTTAGGTAAATTATTAAAAAAATATTCACTTAGTAAACGTATAACAGTCTAACATGAACAAATTCGTAATTACCAATAAAAAAATCTATGCTGATTAGAACTAATTGTTTTATAAGAATAATAAAAAAATTGCATTTACTATTACAAAATCATAATTAAACAACATACACGTTTTAAAAATAATCTTAAGTACTTTTTGTTTGAAACAATAGAAACGTTTGATTGATTTTATTTGGGCACCAAACACTTATAACTGAATAATTAAAAAAATTGAGTAAATTAAAAGTAAATTAAATTACAAAATCATAATTGAATGGTATAAAAAACAATTTCAAAAATATACTTGGGTTGCGGTCAATAAATATTTCCCTATTCACATCCATTGATTACAAAACTTACTCTCAGGTTTTAGTCCACGAGAAAAGTTACTGAGTTTACTGTCCTCCACATATTTAAGTAGGTTACACAAAGGTCACTGTGTCACCTTGGCATTATCAGCTGTGACCTTTACATACTTCATTCACATATCGACTACCCTTTCTGGATAGCAAAGGTTGTGTTACATAGTAATTTACTGGCACACTTAAAAGAGAACTTTAAGAAAATAAACGAATGCTAGAAAGTTTATTAGTAATGCAATGACAGAAACAGTCATTTCAGCCATGACATTTGTTTGACAAATTTAAATATTATAGACTCTTTAAATTCAATATTGTATTGATATTAACAAAGGTTATAGAGATATACATATTAGGATATATTTTATATGTTTCCATAATGGCAAATATTTATTAACAGTTTATAAGTATGGCATACGCCATATCCAAGTATATTATTTTATTGAAGTTCACAAACCTCTACACACAAGTAAAATGAATTTTCCACAGAACCCATCCTCAGATACGAAATGAAAGTTCAATATTTAAACTTACGCCTAAAGGATAAGTTTATTTACAAAATAATTAGCATTAATTATGAAATGTTTATACCCAGGGGTAGTTCAAACAGGAGTTACACTTATTGTACGCCCTACACACTAAGGTTGAAATAAAATGCCTTAGGATAACTTGTTTTATGGTTACACTGACCAAATTATTTCCTTTGTCTTTCACTATTGTAGTAAATGAAGGGATGGATGAGTATTGATGGCCCCCCCCAAGGGAGTAATGAATAAATTATTAATCTAAATATATGTAAATTCAAAACTTGTAGAATCATGTTTCCAAATAAATTATAACTGACACCTGGTTGGCTGGTACAATATACTCCTTACGTCACACGTGAGTCATAGCAATATTGGTAATCCAAACTTCCCAGACCATCCCTCGGGAAATTTGAACTCACCAACAGGCAAGTGTAACAACTATACTAGAATTTATACCAGGAGACACTCATTTATGAATTATGTTAATGGTGCAAAAAATGTAGTAAAAGTGCACTTTAGATTAAACTTTTGGGTGAGTTTAACCTAAAGTATGAAGTTATATATTTGTTATGAATATTTACATAATACTTATTCTATAATCCTCTGGGATTATATTATATTATTGTAATAATTTGCTTAGTAAACTGTCTTAAGCTACTGAGTTATTTTTTTATCACTCAACATAAACTTGTCAGTGGTTTATTAATGTTTGTTGACACCCAACACAAACTTGTCAGTGATTGTAGTAATGTTTGTTCTCACTTAACATAAACTTGTCGGTGCTTGTAGTAATGTTTGTTGTCACTCAACACAAACTTGTCAGTGGTTGTAGTAATGTTTGTTGTCACAACACAAACTTGTCGGTGGTTGTAGTAATGTTTTTCGTCACTCAACATAAACTTGTCGGTGGTTGTAATAATATTTGTTGTCACTCAACACAAAGTTGTCAGTGGTTGTAGTAATGCTTGTTGTCACTTAACAAAAACTTGTCAGTGGTTGTAGTAATGTTTGTTGTCACTCAACACAAACTTGTCAGTGGTTGTAGTAATGTTTGTTGTCACTCAACACAAACTTGTCAGTGGTTGTAGTAATGCTTGTTGTCACTGAACACAAACTTGTCAGTGGTTGTAGTAATGTTTTTCGTCACTCAACATAAACTTGTCGGTGGTTGTAATAATGTTTGTTGTCACTCAACACAAAGTTGTCAGTGGTTGTAGTAATGATTGTTGTCACTCAACACAAAGTTGTCAGTGGTTATAGTAATGATTGTTGTCACTAACACAAACTTGTTATTGTTGTCACTCAACACAAAGTTGTCAGTGGTTATAGTAATGATTGTTGTCACTAACACAAACTTGTCAATAGTTGTAGTAATGATTGTTGTCACTCAACACAAACTTGTCAGTGGTTGTAGATTACTACAATTATCATTGTAAATCTACAACATTTTCCACTGCATTAACTGCAAGACCACTGCATTAGACTGTTGCCACTCAACACAAACTTGTCAGTGGTTGTAGTAATGTTTGTTGTCACTCAACACAAATTTGTCAGTGGTTGTAGTAATGTTTGTTGTCACTCAACACAAACTTGTCAGTGGTTGTAGTAATGATTGTTGTCACTCAACACAAACTTGTCAGTGGTTGTAGTAATGTTTTTCGTCACTCAACATAAACTTGTCGGTGGTTGTAATAATGTTTGTTGTCACTCAACACAAAGTTGTCAGTGGTTGTAGTAACGATTGTTGTCACTCATTACAAAGTTGTCAGTGGTTATAGTAATGATTGTTGTCACTAACACAAACTTGTCAGTGGTTGTAGTAATGTTTGTTGTCACTCAACACAAACTTGTCAGTGGTTGTAGTAATGTTTTTCGTCACTCAACATAAACTTGTCGGTGGTTGTAATAATGTTTGTTGTCACTCAACACAAAGTTGTCAGTGGTTGTAGTAACGATTGTTGTCACTCATTACAAAGTTGTCAGTGGTTATAGTAATGATTGTTGTCACTAACACAAACTTGTCAGTGGTTGTAGTAATGTTTGTTGTCACTCAACACAAACTTGTCAGTGGTTGTAGTAATGATTGTTGTCACTCAACATAAACTTGTCGGTGGTTGTAATAATGTTTGTTGTCACTCAACACAAAGTTGTCAGTGGTTGTAGTAATGATTGTTGTCACTCAACACAAAGTTGTCAGTGGTTATAGTAATGATTGTTGTCACTAACACAAACTTGTCAGTGGTTGTAGTAATGTTTGTTATCACTCAACACAAACTTGTCAGTGGTTGTAGTAATGATTGTTGTCACTCAACACAAACTTGTCAGTGGTTGTAGTAATGTTTTTCGTCACTCAACATAAACTTGCCGGTGGTTGTAATAATGTTTGTTGTCACTCAACACAAAGTTGTCAGTCGTTGTAGTAATGATTGTTGTCACTCAACACAAAGTTGTCAGTGGTTATAGTAATGATTGTTGTCACTAACACAAACTTGTCAATGATTGTAGTAATGATTGTTGTCACTCAACACAAAATTGTCAGTGGTTGTAGATTACTACAATTATTATTGTAAATCTACAACATTTTCCACTGCATTAACTGCAAGACCACTGCATTAGACTGTTGTCACTCAACACAAACTTGTCAGTGGTTGTAGTAATGTTTGTCATCACTCAACGTAAACTTGTCGGTGGTTGTAATAATGTTTGTTGTCACTCAACGCAAACTTGTCAGTGGTTGTTGTAATGATTGTTGTCACTCAACACAAACTTGTCAGTGGTTGTCGTAATGATCGTTGTCACTCAACACAAAGTTGTCAGTGGTTATAGTAATGATTGTTGTCACTAATACAAACTTGTCAGTGGTTGTAGTAATGATTGTTGTCACTCAACACAAAGTTGTCAGTGGTTATAGTAATGATTGTTGTCACTAATACAAACTTGTCAGTGGTTGTAGTAATGTTTGTTGTAATATTAAATCACAGTCACGATATCCTTTGAAGTGTAATTACCAGTTTGAGTCCTCCATATGACATATAGCTGGCTGGAATATTCTGGCTGGAGTTGTCAGTTGCACATGTACAGGTTTACAAGGATGTCAGATGATCACTACATATGGTGCTTCGTATATTTAACATATGCTGTTGGATGAGGGGCGAGGAGTGGCACACATATATTTCTTTAATGCCAAGGCTTGAAATTATATCTCTTAGACTGTGGTAGCTATTCACTAAGTACTACTAGTAGTTATCCCCCTTACTCTGACTGAATAAGTTCCCCGCACAGATCAATATTCTGTGGTGAATTGGCTGAGTAAGGCAAACGAAGTTAATATGCTTACTAACCCTATCTAACGATCAAAGTTAGTGCAAAAGGTTACACTTGTTCAAGTTAATCATGTTTTATATTTACTCGTATTTTGAAGTTCTACGGTCTACTGATAATACACGATCAAAATAAACGATTTCGATGACAAACATTAATTAGTTTGTTATTTGGTTAGATGGGGTTTTTATTGTCATCGATAAAGTTCAATAAATCAATAATTTTTGATCAGACAAAACTAGACGTTCACTTGTTTGTATTATTAATCAAGTGAAGCAACCTTACGAAAGTCCAACGTAATATCTATGTTTACATTTTATATAAAAACAATCTGAAGTCAATTGTTTTCAGATTGTTGTTTGTCTCATTTATAAGTCGTAGTGAGTCCTCTACGCAAATATGCCCTTGGAGAAATAACATTTAATTATTTTGGAAGTATTAAATATATTTAATAATTTTTATTAATAAGGTCATAATTTTACGACTATTTAAATTATTTTTATATTTATTATGTATGTTTTTATTATGCTTATTGAAACATATTTTAGACCTACCAATTATTATTCTATGAGTTATGTAATGATATATTATTATTGCAATGTTATACTTTAACACACTCAAATTTTTCTACCAGACTTAGAATTCGTACAGTAATATAAAGACACATTTTTTTGCTTAAATTTACTGTAACATACATTGTATGGGTAAAGTCGTAATATACATTTAATTTAAATACTTTACATACAACAACATATGTAGCTCGTTCTAAAAAAAAGTCGTATTTCAAATTAAAGAGATCATAACAATCGATCAATGAAAAACTATACGAGGGAGGGTCACCCCTGCTGTGTTGAAACAATTATTTTTCGTTAAAGTGGAAGCAATCCACAACCACTTCCTTTCTGAGTCCATCTTATTGATTTACTGCTAGGGTAGCAAATTAGATCTTCGCCCTCGATGGCTATGGGGCGATAGATCTCTCTTAAGATGATTTCCTGTTAGTATGAGAGGGGAATTAAATAAACTCAGAAGTTCAAAAGGTTGTGGACATAGGTATTCTTTTGGAAATCTTTTAGTCCAGAACCACCACCTTGGCATAAATTTCATCAAATTCCTGGTCCAAAATAGGTAATGAAGTAATTTCCCTCGGTTTCATTATTGAATTCTTTAAAGGTTGAGATTTTTATCAAATATTACCAACTTATTACAAGTTTATTAATCAAGTAATAACATTACAGGAAACGATGGAAAGAAGGAGGATACAGTGGATGGGTCATGTGAAGAGGATGGATGATAACAGAATGCCAAAGATAGCCTTGGAGAAACAAGAGGGAGGAAGGAGACCGAGGGGAAGGCCGAGAGGAAGATGGATAGACCAGGTGTGGAGGGATGTGGAGAGAAGGGGACTTCGGAGGGTACAGGTGGAGGAGGAGAAGACGTGGAGAGACAGACAGAAGTGGAAGAGGCTGTGTCAGACGACCTGCGAAAGCGGAAACGTTGACTGATGATGATGATGATGATGATTACCAACTTACTGAAATCTATCTCAAGTGAACTGGACTTTCGTTGATTTATGGACACGTGTATAGTTAGGCTAAGCGTACACTTATTTAATCCTCCACCGTTTATTTAATCGGTTAATCTGTGCTAAATAGTTTTAAATGGGAAAGCGCACACATGTGTTACAATTTCCATTGAATTCTATGGGATGGAATTCAATAGAATACAATTTCCATTCTATTGACATTCCACGACATAGAACTTCATTTTTTAAGAGACATATTAATTACAATGCTGTAAAGTTGTTTAATGCTCTACGTGTCTCAGTTAAGGAGAATGTTGATGATGTTGTTGGCTTTGGGAAGGTGGCGAAAGGTCTTCTGTTAAGTAAATGTTATTATAGGGTTAAGGACTTCTTAACAGATCAAATAGATACTATTTAGTTGTATTTTGTAAGAATTTTCTGTTTAGATTAATGACGCTACTATACAGTGGTTGTACTGTCAAAATAAAGTGATTTAATTCTGATTCTGATTCATTGATTTAAAAATCAGCTGCATGTCACAGGTTTTGTATTTGTAAGTGAGGTAATATTCAATCTGAAATCTGTTACTTATGGGTTTCAATGGCCGTGCACACTGGCGATAGATTATTCGCCTCTATCATCAGTTGTGTGAGCAAATTTAAATTATTTTTATCAAAAGTGGCTGTTTTGGTATATATATGTACATTGGTGAAATCACAAAAAGACCTCAAGAAAGTGAGATAGATAACCCCCCCCACTCTGTTATTCCATATAGAAGTTGTCATGGAGAGTGGGTCGGCGGTAGGCTGCGTGCTGGCAGCGCAGTAACAGCCAGCGCCCATTACGTCATCAGCAGCACTGACATTTGGTTGGTTTAGTTAATACAAAGAGAAAAGATAAGAATGATTAATTAGCAAAATTATTTATTTTAAAAATAGTAATCACACCTTGAATAAGAACGCAAACAATAAATAACAATGAAACAAACTTGTAAAGTTCATCATAGTTATTTTGTACAATTAAACAATGTTGCAGAATTCGAACACAAACAAGGCGAAAGTTAATCACACCCAGCGGCAGGGAAGTAGATAGTTTCCCCTTCGCTGCTCAAACCACTACATGCACTAAATATCATACGCCTGTAATTGATAATTAATCTCCTAGCTAACTCATTAGTACACATATTGTAAGATAAACATGACTTGACTATAAATGCTCAGAAGTTTAAACAACTCTTGAATGTACAATAAAGAAGTGACTTGTTCCTCTCTGGGGAACAATAAACGTTTTTGCGGCTAGGAGCATATTGTTAATGTAAATGTAAGGCGAGCGGGAACAAGCTGCTCACTTTACTCTTCCCCAGGGATTCCATTTGTCGCAGTGGTTTTCCAACTTACCGCATCGTTTTGGGACTGTTGAGTTAAGACATTTGTAGTCTCTTAGATTGTGACATTTCAATTTTATGATACACCTCGGTCTGTTGATTCCACCATTGATTATATAAACCTACAATAGATAAACCATCTAATAGGAATATTTGTGGCAGTAATTTTGTTAGTTAGTGTGGCCCGCAACCACAGCTGTTTTAAACTGCATTACATTTACATGGGACTACACTAGCGCTCCACAACGGACCACAAAAACAGCTGATATTTTGAGACTCAAAATTTAACATTGGATGGGAAATCTATTTGTGTATAAAATCAATGATTCCACCCGGAAGAAGGAACATTAAAGAGCACCCCAAGAGCATAATACGCCAATTTAAGGTCGGGGATCGTGTGCAAGTAAAAGAAATTTAAAATGGACAAAAAAGATCTTAGGGTGAGTCCAATCAAGGGAAGGGCATTTTCACTACTACATTGGACTAGATAATAATGTATTATGTAAAAGTCACGTTGACCAGATTTTACAGTCAAGACTTTAAAGGTAAAATGTTGTTATGTGTGGAAGATCGATTTAAAAACAGATGATCAGCTGTTATTTATTTAACTTAATTTATTCATATGTATGTTTCTAAAATTTGTTTCTGTTCAATAATAAGTTATGTTTTTTGGGAATAAAACAGTTCAGTTTTCAGTTCACACTAAAATGTTGTGTTTTTAAATTTGGCGACGAGGATGGATATTTTTTGAAATTTTGTTTTTAGGTAGTTGGGTTTAGTTTAACAGTTTTTGTTTTAACCTCCTGGCTAACAACAGGGAAAAATATTTAATTACACAGTTCATGGTATAGTGCTGGAACGGAACTTTTACAAAGTCATAAGTACATCTTATACCTGCAGGAAAGTTTCCTTGTTGGAGTCCTGCCATTCTTAGGTCAACAAGGTGGCGCCCTAATCCCTGGCTACTACTGATGAACTTAGAAACATTTATTTTATTTGGGTGATAACTACTCAAAACTTTCCCCTTATACTTGGCCTTTCTCTTAGAAGAAACCCCCCCCATTCTCCCTGATCTAGCAAGGTTTTATATGGACAGGCGTGACAACATTCTTTAGAAAAAAAAAACATTCGTTAATTGATCATCTGGAATTCACCATAATTGGTAGTTTGAACAATAAATATTACAAAAAGGAATTTTGTAATGGAAAGATAGGTGCAATATTTTAGTTTGAACAACATATTACTATACAATAACATTATAGGTTAGTTTTAAATTAAATATATCAGTATGCTATAAATATTTTGAATTTATGTTTTAGTTTAATTATAGTTGAATGTTTACTAGATTTGTTTTATGGTATATAATAGCAAGGTATGATTGTTTGTTTTCAATAATACACTGTTTTTTAACGTATTCAATTTATATAACTGTTTTACACTTCTCCATACTTCAAAAACAGATTCACAAACACTTCACACTTAATTCATAATCCAAATAATTCTCTACACTTAGCATTTCATTAAAGTGTCTACTTAGTTAGAATTCAATCAATGTTTTCATGTATAATCTATGGAGCCTCGTTAAATATCAGACGAATCTACTGGATTAAAATTATATTCCTACTTTTAGTTGTATTTAGCAAACATTTTGTAACATTTAACACATCTACAAAACATATATTTCCTCATTTGTACCATAAAAACTAACATCATCATTAAACTATTATTCTACCACCACAGAAATAACAATTACAGTTATCAGTATCATACTGAGCATACTATAGATTGTTAATGACACAACTATACAAGTTTTATTCACTAGGTTGGTTCAATTTTGTAGGAATAATTCAATTCCACTGGGTATATGATTTCAGCGATTCCTTAATGGCAATTCGGAAGTGAAGCAACGCCATCTGCATCTCAATCGAATTACGGATATACAGAGCAAATTTCCTTCAACCATGTTTCTCTTTCTGTTATGTATAAATAAACATTTTTAAGTCCTTAAATTCAAATATTTTGTTAAAATATAATCAAATCATAGTGAACATGACTTTAAAAGTTACGTTAAGTTTAAGCAAGTCATTTAGTTTTACAGACATTAAAAACAGATTAAACGGAGTAATTCTAAAATTTGCTTGAAATTATTTTTAAATAATTGATAGCATTTGAAAAAGAATATATAAACATCAAACTTATTAAATTAAAATTTGCTAACTGCACTAACGTGGTAGTGGCATATAAATTTTGATAGCAACGATCCAACTATTTTTATACCAATTCCAGAATAAATTTGAACAATAGCTCATTAGTATAGTTTAATTTCATTCAATACTTAAGGGAAATAATCCAGTATCCCAGTTGAGCACTCTAATATACCTAGTTTTAGATTTGACGCAACTGTCGCTAGGAGTAGCAATG
This sequence comes from Stictocephala bisonia, assembly GCA_035578905.1. Classification (NCBI taxonomy): domain Eukaryota; kingdom Metazoa; phylum Arthropoda; class Insecta; order Hemiptera; family Membracidae; genus Stictocephala; species Stictocephala bisonia. Next base: position 6,046,612 of record JAQJVL010000015.1, on the reverse strand, counting down.
AACCTGCCTGAATAACATACAGAACGTTTTTCACTCTCCTGTTTCTCTATCACTGATCTCGTCTGCTCCCCTCCGCAGCTTCATATATAACTTCTTTATTTATAATAAACTCTAGCAATGATTTTTTTTATATGAGCCCTATTATTAACCTACCTTTTCAGTCTAAGATAATTATAGAAATTTAAACTGTCATTTCTAGAAAAATAATTGGTTGTGCTTTTAATTTTATTTTAAGTTTTACTTTAATCTAGGTTGAGTAATACATTTGAGAAATATATTCTAAAAAAAAAGAAAAAAATACACACACACACACACACACACACACACACACACACACACACACATATATATATATATATATATATATATATATATATATATATATATATATATATATATGTGTGTGTGTGTGTGTGTGTATATATATATCGTACAGTTTTTTAATGAGTTATGGTGCCTTGAAAACCCAAATTAGTGACTTTAGATAGCCATATTTCCGTAGGGATATTTTTTCAATTTTCTCTCTCGAAACATTTATTACTTATAAGAAGATTAAAAATTTTAATCAAAACATGTTTTACATAATTTTTTATCAAACGCCCTAAAGCTATTCAAGAGATTTATTACCTTCTGTTTGCTAATAGTACTTTAACAAAAATAATATACCATTGAGTTTTTGACACAAAGATGTAATGAACTTAAGCCTATAAATATTTTTATTTAGTTCAAATTCCTTTAGCTGCCTACCAAACCCAAACTTTTTTCTATGCCAATAACTATCTAAACTACTTATATATTTACAAGAACATGTTAGCTTCATTTGTAAAGACAGGACTTGCCTGTAACCTAACCTAACCTACACAATATCTTTGTGAGTTTATTGTATAGGAGAATAGTGTGAGTATGTTATCTTATTATCTTGTATATTATCTTTGTGAGTATAGGAGAAAGCGCCTAGTATGTGTTTAATACGTCCTGCAATATCTTTCATATCTCTTTTATATTATTTGATCGTTATCTACTTTTATTATTTTGATTGTTAAGAATTCGTTCACGACTTCAAATTTAAGGCTGCACGTAATGTTAACTAATAATTTAGACACCTTATATGCGTTTATATATTAGTTTATGTAACTATAAATTTAGTATTAGTGACGAGTGTAGTAAGTCAAGATAATAAGTATTTTCCACGAGGATTGATGCAACAGCAGATTGATTACTGCACCAGTCGATCGGAGAAATCAATTTTCAGGTTGGATAGCAGTTTCGGCTATCAGCGTTGGGGATGATGCACCTCAGTTGGCTGGTCATCGGGGTTGGGGTAGGGAGGGTTCGTGTAACAGCAGATTGGCTGCTGCACCAGTCGATTGGAGAAATAAATTTTCAGGCTGGATAGCAGTTTCGGCTATCAGCGTTGGGGATGATGCACCTCAGTTGGCTGGTCATCGGGGTTGGGCAAGAGAGAGTTCGTGTAACAGCAGATTGGCTGCTGCAACAGTCGATTGGAGAAATACATTTTCAGGTTGGATAGCAGTCTCGGCTCTCAGCATTGGTGCTGATCCACCTCAGCTGTCAGGCCATCGGGATTGGAATAAGCAGGGTTCGTACAACAGTAGATTGGTTGCTGCACCAGTCGATCGGAGAAATCAATTTTCAGGTCGGATAGCAGTCTTGGCTATCAGCGTTGGAGATGATTTACCTCAGCTGGCTGGCCATTGGGGTTAAAATAGAGACCTCTAACAAACTCAATTGGTGGTAAATTAATTTTACTACAGCTCGAATTTAAAGTAAATGATTTTTCAATTTCAAAGTACGAATAGTATATTCGTGCATTTTCTAGACGCTTCTCATAATATTACATTTTTAACTCCCATGGGTAAAACTAGTCACATATTTTCTGGGAACATAGTTTTATTGCATGGAAAAGTGGTTTTGGAATAACAAAACAGAAAAATTCTACTGGCTAGCCAATGTTACTTTTCATTGTGTCTCTATTATTTTACGTGGTATTTACGACAGTTTTATTCTGATTAGGTTTTTATACTGAACACGTATTGTGAAATATTTTAGTCTACGACAATCATTTCTCGATATAACGTAGAAAGGGGACTTTTGCGGTGAATCGGTGATATATGACTGACGGCCGGCAGGCGGTCCCGGATGCCAGGCACCACATGCAGACCATGAAATGTGGAGGAGATATATGATGGTATGATTAAGTTAGGTTAGCTTTGGTTAAGTAAAAAAAGGTATGTTTTTTGCCTGAAAAAAAGAAACAAAGAAACAAACGTGATCACTAAACCTGTAAGAGATTTGTAGAATAATTATTTATCAAATATTTTGTAAAAAAGGAGTATTCCATGGTCCTAAATTCCCTATAAAGATAAATATATTCTAAAAAAATTTAGATTTATTAAAATTTAGGTTTTAATACCGGTTAAAACCTGTGTTTTAAGCGAATCGAAACAATTTCTCAAATAAATGTAAACTCATTTGTTACAACTTTCTTACTTTAAAAGAAATCGTAATTTCAAAGGCATCTAAAAATGGTTTAGACAATAAAAATAGAAACAAGGTAACATTACGTAGTATATGCAATTTAAAAAAGGACGTATTTGGTACAGATTTAATACATTTGTTACTAACTCGTTAAGTGTTGTACATCACACTTCCTGATCGGATGGACCCATTTAGTTCTCAGAAATAGTACATGTGTATGTGAATTAAACAAAATTGCAAACTAATCTCATATTGAAATAAATGTAATTGTTGATTATTTTTTAAAATGTAGTTCAAATTTTCCTTGCTTACTGTTTATTATCTGTTGACGAGTCCACATAATTAAATGGTCGAAAGTTCGAAATTGTTTGAACAGCTTAAGCATGAGTTTGTTTGTTCTCGTGTTTTAATATATTTTAATATATAACGTTTTAAATATATTTCTGAATGATAAACAATGTTTTCGTGTTCATTTATTTTTAAATTTGTTCCTTCAATTTTTATTTTGCAAAAATCTTACATATAACGTATACATAAGTATTCAGCAGGTATCAAGCATGTATTCAGCAGGTATTCAGCACGTATTCAGCAGATGTATGGTCACAGACAATAAATAACCTACCCCTGGAACCTGGTATCTTGATCTCTCTATAATGGACTCCGGTAATGTAGCCATTTACATATTCAGTAACATAACTCGTGTCTGTGTCATGTTATCATTGCTATTCATACCTTGTCCTTTAATAGCATATATGTTATATCCACTGCACTATGAGAGTGTACAAAACTGTAGCACGTGCATACAGTATATTGTTTTTAAATTGCTAAGTTGTAAGTTATTATATTTAGCTTATCTTTAAAGTGGGAGCTTATCTTTGTTTGGTTAAAGTGCAAACGAATAAGCAGTATTTAGAATACCGATTACAAGTTTAAAGATTTTTAAACTTATCATGTACATAACTTTATTACATTTAGGACATGTTTCTTCCGTGAATGGAATATAAAACTGCAATTATTTTTAATTATTGAAATTATTCAAGTATACTACTGGAAAACATAAAATAAAAGCATTCATTTATTTTGTTAGGACCATTTAAATATATTTATATAAGTAAAATTAATAACCCATATAATTATCTTCATATTTACTGTAGTTTATTTATATATATATATTGCAAAAGACCGTTTTATTAGTTTATTAATAATACACTCGTTTGCTACTGCAAAAACTCATTCAGTAGATGCAAGCAAGGTTTTAAAAGATAATCACGTAAAACTTGTATTACCCTGAATATTACATAGGGTTTGTACACAGTGACTGGTCTGTGACGTTACAAGAACTGAAGGGTTGTACCCTGCTTACTGTTTATACACATATTTGGTACAGAAAACCAATGAATACAGTGGAATTGTTTGTAAGAACAAAATAGATAGTATGATATGTTTTGGTCAAATTAAATTAGAATATTTATATTTATTATTATTATATTATTATATATATATTATTATATTATATATATTATATTTATATAAAAATTATATACCTATTATAATTTATGCTCAACATGATTAAAAATAAGACTATGTATTTTAATTGGAATAATTATGCAACATTAAATAATGGAGTAGATATTTTTTTTGTTTAGCCATTTTTCCCTTCCATTCATTTGTCACATAATTTGAAAAGTAATGAGTCTTGGTACACGTTTTATATTTTTAATAAGAAATATTTTAAAACTTAATAAATTAGGTGATTTATAAACGTAAACTACTTTATGTTTGTTGATTGAATACACCAATGCTTGACATATACGAGGTGTTCATAGTTTATTGCGGAGACAAAGTGATCAAAGGCTAAGCCGAGATTAACATGACAGGCTGAACCAAGTTGGGTCAGAGCCAGGCTTACTGCTGACGCTGTCAGCGGCTTGTCAGCGGTATAAACGTCTCTTACTGCAGACCCTGTCAGCGCCTTGACACCACCAAACAAATCTCTTCCTTACCTTCTCTTTCATCCAGACATATAGTGTGGTCTGCAAGTTTTTGATAATCGTAACAAAGCTAGTTTTCTAAATAATAGTTTCTGTATTTGTTACACCAGTTCGTGTACCCTTTGTTCTATTTTATCATTATACAGGGTGCAAAAAAATGGAAACGCTGTCACAACTTTTGTATGACTTCACTGATAAAAGTGAAATCTTGTACATACAAAGAACACACTTTTTGACGTCATTAGCGACATTTCATCTTTTCAGGGAGACGGCCCACGAGGAGTTGAACGAAAATCGTTAATGTAAGCCTAGGTCTAGTTTGATATCAAATTAAAGGTCTATTCAATTGAAATTAATTTGCTGCAAACCGGACGTCGAAAGGTCTATCTTCTTCAGAGTAGCGGTCATTTGAATTTCAAAGTAACTACTTTGAACAATATTATTTCTCCACCATTTAACGATTTTAAGTAAATTATTCTGATTAAAAATTATACTTTGTGGAACACAATAACTAAAAAAAATTAAACGATCAAATTATCTATGGAAAAAAAGTTGTTGTGAAAGCGTTTACAATATTTTCTACGCTTTCACAACAAATTTTATTTTTCCATAGATAATTTGATAATGTAAAATTTGTGAGTTATTGTGTTCCATAAAGTATAATTTTTGATTAGACAAATTTAATTAAAATCGTTAATTAGTGGAGAAACAATATTGTTCAAATTAGTTACTTTGAAATTCAAATGACGGCTACTCTGAAGAAGATAGACCTTTCGAGGTCCGGTTTGCGGCAGTTAATTTCTATTGAATAGACCTTTAATTTGATAACAAACTCGACCTAGGGTTACATTAAAGACTTTCGTTCGACTCCAATGTAATTTTCAGGTCTCCATGAAAAGATGAAATGTCGCTAATGACGTCAAAAAGTGCGTTCTTTGTAACCGTAATGATGTACGAGATTTCACTTTTACCAGTGAAGTCATACAAAAGTTGTGACAGCGTTTCCATATTTTTATCCACTCTGTTTATACTGTACACTAAGGGCCAATTTGGATCATACGAAATACTCTCAAAGCTATTTTCTTAGGATAGGTTTTCTCTGTTCACCAAATTGTGTAATTCATTCCTAATGGGCTCTTTTATTTTCATCAGATCAGGTTGTTCTGGTCCTTTTTTACTATTCCCTCTCATCTACTATCCAATAAAATATCAATGTTTTTCAACTTTAATCAACATTCTTTTTTTTCCTTTTTTAACTTCACTCGCAAGTTCACATGGTCCTACAGGTCTGTACATGCACTTTAGTCAACGAGTGAAGTACCGAGCTTTAGCTCAGTTTGAGATTGGACTCGACTGTCCGAAGCTTTAAGCACTTAGCCATTACGCTGGCAATAAATTCAATTGATTATTTTTTGATCCTATATATATTTTTATAAAATTATACAATGCTTTGTATAAATATAAGTATACAGTTTTTTTATTTAATATAACCTTACACTTTGACGATTGTTCGTCTTTTTAGAGCTTTTGCTTTATGCATCATGTCCACGAGGTTAATGTACACTGTAATAACTAAACACAAAGAAGAACAACAAGTCTTTTCTAGTCTTGTGGAATATTACAGTTTTTAAATATAGTAATTTTAAAGTAGCGGTAATAAATTCTGTGAGATTTAACATATAACTCGGGCAGTTCCTGCAACGTAGTATTTCGTAAGATACACTTCATCATTAATTGGTAGGGCTAAGAGGAATATTAATTTGTAAAATAATATAAATATATGGTTTTATAACTTTGTTTAATTATCAAGGCCTGTAATCTTTTTAAAATGATAATTACAGTTGACCGAGCACTTTCAACTTATTTAATACCAGTTGAGAAACTTGCAGAGACCTTCTCCACTGAATGGCCATTGGAAGGCACTCATCCTTTTATTTAACTTTGTTCAAGAGCAGTTGGAGACTTTGAACTAAATTTAGCTAATCTAATAATACGCTAAATCCTATAATTCAGGTGGTGTGTTCATATAGATTTTTACACGTGAATCAAAACTTATTTATTACAAGTTCGATTTTAGGGGAGCGATCAGACATTAATATATCTAAGAAGTTCTTGGTAAAAAATTAAAAAGTACAATATTAAAAAAAAAAAAAAATAAATAATAAAAAAGCTTTGAAATCTGTTAAAAAAACTTTCTAAAATTTATTATTTACATTTTAAATTACAAACCATCCACTTATAATGATTATATGATATTAGTTCATTTATAAATAATAAACTAAACTATTATGAAATATTTGGGCACTGTCCATTTCCCAAAGACCATAATTTAACAGAATGTAATTTATCGAGGAATCTATTCAGAGAGTAAAGGACGAACTAGTACATTACAAAGTTAATATTACTGATAAATCTTTCAGTCCAGGCCGTATTCGAACCAGTGCTATTTCTAACACAGGCTCAAAATCCTGACGCCTTAGACCACTCGGTCATTAGTTCGTCCATTTTAATGATAGAGAGAGTTCAGAGTAAATTTTGAACGTAATCAAGGGTAAGACAGAATTTAATTATAATATGCGATGTATTGTTTGCCATATAGAGAGAGGCCCAAAAATTCTATGATGTTCAACTACTTAGAAGACATATATGTATTTATTTATTTGTATATGAGAGATCATCATCACATACAAATGATATACCGAGTTTGAAGGTTATTGAATAAGAAACTAAAAGGCGTACGCCAAATCTAATCATACCATCGTTTTCCTTGTTTAATAGTACGTTATGGCCTTTGCACATTTTAATTTTATTACAACTTTTAGTATTTTATACTCTAGCAAAAATAGTACCAGAACAAAAAAGTCCCGTAATTTTGATCAGTATTCACTGTGAATACACATTACACTTTTATTGCTTAAAACCCCGTTATTTCATCGCATTTTATTTTAATTTTTAGTTTACAGAAACTAAAAATTAAAATAAAAAAATTAAAATCTATACGTTTTAAAAACGTCAGAATTTAAACTTATCAAGAAAAAAAAGTTCTTAATAATTTCCTGAAATAACATTTTCTTGGCTTCTAGTAAAGTATTCTTGTCAACCACGTATTCAAATATAAAACCGGTACATTAACGGGTTTTGAGAAATAAAAGTATAAAATTAATAACTAGTTAAAATTCCGATTTATTTTTTGTTACAACTAGTATAACATATATTAAAATTAATAATAAAATTAAAAATTGTATGTGCTAGCCAAAAAATAAATCTAAACCCACATTGTTGTAAGTCAGCTGACGAAATGAGAATGTGGTGTGACCTGGTGGAAGACTGATGAGTTACAAAGCCTGATTAATGAGGCCTTGTGGAGTGAAGACTAATTACAGTACGTTGTCTGTGTCTCCTAATGCTAGTATCATTCAACAACCCCCCTCTTAGGAAATATATTGTAATGACAGGAATTTAGAGGATTGAGTTTTGCACAACTTAAATTACTAAATGTTAAGACTTACTATCGTATAAATGTTATGAAACAAAAAGTTATTTGCAAAAGGAATTTCAATAAAACTTAGGCAAACTTAAGACGAACAATTTAAAAATTCAAGATGAACTTATAAGAAAAGTCTGTTGAGTTTCTTTCTTGGAAACATCACATTAGAAGAAAATAATGGGAGTATGTACTGAACGATTTGCAGGGTCTATGATAATAAAGTTTAGGAAAGCCTCTTAATGAAAACCTATTAATGAAAGTTGAGTATTATGTTTAATAATTTTTTAGCTGAAAGTAAGTACAACTCATAAACTAAAAATTAAATTAAAAATAACAGTTACAGCATGATTGCTAGTTTAGTGCTATGGAGTGGCTCGTATAAAAATGAAGGTAGAAACATTATTTTGAATATGAATACCATAGAAATATTTTCAGAGAATATATTCATTGATGATCATTGACAATTACGCAAATTATTTTGTATGGCTTGTAAAAAATTGTTTGAGCACTAAATATTGATATTGAAAACTAATAAGAGTGCTTTTAAACAGTGATTACATTTTGTTCTGTTTTCTTTACATATGATACTCTTCCACATTATTTGAATGCAACATTAAAATGGCCTAGTTTAGTCGGGCCATGATTCTGGCTGTAAGAGAATATTAAACAATCGGAAGAAAGCTATTAAAAAAAAAAAAAAATAATAGTAGTATAGCTTTCTTTTGTCTGGTCTGAGGAAGGTGAGCGTGGTTCACCGAAATCGATCATCATAATATTTATGCATTTTGTACTTTTATTGTAATATATTGTGCATTTTGTGCTTATATTGTAATAAATTTGTGTTGTGTGACGTTTACTTGTACTTATTATAGCAAGCACAACAAGAGAAAATAATGGATACATCCAAAACTTATCGTAAATTGATACCTTTCCTTTAAGAACGTTTCCTCTTTTTTCGTATGTTTTAAACATTTTCTTCCTAAGTGCTTTTCTTATTCCAATGTATATTTTTGACATAAATATTTTATTAATATATATATATTTATAAATAAAAAAAGAAAGTAATTAATTCTTTAATAATAATAGCATTGCAATTACAGATGTTAGTTTAGAAAATGAACGCAGTTAAATAAATTCATATAACAATAAATGAAATAAAACTTAAGTTATTTGAATAATTTAGTATTTCATCAATTGGGTAAATAAACATCAAAGACACGTACAACAAGAACATTTATATATATATATATATATATATATATATATATATAAAAAAAAAACACAGAAGCAATATATTTTATAACATAAAAAAAAGCAATATAAAATATAATTTTTGAAACACTTTCTAATTTAATGAACAGTAACTTTAAGCAACCTAAATCCAATTGAAATGGGTATTAATATGTTGAAAGAATAATAACATTAACAACATGTTTGTTTAAACTTAGAGACAGTGAATAGAAAACCGTCAAACGGCTGTAACTTATTTATATTTTCACCTTCAATTTTCGAGCCTGATAAAACCTAACATATATCATTCTACGAAGCAAATTCAATTTAAAGTGTCGATAACAGTAAAGCAAACTTATTTGATATTTCCTTTGTGACAGTTATGTTTACTTTTTTAATTTTAATGTTAGGAGTTCTCATTCATTTACAATACAAATACACTGATATAAACATGTTTACTATGTATTATAACAGAATTTAGTTTCAAGTCGTTTTAATGCAGATTATAAAATAGCGAAGATATTATTTTAATTATATTTAGTAATTATAAGGCATAAAAAATTAACTCAATTTTGCTTTCATTGGTAAACTCCAATAAAGTTTTATCAAATATAATGATAAGACAATTATGGTCGTACAGAGTCTCAGTAATATCAAAAATAAACTGAATATTGTTTAACTGAAATTAACAGTACAAACCTGTTAAATAACAAGTGATAAAACTAATCCTTATGCAAATTTAGAGGCTTCAATTTAATTAAAAAACTAATCTAATATATCTTTTTTTTTTAATTTACTAGGTTTATAAAATTTTCTAATATTTTTATAATACTAATACTAGGAAATGTTATTTCACTGAATAGTCGAAATGGAAATTTTACTAGTGAAAGTATTTGGGTAAAAAGCTTAGAAATACTGTTTTGTACTGAAACCGAATATATAAGGCTGGACAAAAGTCTATAGGCTAATATACTTATTAATTTCAAAACCATTGGAAGAAACGTAATGAAACTTTTTACTTATGTACATGTCACTATACCAAACATTTAGACATATTTTACTTGTTTTTCACATAGCCAGTTGATGGCCCATGAATGAAGTCTTAAAATTTTAAATGTAAGCCTACTTCTAGTTATATTTCATTTTAAAGGTCTTTGTTTTTAAAACACAAGAGTGCAAACCTGAGGTAAAAAGGACGACTCAGTCAAAAAACAGCCACTCAAAGAATTTAATGTCAGGGTTGAGCAAACATCAGGAATGTATTTCTGGGGGCAAGTATAGGATTGGAAAAGTTTCATTACATTTCTTTCAATGGTTTTGAAATTAATAAATATACTCAAGACTTTTGTCCGACTTGTATAAGTACTATTATAACATTTAAATGAAAATTCACTAGCTCATTTTGTTTACAATTGGTTATAATTTGTGAAAGAAACGCAAACTATATTGACAATGGAATAAAAATAAATGTGTTCCTTACAAGGGTCACTTTATTAAATAACAAAGTGCACCGAGGTTAACGGTATATACTCAGTATCATTACATTAATTATATGTTGATATAAAAAAATTGTTAATATACTCATATATTACATTAATAAGCAATAACTGAATAAAATGGCAACATTGTTCAGTTTAAAATTTATAATCAATTGCTTATATTGGAGTAAACCAAGTGGTTTCGTTTGATAAAACTATATGGTTACCAAATAACATAAAACGTTCAATATCTTCAAAATCTTAATATCAATGTTAAGCAAGATTCATAAGAAAAACATTTTACTCGTTCATACGTCTTTAGTAACTTGTTAAATATTATGAGCTTTGAATATAATTTGGCAATTTTATGTTTTTACTAGGTGAATTTATTTAAAAGGTTTATTCAAATACAAGTAATGCATTTACTAATTTCTGAACAAGTCTACAGAGAGTTTTAATATTTTTATTAATATAATCAAAACTAACAAAAAACTGTGCCGCCAAGATATAACTTGTAAGTTATGCCATTTATATAATATTTTATGAATATATATTTTCCAGAGTCCAGTTTAGTAATTAATTGTTTTAAAGGATTACTCCCTTGCTTGTACATTTATTACATTGTGTATTTATCACTATTGTATAATTTTAAATGTCCTTCACTAACTATTTGAGGCATTTGGGATTCAAGTGAGTGTTAATGGAAATGTAATGCAAATTTGGAAAAAATGATTACATTAAATTTTCCTGTGATAAAACGTTAAAATATCTGTAGCTGGAAAGTATATTTAACCGCCAATAGAAGTAGTGACCATTGTATATACTGAGCTTGTATATTACTTGCATGTAGCCTGTAAACTCTTAGCTGTAGTACTGACGTAACATGTAATAATTTTATATTGTTGATTGGTTCAATAAATTCATTGTATCATTGTAACGACACTAAAAAATGTTTCCAATAAAAATAGCAGATGTTCAAAGATTTTCCTTAATAAAGTTAATATTTACCTACGAAGTGTCCGAATGTTTAACCCTTGCTCATACATAAATTCATAATGCACTCATGTACTACAAACATAACGAAGTATTCAATTTAAAGCAGTGTCATTTCTTTGGTGTATCATGGTTTAGGCTGTGGCTACTAAATGGTGTTTCTACAAGTAAATATTTTATAATGGTAATTATAATGAATTTCTTCTTTCTCCTACCTTAAGGGAATTGTGTCTAAATTTGATCTTACCTTGATTTGTTATGTAAGACTTAAGTCATACAAGGCTTTAAAAGTTACGTTACTTTGGACCAAAGTTTACTGTTTAATCCCCCTCCCCCATTTTATATGCTTTAATATGAACATATTAATCATACTAAATATGTGCACATTGTTATATATTTAGTAATACAAAATGTTAGTACTACCAATATATTATTAATCAAACATAAAGCTATTACGTCACGGTATGTATGGACAATATGGTCCATACTACTACACTACTTCTATTGGAAAGTATATTAACCAACGTATTTGCATGTATAAATGGTGGGCCCAATGTGTAATGAATTTAACGTGCACAGATAATACATTTTGCAAATCCGTTGGGGCTTAGTGAGCCACATACATTTTATGAATAACTTAAGCAAGCTTTGCGAATTCGCTTGGTTCTAAATCAACCCAAATTAGTATTAGCATATAATGTAAACAAAAACTGGGCGTTTTTTTTTACTATAATTAATATAATAAAAAAGGTTTAAATATTCCCTTTCATAATTAATGCTGTTTTTAATTAGATATTGATTTGTAGACAAAAATGTTGGTTATATTTTCATAATATTTCTGAATTTTATAATAATTCATTCCTTAAATTCGATGAAATTATGCTTTTTGAGTGATTAAAGTTCGAAAATCAGAGTGCGTATTCTGAAAATATAAGCCACATTTTACTTCGTACTGATATAATCGTTTTACGAAATTTTATTGTACATTTGAATTTCTTGAATTAAATTTATTAACACGGGCAGCTGGAGAAAGAATCACTTTAGAATCTATTTTTAAAGAAATTGTTTTGTTAATTTTGTACCAAGTTATCTCATTTTAAGATCTGGAGACATGGTTTAGTGACACTGAGGAGCTATGCATGTAATTAATTAATTAAACATTGGTTTTTAATGTTTTTGTTAATCTATTGGTTTTTTACTTATATTTAAGTGATTTTATTACATAAATTAAATCATTAAATTATGTTTGGAGTTAACAGTTTAGAAAGTGCATATAATTTACGAATGTTTTATCATTAATTGTGTCGAAGCTTTGCCAGATGGACTAGACATATTAACCATGACATTAATGTAATGTACTGAAGGTAATCGGACTATGTGATGATTAATTACTGGTATTACAACCAACCATATTGTCCATACATACCGTGACGTAATAGCTTTATGTTTGATTAATAATATAATGGTAGTACTAACATTTTGTATTACTAAATATATAACAATGTGCACATATTTAGTATGATTAATATGTTCATATTAAAGCATATAAAATGGGGGAGGGGGGATTAAACAGTAAACTTTGGTCCAAAGTAACGTAACTTTTAAAGCCTTGTATGACTTAAGTCTTACATAACAAATCAAGGTAAGATCAAATTTAGACACAATTCCCTTAAGGTAGGAGAAAGAAGAAATTCATTATAATTACCATTATAAAATATTTACTTGTAGAAACACCATTTAGTAGCCACAGCCTAAACCATGCTACATCAAAGAAATGACACTGCTTTAAATTGAATACTTCATTATGTTTGTAGTACATGAGTGCATTATGAATTTAGGTATGAGCAAGTATACAAAATTCCAATACTTGATAGGTAAACATTACTTTTATCAAGAAAAATCTTTGAACCTCTGCCATTTTTATTGGAAACATTTGTTAGTGTCGTTACAATGATACAATGAATTCATTGAACCAATCAACAATATCAAATTATTACAGGTTACGTCAGTACTACAGCTAAGAGTTTACAGGCTACATGCAAGTAATATACAAGCTCAGTACATACAGTGGTCACTACTTCTAAGCCATGCACAAACAGAAAAAAAAAACAACAGAAAATTCAAACCATGTGGCAAAACTACTTTCATAAAACAGCATTTCAAGCAAGTACATGCACAAGAAAGCAGAAGCGACTTACATTAACAAACAAACATGTAAAAAAATTCATCAATCTTGTACGTCAAATTTTGTACTAGCCAAGCCAAGATGGTGTTTTTAAAACTTTTCTTTTCCAGGTTTCTTACTTCACTAGGTAAGTGATTAAAAAAACGTATCCCTGAAACAGGAGAAGATTTGTCTCTTTTATCTGACCTTGACCTGGGTATTACAAGTTTTGTACTGAACCTAGTATCATGATTATGTACTGAACTAGTTACAATAAAATCATCCAGATTGTCCTTAATCCTCAGAAGACATTGAAATACATACAAATGGACTATAGTAAGAACTTTATGCTCCATAAATAGTGGTCTACAGTGATCTATATACTGAGCATGGCATAAAATCCTAATAGCCTTTTTTTGCAGTAGCAAGATTTATGATATTCGTTTCTGCTAGACAAACACTTATTAAATTATGTACATCTTGATCTATGTTTATATAATATCATAGTTTTATCTCCTGTTGGACCATCCACTACTGGATGTGCAGTCTTACTACCATAAAGGTCCAGTATGGATTTACAAATTTTAATTATCCTTACTCAAGCTAAGAGAAGAATAATTAGCCGCCTTCAACAGGATACATTGCATCTTTTTAAATGTTTTAAATAACGTCATTTTTTAAAGGGTCCATATTTTAAGTTGGATTTCTTGTACTGTATTCTCCTAATAGACTTTAGTTTTATGTACTACTCGACCTATAACCCCCTTAACATTTTTTTCTGACTCCTTGTAGGCCGCTCTCCTTATATGGTAGAACACTGACAGTTAGTTGAACAAGTATATTTTTAGATGCAGTAATAATGTACAAAGTTTAATTGATTTATATGTAATCGTTCAGACAATAGTAACTCAGTGCGGGAATTAATGTACACCATGCATATTCCCAAATATGTCGATTTAAAAGTTCACTCAATTTAATACTTAATTACAACATTTTGAAAAGAAAATGAGACAATATTTTGTCGTTTAAAACTATTATGTAAGTGGTTAAACAATGACATCCTGTTACAAACTGAGCTTAGCTCAGACATATATATTATTACAGCAATCAAACCTCAAATACGACGAATAGTAATTCTTTGTATTAAACCAAAATAATTCACTAAATTTACTTACATAATAAAGTTTCCCTACAGACTTACTCTTTGAACAATTTAAAGTGCTCAATATCTCTCAACTTTATCTAAGAACAATCATTTCAAACATATTTAAAAATTAAGAATACTTATATAACGAAATAACACATCCGTACTCAATGAGAGCCGCGTTAAATATTGGTTTCCACCCACCTAGGTTGTTCAAGACTATTACGTCAACCTCATCACATTACATTGTCAACACTGTTTATTCCAAACTACCTCTACATATAAAAAATCCACACTCTTGCGGTTATAATACGTATAAAAAAATGTGTTAAACATTGGTTGGTAGAACTGGGAAGAGATCATGTTAATTCAATTTTTTCTTCACAGTACAGATAAGAGATCGCCCTGTTGCGTGGCTGCTGGTCACAATGTAAGTACGCGCGCCCTTTTTTGGACCTAAAGTGTGAGTGAGTATAGTGTATGTGCGTATTTAGGGCTTAGATGTGTGTGTGTGTATATGGGAGTATATGCGAGTGTGTTTGAAGTGTGAGTAGGGTATGTTTTCATCCAAATCTCTGTAAGATGGATTTCATTCAAAATCAAACATAAGATTCCTCTAACTTATAAACATATTTTTAATTTTGACACTTAACTATGTTTTTTATTATATAAATTATAATTGTTTCTTAACAGATACTTATAAACTGAATATTCCCTTTTAATTATTATAATTTAATTACAATTGTTAAATTTATTAGCTGATATAGGACTCATTCCCCACCCACAGGCTGTGCCCACGTGGAGAATTTTTCAAGTTATTTTTTCATATGTATTCTTCATTGTATTAGTAATTTTTACTGAAATAAACGGATTTTCATTTCATTTCATAATCTACAAGATTATGATTAAAACAATCCTCAAGATACTACAAAACTCCAGTTGTGAAGAAGATTCAAATAAATAACATTCTAAATAACACACCCCCAATATAGCTTTTGAGTAAATAACACGCGACGGATGTGTGACAGGGATAATATACCTGTCTGTGTGACACCTGCGTCACACTAATATTGGTGATCGAACCTCCCAAAATGTCCTCTGGGAAATTTAAACAACGTCAATCTAATAACCTGTCTGAATATAATATCCATATCATATTTAAGGCATGTGTGACATAAATGTTATTTTGAAAAGCACTATCGTAGCCATGTCAATATGTAAGTAGCATATAAGATATAAATATGAATTTGAGCATTAGAACTACTATAATAGTAGCCAATAGTTTTTATGGCTACAATTACAATGCATTGTATATTAGTTTTTATGGCTACTATTACAATGCATTGTATATTAGTTTTATGGCTACTATTACAATGCATTGTATATTAGTTTTTATGGCTACAATTACAATGCACTGTATATTAGTTTTATGCTGAAACATAATGTAAAGGTTTTGGTGTGTAATTAAATCGAATCATATGTCTTTACCAAAACTAAAACATTTGATATAGCTTCACAAAGTTATTGTTTCAACACATAAGTATTTTTTTACGCTCCAAAACGTATAATATTTAATTGATTTAAAAAAAATTACTGTTACATATTTTCAGTTCAAGATGTTCCCATATCAAATAATGTGGTAATCTTGTAATCAGAGTTTCAAATCTAAAATCTTCTACGCTAAAAATCTATATGTAGCTCCTTTTTTATTTGTTTGTTTTTTAAATTTTGACCACTAAATTAAGGTGCCTTTAATAAATAAACTACATCAAATTTATAAAGAATGCATGTTCTGGTGCCCAGCACATATATAATAAGCCAAAAATAACCTCCAATGTGGAGCTATCACTATCACTATTACAATAGTCCTCCCACTCAACTCATTATATCCTCATGATTGACTATTCACTGTTTAAAACTTATTTTGATTGTACATCAAATTGTATTTGATTGTACATTGTTATACACCAATTTGTATAATTGGTATATAAATTATTTATTATACTTATTGTTATTATATTTATACTTTTATTATTATATTATTATTTTATACTATCATATTTATAAATTATAAATTAAAGCATTTTAACCCATAAAAACACGTCTACTTAGTTTTATCATTTACTATGTAAATAAGAAGACTGTCCACTCATATGAGTCCCATAAAGCCGGGTTTTCTGTTCGGTGAAATTAGTTCATGTTCGGATCTCACAGGTAGCGCCGGTGGTATATATCTGTCTCTCTCCAACACACGCTGAGGTGTCAAACAGCTTAGCTAACATTTCGCCAAACAGTCGTCCGAGTGATTATTTGAAATAAATCGTTTTCAGAAAAACGTTGTCTTGAAACTATGTTTGTTTTACAGTCATTGGTTTTATTGTTTTTGGAGTTTCGGAATAGATACAAATTATTTTAAATTGACTGCCTTAGCTTTGTTTGAAATTATTTAGTTAATTAACAAATTTCAGTTTGCTTCGTACTGAGCAGTCCAAGTTATGATTTTCGAACCATTAACTGAGCTGAGTCTATGTGAACTGGTGAGTTGTTAAAAAAAATGTTCCAGTGGATAGAATTAATTTTTCCATCTAATATTTTCCTAAATATAAGTTTGTATATGGTTTTATGTAACCTAAAATCCATAAATTCATATCGTGCTCTATAGTAAATGACATCAGTAGAAACATGCATCAAAAGTAAACCGCCAAGAGTTGCGAATGTAATTAATGCCTCCAGCGTTAATTTAACATTCCGATGATTTGCATTTACAAACGGCGTTGTTCATTTGCACAAACCGACTGTGACTTAATTCAATTTGCAAACCTCCCTTCCCCGCTCGTAATTTTAAATTCAAATATCAAGCATTGTAACTGATGATGGTTTTGTTTTCTTTAAAGTAATTAATTACCTGAGTTCCATTGCATGATTATAAAAGTAAAAAACGTAATTAAAATATTATTAATCATAATTAGTGTCAGTAAAATATTTTATGTAGTTGATATTAAAAACAAAAATGAAGCACAGATTTCATATTAATTGAAAATTCTTCATGTTAACAATCTCAGATATTTAAATCTACCTGATTATAAATGACAGTAAATGACATAGTTTATTGTCAAATAGTTACATTAGGCAGGTGAATAAATAAATTTGATTACTTTCGATATAAAAGGAACAAGTTAATTGTTTATTGTTGTTAATTGATGCCATTACAATTATGTTATAATTAAAGCACAGAATAATTTATTCTGAACATATGTATTCTATTAACTGCTAAAATAGGCTAATCCAATAGTACTAAAGTAGTAAAGAATGCTTTTACAGCCAGTGTCAATACAGTGTCAATAAGTTGTCAATACAGTTGTCAATACACAAAGTTGTCAATACATACAGTTGTCAATATAGTGTCAATACATACAGTTGTCAATACAGTGTCAATACATACAGTTATCAATACAGTGTCAATACAAACAGTTGTCAATACGGTGTCAATACATACAGTTGTCAATACATTGTCAATACACACAGAAGTCAATACAGTGTCAATACATACAGTTGTCAATACAGTGTAAATACATACAGTTGTCAATACAGTGTCAATACATACAGTTGTCAATACAGTGTAAATACATACAGTGTCAATACATACAGTTGTCAATACAGTGTAAATACATACAGTTGTCAATACAGTGTCAATATATACAGTTGTCAATATATAACCTGTCAATACAGTGTCAATACATACAGTTGTAAATACAGTGTCAATACATACAGTTGTCAATACATACAGTTGTCAATACAGTGTCAATACATACAGTTGTCAATACATACATTTGTCAATACATTGTCAATATAGTTTCAAGTCAGTTATAGTGAATAATCAAACAAAATTATCGTTATATTTGTACATTTCTGACACAAATTTGTTTTGTGTAACATTAACTAAAGAAATTATTCAATATATTACAATAAATTAAGAAACGGTTTAGATTATAAATTGACGATGGCATTTTCGATAATCAATTTACTTAACAAGCATATTTCTATTAAAATCTCCCCTCCTGTGTGCGGTAGTTGATTTTTTTACTTTTAAAGATCACCATTTAGATAGTGTTGGACACGAAACTGCTGTCGGCATCCTACTGGGATCTGCTGAGACTTTCAGATTTATTTAGCTTCTTTGAAGACATTTTACTTGTTTTGTAGGGTAGGACATAACGTGACAATGAAAGAGTAAAATTTATAATGGAATCCAGATTTTAGTTAAGATTGATGTGTCATTATGAGGTTATTTTGTACTAATAACTTTATATTTTGTACATTATTATGATTCGTTGTCTGTTTTGACGATTTTAAGATTCTATTGAAGTTAGAAATGGATAGATTTTTGAAAGAAATTTATAAAAGTCAATATTCACGTATGCTTACATTAAAAATTTGGCCACAAATACAATATTATTGTTTAATGTGATATCAGAGACTGTAACGCATACTAAAAAAAACATATGATGAATTATTTCCTTTTACGATGACAGTATAAATTAGTATTATTTTACTTGAAACAAATACTGACCTTGACAACCGGTTCTTTTGGTCAGTTTGGAAGAATTAAATGATTTATGTCAGCAATACTTGAGCTTGATATTCATTAATAAGATAAATAAAACACACAAACCAAACTACTCTCTGTGACACTAAACAGTAATTTAACCAATAATAACCAAATTATGTTTATAATAGTAGACCTGGTTTAAAAATACATCCAGCTAAAAAAATAACTTCCATAGTTTAAATTTTTATACAGCATACATACATCCTTCTCAGCATAAAGCCATGCCTTAAAAAATAAGTAAACAGTCATATTTTATTATTGAGATTATAATTGAAATACGTGTGTTTTACTGCATGTCACACAATATAAATTTGAAAACTGAGCAAACCCGGTTAGTATAAAACCAATTAAAATTTTACAGTTGTGAACTACTCAATTTTGAATTAATTTTGTTCTATTGATCTTTAACTTTTTTATGAATATAGGTGTACATTGAAATACTCAATCAAAAGTCTCAGTACAAGTTACCTCCTGTCTTCAGAATGTTCCCTCACCCACTTGGACTGTACAACCAACGCACGCTATACGTCAGTCGTGCTAGGTGCACTCAGCTGCTGAACCACAGCTTCGCAAATTGAATCACGTTTCCCTGTAACGTGCTGCATCCCTCAGGACGTGTCGTGTCAGGGTCCTGATGGTAATGTGGTTCTACACCCTCCAAGTTGTACCGTGTGTCAACTCCAAGGACATGAAAATCGTGGTAATTAATATTCATTTCCAAGATGCCGATCGTAGATATATGGGTTAAAGTTAAAAAGCAGAGGTGAATTTAACTAATTCACCCATATGGGTGAATGAGTTCTGAACGAGTGTAGTCATTGTTACTATCTGAGTTCGACCTAGGTCAGAAAGGACTACCCAACACAGACAGGGAAACTATGGGACCTACAACTTTACGTGGAATCCAAATCACGTAGTGTTGGTCTGATTTTCATCTACCTGACAAGTCTGAAACTCAGTTCTCTTCCTTACACAATATCTGAACCTTGAATACGATCCAACATGGACACCCTAAACGTCTCTAGTAGTGTCCACGTCGATGGCAACTACTGAGCGGACACCGTGTCGGTATTAAGAGGACCGAGCATGGAACCTATCGCCTACAATCTCCCAAGCACTATCCCCAAGTAGCTGGGCTACAGCACTGCACCACTAGTTTTATGACTGTTTTTATTATTCAGCAATTTCTCGGAGAAGGGACATACTA
Organism: Stictocephala bisonia; assembly: GCA_035578905.1. Lineage (NCBI taxonomy): Eukaryota > Metazoa > Arthropoda > Insecta > Hemiptera > Membracidae > Stictocephala > Stictocephala bisonia. Next base: position 6,025,810 of record JAQJVL010000015.1, on the reverse strand, counting down.
TTATTAGACTCTATATTGCAAGATAAATGTTTATAAAATTTGAAAACCTACAACTAACATTAGGTTGATAGAAATTCGTCTGCTACTATATTTGTGTCTAAATAAAACCACCAGACTGAGAGCTGTATTTAATTCACCCAGTTATTATCTCAGAAATACACGTGAGTAATGTATCCAAAATGTTAAATACATTTTACCGTGATTTCCTTTGACGTTAAAGTGTAATTTCCTCTGGTGTTTAAGTGTAATTTCCCCAATTTACACTTCTAAGAGCTCTCCCACTAGGAATTACAATAAAGTTTACACTACGTCACTTTCATCTACTGTGATTCTCGTGTACAACCACAACGGAGTGGTACCCACACATAACTGTACACAGAATCCCTATAGTATAAGTAAAACTGCTGCGCGCTGTTCACTTATGACAGCTCCGTGAGTGCGGTGTCCACAAACTATCGACGCTGCACAGTGGACAGTCCACAAATTACAGAAAACAACGTGGCATTTTTTAGTGTGGTTATGAGTAATATGATGGTGTATATGTGGTGTTACATATCTGGAAGGAACAGGTAGAGTACTAGCAAAGTACTTTGTAGCACTTAGTTTAGTAAAATAAATATTTTTTTATGTATTTAAAGTACAAATTAACAAAACAACGATATTTTTATTGAATTATTTTGACCGAATTATTAAGTATTTAGGCCAGATATAGTATAAACATTATAATTGAATTTCTTGAGTCCACTTTGACTAAAAAAAAAAATGATTCCATTTGAACCACAAACTGTGGCATCTGTTGAAGCCTAGGGGACTATTAAGTTTTTTTAATAAGCCTGACTTAAGTTACTGTAAAAAATGAAAAGGAAAAATTGCCAGAAAAGATAACCTCTTATAATTACTTGAATTTGGTAAATACAATACAGATAATTGGATAAAAATAATATAATTTAATTTTACTAAGTTGAAATTAAGAAACATGAAAACTTAATTCAAATATAAAAATGAATTATAAATAATCTTATACTATAAAACGAGCAAGGAATTGTATGTATCTTTATATGTACCTATTTCCAGTCATTTTATTTCAAAAACGGCTTTACCGATTTTCTTCGTACTTTGTCTATAAAAAGGTTTTCTACCTCAGGAATCCAATGGATTTGGTGACTATTTTGAGAAAACTCATTTTCTATGAGTTTTCACGATTCCAAAAGTACACAGTAAAAATATAGGAGACAGGCTGGTGGGTCAATACCACCGTTTAATGTTTACTATTTACTATTTCAACATGTGAGTTATGATTTTAATTTATTTTTTAAATAACACATGTTTTTCTGAATCTGTTAAAATGTAAACAAACCAAATATTATTGTATTTTTCTTACCTATGTCTGATATACACAATTCAGTTATTCTCGAACTTTATTTCATTTTTATTATAATTTCAACGCACCGCAACGCATATTTATGGTCCTTCGAGCTGGATTACAGCAAGTAAGATAAATTGTGTATAAGAAGTTCATTGATAACTTCAGTTCAGTGTATTTTAACTTTTTCTTAGATGCCAGGCGGACGTCCTTCAAAACGACGCAAGTTTAATTTTAATAAAAATGAGCCACCAATACCGAATTTAAATGAATCCCAAGATACTGAAACATGCTATGAAGCTGAAATTGAAAATACAGATCTTGATTCAAACAATGAAACAAATCTTGTGACTTGTATTAATACTTTTGCAAACAACTTCTACAAATAATTCTGGAAATACCTTACAAACTTCTAGCAACTTTCTTAATTACGATTTGCCATCAACCTCGGGGGTAACATTTAATAATGTCGTCCAAACAACAATTTTTAATCAAGAGAGTAATGATACTCCTGCTACTGCTAGACCAATGCGTAAAGCGAAAGTTGCTTGCAGAGATAGATTGATAGGAGTTATTATGGATTTGAATGATTCACAGAGTCAAGAATCAGAAGAAAAAAGAATTCATCGGGAACGTAACAAAAAATTGAATGAAACAGCAGAAGAGCGTCAACAACGTTTGAGTGATGATTTTTCAAGAGTCACTCAACGAATCTCTCAAGAAACTTGTGTGGAAAGAAGTCAGCGGTTGAGTAATATGCGCGAAAGAGAAAATCAACGAAGAAATGAAGAAACTCCTGAAGAAAGGAGTCAACGGTTGGATATAATGTGTCACAGAATTAATCAACAAAGAAATGCGGAAACTCCTGAAGAACGAAGTCAGCGGTTGAATGATATGCGTCAGAGAAACATCCAACAAAGAAATGCGGAAAATCCTGAAGAAAGAAGTCAGCGATTAGATGATATGCGACAGAGAAACAGCCAAGAAAGAAATGCGGAAACTCCTGAAGATAGAAGTCAGCGATTAAATGCAATGCGTCAGAGAAATAGTCAACAACGAAATGAAGAAACTCGTGATCAAAGAAGTCAGCGATTAGAAAATTTAAGAATGCGTGCAAATGAAATTCGAGCTGCTGAAACCCATGTTCCCAGGGAACAGCGTCTTGAAGAACAGCGACGTCGGAATGCTCGTCGCCAAAGACGTTTGTTAGCGAATTCGTTGAAGCCTACTTACAAGTTAGCTGTTCAAAGTGACGTTGCTTGTCACAGTTTAGGAGAATTTAATGTTGCGTGTGTGCATTGTGGAGCGTTACATTTTCCTGAGGAACAACCTTTTCAATAGAATTTATCAATAAAATAATTATCTAGAAAAAATTTTCAAATATATTTTAATAATTTTCATAATGGGAGATAATTATTGTGTTTATAACAAAATCAAACAACTAATAACAAAACCAAATTTTTACAGATGAGACACTAACCCGATCGGAGATCGGCTTTCCTGGTACTTATTCTATTAAAATTACTGAACAAGCAATAAGTAAAGGTAGAGGCTGAGTTTCGAACCAGCAATGTTATGTTTGAGCAGCAGATGAGTTAACCACTGGACCAGAATGACATATGATAATTGAGACAAAACAAGGGAACCTAACCAGATAAACACTTGGTTATGTGCCAAATATAAAGTAAACAGGCGGGATACTGATGACTCTTGATGTAATGTTTATGAAAATTGAATTAAAAGGGATGCTGATGATCCTTTATGAAATGATTTAAATATGAATGTGATACCTTGCAGCCTGTCCAGTCCAAGTGAATTTTTACACACAAACACTGTTGTATAAAGCTTTTGATTGATTTTCTATATGTAATGTATTGCTCTGCCTCTAAATTAAATTTATTAAACACTATTTGTAAACTGAAAAAAATTATGAAAAACAAAATATGAATTGAACTTTTTTTTTTTTTTTTTACAATTTTATTAACCGTTCAGCAAGTTACAAAATGCTATACAGGCTAAGGTAGAATTAAGTGACAGAAAATGTTAGAAAAAGATAATAACAGAGAACTATAAATATTGAGGTCAGCTATTCGGCACCTCAGGAACAGAGTTCAAAATGTTTGATATTAAACTTCCTTGATTAAAGCATGTTTATGGTAGTTCAAAAATGTCTTGAGGTAGCCTTGGTTTTAGGCGGAGCGTCCTGATGTTGGTCGGATGTCCTATGTTGAAGTGTTGTACACCACTTACAGATGGAAGTTTCTTAAATAATTGTTGAGTCGAAGTTTTAATGAACTGATGAACGGGAACAATTCCAAGTTCATGATGAATCTGGGTATTACGCACATACCAAGGGCACTTCAGTATGAGTCGTAAAACTTTGTTTTGAAATACCTGCAGTTTCTTTAATGTTCTTTCTGAGGCAGTACCCCAAACTTGACAGCCGTACAACAAAAGTGGTCGTAGAATAGTTTTGTAAATAAGAAGGCCGTTTTTTACAGACAGAGATGATATCTTGTTTATTAATGGAAATAATTTTGACAGTCTTCCATAAGCAAGGTTAAGTTTCTTATTTATGTGGAATTTCCAATTTAGTTTACGATCAAAATAAACACCTAAATATTTTATTGCTTGATCGGTAGGGTTCCAGGGTATTTCTTCAATTAAAATTGTGATATTTTGAGGTTCTAAAGGCCGACGTAGAGTGAAAATCTTTGCCTCGCTTTTGGTCGGGTTGATAGCTATCCTCCATTTTGAAAACCAAGTAACTACGCATTCCAAAGACTCTTGTACTCTCATGGTTGCAGTTTCAATGTCATGATGACTAGAGTAAATAAGAGTATCATCAGCAAATGTAGCAATTTTGGCATTATTTGACGTAGGCAAATCGGATGTGTATATGTTAAATAGAAGAGGAGATAAAATTGCACCTTGGGGTACTCCAGCATTAACAGGTCTTACCGTAGATAGAACACCACCAATTTTGACTGAAAATGTCCTATCTTTGAGGAAACTTCTTATAATTTTGAACATATAACAAGGGATCCCAGATTCTCTTAATTTAAACAATAAACCGTCGTGCCAAACACGATCAAACGCTTGAGCTATGTCTAAAAATATGGCAGTAGTGTGATTTTTGTTATCAAAGCCCTGAATAATGTCTTCTGATACCCTTAACAGCTGGTGATTAGTAGAATGATGAGAACGAAATCCAAATTGGTGTGGTGGGATAAGAGAGGTAGTACTTACAAAAGCATCTAAGCGACTTTTAATAATTTTCTCAAATAATTTTGAAAGCGTGGGGAGAAGACTTATTGGACGGTAACTACTTACTTGAGATGAAGGCTTTCCAGGTTTGTGGATCACAATGATTTGTGAATGTTTCCATGATGTCGGGAAATATGAAATGCTAAAGCAAGCGTTGAAGAGGGATGCAAGGAAAGCAAGCCCTCTACGAGGCAAGTTACACAGTACTATGTTAGGTATCCCATCATGACCAGGAGACTTTTTTGTTTTTAACGACTTCAAATGGTGAGAAATTTCAGATGGAGAAGTGTATTTCACTGGAAGTTCTACAGTATGCCATTCTGAAGAAATCACTGAGGTAACATGATCAGAAAATTCCATATCTTGGATGTCTTCGTTTGGGCGGAATGTTGATTGATAAAAATCAGCTAACACATTGGCTTTTTCTGTCTTGCTGTTGTACACACACCCATTATTTGTCAAGCTAGGGATCGGGGTGTTTTCCTTTAGGATACGTTTTGTAGCCAACCATAAGGAATTGTTGTCAGTAGGAGATAGATTAGACAAATATTTGTTGTATGACTCGTATCGAAAGCGGTCTAATTCCCATTTAACGCGCCTGTTTAATTTATTATACCTCCTACGTAAAGCAGGATTTCTTTGTAGTTGCCACAATCTTCTGCATTTGTTCTTCAGCCTGATAAGCGATAGAATATACTTCGGAGTTGGAGAATGAGTTCTTGCAGGCTGAAACGGGCGACTCGTTGCTTTATCTATCGAAACCCTAATAGAGTCCAAAAATGTATTGATAGCGTCATCTATCTGTGCTGGAGTCGAAAGATGTTGCAATGGATCAAAATGATCTTGAAATGCTTCTTTAAATGTGTTCCAATCTACCGCCCCTTTGATTAATTTGTCATTAACGGGCTCAAGTACAGGCGGATCGTTAAAAGATATTAAGACTGGTAGATGGTCAGAATCGAGATCAATAATAGGGGTCATGTGTGTTGGATAAGGAACATTTTTTAATATACCAATGTCTAATATATCTGGTCTAACATTAGGATTGTAGGAATAATGTGTTGGTTCACTAGGGGCTACCACCGTAAGATTAGTGTCTAACGTTGCTGCTAGCAGCCTTCTGCCATTAGGATTGGTTACCTTACAGCCCCAAGCTTCATGTTTGCAATTTAGATCTCCTAGTAGAATAGTAGGAGTATTATCTTGAAAGAGATTGTCAATGTATAATTTTGAAAATTTGTACCGTGGAGCATGGTAGGCAGAATATAAAACTAATTCATCGTTCTTTGTTTGTATTTTAATTCCAATTATTTCTAAATTTCCAATTTGTGGCAAATATAATGAATGGTGATATATATGTCTTTTGATCAGTATGGCTACACCACCTGATGCCCTTGGTGAATCTCTGTCAGCTCTGTATAAAACGTAACCAGGAATTACGAATTTTTCGGTTGATATCAAATGTGTCTCTGTAACACAGGCAATGTCCACTTTATTTTGAGCAAGAAATACAATAAATGAAGAGCGTTTTACCTTCAAACCGTTTGCATTCCAATTTAGTATATTTAAATTATGAACGGCTTGTAAGTTAAAAACCATTATTAAAAATCGATGATATTAACTCTGAAATGAATGATTTAATTTGAGGAATATAAGGCTTAATTAGTGTTAATAAAGAATTAAATATTGGATGGAGGGAGTCATTTTCTGGTTGAACATGGCTTGAGTCAGACATATTATTTACAGGACGTTTAGGCTGTGCACCGTTGACAACGCTAGCATAGTTGACATGTGGTGAGCGTGTATTATCACCCATTTGGTTTTTTGTAGTCAGAGCTCCTTCATTTGTTTTCAGCGGAGGAAAATTACTAAAAGTCGCATTAAATGTCTCAACATTTTGAGTATTTTCTGATGTGAGAATATTTTTATTTTGTTTGGAACGTGATTTTAGGTTGAGGAAGTAGGGGCATCCCCGATAATTGGCTGTATGTGAATCACCACAGTTGACACATTGGACTGAATCTTCCTTCTTTTTGGAACACTCGGAATATAGATGGTTACCTGTGCACTTGACACATCGAGGTTGGAGTTAACAATAATTCTTAGTGTGTCCGAAGCGCTGGCAACGAGTGCACTGTGGGATGGACTTAGATTTACGTTTCAATTCAATTTGAATTTTAGAATGAAAAAGAAATTCAAGACCAAATATTTCATTTCCGATATCTGAATCTTCCAGTTCAATAGCGCAAAGAGGCATAGGATATTTGTCTTTGTTGAATAGCCGTGAGACTTTTAACACTGGGTAGTGTTTAGACTTTAGCTCATTATATATCTCTTCGTCAGATAAGGAAAGAGGAATGTTCCTCATGATTACAGAAAGTCGCTTGTTATCAGGAGGGCAAAAGGAATGATATGGCACATTCACACTATCAAAATGCGCTGTCAATGCGCGGAAGTCGTCAGAGGTTGAAACGTTAATCTTAATAGAGGTACATTTATTAACAGTGTAATAATCATGTTGTAAGACGTTGTCAAGGTCTGCAATCAATGCTTGGTAGTTGTTTGAGTCATGAAGGAAGATGGGTGGAATGTTTTGGGATTTAGGAGACGCAGTAATGTTATTGTCGTCGCTAGGAGTAGATATAGGTTCAAACCTATTTTGGATAACGGTTTTGTAACGTTGATTGGGAGGCTGGATACGAGATGAGGACGATTTGGATTTTCTATTTTTTACAGGTTCAAAGTCATTTATTGATAGGTTACCGGAATCAGTGTTACTTAAATCCATGGAATCAACTTTTACGTAATTAATTGGATCAGTTACAAACTTTTTACTTGGTGGATTAATGTTGTCTTCTAGCGTGTGCTTCCCATTGTTGTTCCCAGTAGTCACTCGAGGCATTGTAGATGCATAATTATGGTCTAACGATGAGGTTAGGATTGCTGGTTTTAAAACTAATGGTGTTGTGTTCATTTAAATTGAAGTTCGTTTATATATAACAGAAATCAAAATTCGTAAATGAAACAAATTGATTAGTTAAAACGGTAAACAAGAAACAATATTATACTAAACTATTTAAAAAATCACGCACATAAAAAGAAATAAACTTCACTGTAAGATCACCAATTTTTTAAACTCATGAATTGAACTGAAGTAGACTGTTTGTACTGTTGGAATAAATAATTCTGAGAATTTAGACTGATATGAATCAGCTGATTTACAAAATACAGCTGTTTTAAATACATTAAAAACGCAAAACAATTCTTTAATTAACTAAGTACTAAGAAAAGAACATTATTTACAAAAGTATAATGTTTCTTTTATATATAAAACAACCAAACATACAACATAATGAATAACATTAGTTTATTCATTTTATTATGTTTTGAAATGCTTTTTGTTATTGTTGGTTAGGTGTAAAATAGGACTTTACGTGATTAACTTGTCACTGACATATTATAGTTGACATCTGAAAAAAGTTTCCCAAAAATTTTTTAATAGTCAGTATTATCATAAAACAGAATGTATTTTATTTTACTACTTTATTTTACTTACGTTTTTTTCATATTTACTTTATATGCGATGGCCAACAAAATATTGAAAAATATTTCCTTCGATATAAAACCTTGTTTTGACTAAGCAATAATGTCGGGAAAGTTTTTAGCTGAAGAACATCCTGAACATTTGAAAGTCAGATGAGAACTCCAGTAATATTCTTGGAACTTAGAGACTCAAGCTTGAACATAAACATTCAAACTTCGGTTATGGATCTTACTTTCAGTTTTACATTATGAGTTTAGTCCATACCAAAGCCAATTGCATGCCATTAAAATGTTGTATAATAGAGAACACGTTTTAATCATAATACAGAATACGGTTTTATTGCGTTAGAAAATTGATTTTAAATAGCAGTATACTTTGTGATTATTTTGTGGGTGGATATAAATTATTATTAGGTCATCTTCAAACCTTTTCTTACTAAATAATGTTTTTGTATTGTTGCATATACGAGAAATCTTATGAAATCTATAAACTACATTAACTAATATTGCATCATCTGAAGAAGCTCTAAATTATAAAAACCTTTCTAGATCTTATAAAAAGTAAGAAGAAGAAGAAAAGAACATTATTTCATCTTACTAATCGCCTTCATTTAAGGGATAATTTACTAAATAATTCGGTAAAAACATAGTTTTAACATTGAAAGGTTAAATAGCATTATTTCACCTTAAAGTTATAAATTTATTTTCAATGAATGGAGTATATTAAGGTGTGATTATTAATAATAAGTTATATGTTTGTTACGATATGTTAATGTGTTTTTACATAAACAAAAAATCAAACGTACACCCAAATTTACAGTCCCTCTAATTCGACTAGACACATCTTTTAAATATATTACACTAACTTTATTTAACCAAAAACTTGTATGTGACCAAAAGATAGTGTTCAAGAGAGAACTCTTACCACCTTCATAACTGTCAGCCGTGGGAGCCGTTATGGCCAGCTTACTTAGAATGTCTATAGAACAGCCCCTCTTATTTTTTAAGAGGCAATTCACTTTTTGAACGTTGCTTTTTATCGTATCATATACAATATAATAATAATAATAACAACCTTTTTTATTGCGCTAGACAAAGTACATTGTATTGCAATAGTCATAGTAAATTAAATAGTCTAACATTTTCCATTCATTCATTCCATCAGTCACTTTCAAACACACAATTTTTCATTCAGAGTCATCCATTCGAATTCTACCCAATATTCAGCTCTGGTCTATGTGTTCATAAGGCCTCCCAGATGTGTGCCATAAACGCGTCTGTACTATAAAATGCTTCTGCAATCAGAACTTGTTTCAGACGTGTTTTGAATGCCTTGAGCATTGGGGCACTTTTGACCGAATTTGGCAGACTGTTGACAAATTGGGCTCCTGCCTGTGAAGGCAAACGCTCATAAACTACCGTTCTGTGTTTACCAGTTCGGTAGTTGTCTCTGTCTCTAGTTGCATAGGAGTGTATGTCACTACCTCTTATGAGATTGCACTTTGATTTGAAAAAAATGCACGTATTCAAGATGTAGAGACAGGGTAATGTCAACAGTTTCAAGCTTTTGAAAGCTGGTTTGCACGACTCTCTCATGTGCAATTTTGCGATGGTTCGGACTGCCTTTTTTTGAAGAATGAAAATTCTAGAAAAATGTGCGTTTGTGCACCTCCCCACAAGGTCAATCCATAGGAGAGGTATGGGTAAATTTCTCCGTAATAAGCCGTCATCAGTACCTGAGTCGGGCAGTATTCGGATAGTTGTCTCAAGACATAGATGCCTGAGGTTAGTTTTGAACACACGCTGTCTACGTGAAAACCCCATGTCAACCCTCGATCCAGGTGTATTCCAAGGAATTTCGTCGAGTTGACTTCTTCAATCTCAGTCTCATCCAACATGACTGTGGGACTTTGATCTGAATCGGTTTGGTACAAACCAAATTGGACGAATGACGATTTTGCAGCGTTTGTTCTGAGGTTGAGCTTTTGGAAATGTTGAATGGCACTGCTGAACTCAAATATAAATATGTACAGGCATCATGCTGAATAAGATTCGACATAACAAAGTGCAATAACTTTTTTAAATTCGTAATGCTTGCCATATCTTGGTAGATAGAGATATTAAATCCAAAGTACATAAAAAAATCAGAAAATATAAATTCATACAGGATTTTTTTGATATGGTTAAATGTATTTGAAAACCCGTCCTAGGATCACTTAATTTAGTGTTTTTGATAAATTTATTAATTATCTATATCTATAAAATCCAATGTATGTTTGTCTGTCCTTTATGCGCTACCAAACCGGCCAGTCGATCGCCATGAAACTTGGGAAAGTTGTTCTATATACCCCAGGGAAGGTTTCTGCCCTATTCCCGTTTCTTTAATCCCTTACGGCTCCATCCCTTGGACTTCTAAAGTTTTAATGTTAATCAAATAGCAGGATGCATGAAGGTATAATAAGTCAAATATAAAAAGAATATTAGCTGTGGGTTTTAAATATGTCAAAATTAAATTAAACCATGTGTTAATTTTTTAAACTGTTTATATTTTTATGTTTTGATTTCTTGTGAAGCTATATTAATTGATTGATTTATTTGATTAACAGCTGTTAAATAAAAACAAATAGAATAAAATTGTGGTAGGCAAAACGTTCCAAATTCCAAATAATTGATTACAGTAGTAAACTCCACAAAATATCAGCTGATACAATCAAAACACAATATTATGACCGGCGAAGCGGGCTGGTACAGCTAGTATCTTATAAACTACTCAATTTTATATGAAATAATTAAAAATTATATGATGTAGTAATGTACTTATATAATAGAAAATATCATAATAACAAACCAGTATTATAGCTCAAGTGTTTGTATATAGATGTAGTCTACTTTTTATCTAAAAGTATATTGTTGATTGATTTATTTATGTGGTATAGGGATTGTTTAGTCCTGACGTTGTCTTATAAAATCAAGAACATTTTAATTTCATTTCATTTTATTGTTCTTAAATCCATAAGTATAAAATATTGAAATGCAAATCTCTGTGAGAAAATGCTTTTTGACTTATTGTAGATGACTTTTAGGACTACTTATATCAGTATCACTTAAGTATCATCCATAGAGAAGTTTTATAGTTAATTCTACAACATTTACCTCACTAATGGAAGAAAATTAATAAGTTATTGCTCTTATATTCAATAAAATGTCAATTTAAAATCCATAAACTGTGTGAGGTAGTTGATTTTCTCGTGTAAGGTCAACATGTAGATTGTGTCGGACATGAAAGGGGTCGGCAACGTCTTGTTAGAGACATGCTAAGGGTTGATACAGGCGGAGGGTACATTCCGCTCGTCATTTTGAAACGTTTATCTATATTTCATGTAATGTAGTAAATGTTCTTAGAGATGTGAGGTAAACATGACATGGAAATCATAATATGCACTATATAAATATAAACAATATAAATATTAAGATTATACATCATTACAGGAATATAATTGTGCAGTAATTGAAAAAAAATATTGAGCTAATCTTTTTTTATAATTTAAAGCTGATTAAACTGAATACAATGTAATTTGTCTTGTTTCTGGGTTCTACAATTAATTATATTTTGTTTGATATGATATCAGAAGAACAATATGCAACAAATGGAAGTGAATTTCCTATGTTCAATTTTAGTTGTATGACACTTTGTGTTCTTCCAAATACATCGTTTAAAATTTCAGGTGACAGTGATTTTTTTTACATCTTCCAATTATAATTTGTTTTTTAAGTGACAACTCTTTGATAACGACATATTTTCTAAGTTATCATATTGCGTATTACTAGAAATACAAACCATAGGCTCTTAAACAGTAATTTATTACAAAATAAGTAGAAAATATTATGGTGGGACCGACAATAGACCCCTGTGGAACCCCCTCAATGGAAGCAGCCTCAGATAATCGGAAACGATATCGGTAAACCATGTTTACCTCTCTACATCTGCCGAAGAATTACAGTGTTTATATATTGTTTATCAACCGTAGTCTATCATTATGTATTACTTGATTCATAAAGTCCAAACTAATCTAGTTTGTAATTTATAATTACTATTATTTAAGCATATTTACTAGCTGAAAGATTAATAAATCAGTGCAGTTTACCCTAGATCTAGATTTTTATTTTTCATTCTATTCTATTTTTGCTCTTAATTGTTCAAATAATAACCTCGGTACATTAAGACCTATATATTTCTATAGATTATATCTATATATCTATAGAGTGCCAGATATTTTATATTTTTCTTATACTTACATTTCTAATGTAAAATTATTCGAGTAATCGGTAGTTAAATTTCGGCAGTTGCACGTATTGGAATTTCTTTTTCTTAATTGTACTTTGTTCATTTGAAAATATCAAATCAAATACTGCCATTGGACAAACATTTGTAAAATGTCAAACAGAGCCAATCTTGATTAGTTTTGAGGTACATGATTAGTAGAAAATGCTTCATTTTTCGATAAAAAATAAAATAAGCTTCTATGAAAATGAACATTTGTACATAAAATAAAATGAATACTGTGTAGTAAATTGAATACCGAAGGTTATTTCTTCTATTCTTGTCTTTTGACGTGGTGTTATTAATTGATTTTCTTTGTTCTTCGTGTCTAATTATTGCATTGAATACTGAAAATTAAAAGAAGTGAATTTTTTGTTTAAAATATCATTACTAGTCAAAATCAACTAAGAGAATAAATAAAAAAAAAGTTGTATGAACAATGTGGTAAGTTGGTAAACAACTATTACAACTTCTATCCTAGAACGAGAAAAATTTAACAGCTTACTTTTTAAATCCCTTCAAATTTGCATTTTAAAAAGGTGCACTAGGAATAAAGAAGTTTATCGTCAACAAAAGTTAGCGTTTGTTGGATTTTACGCTTCTGTATATTTACGAGGAATCGTAATTTTATTTGAAGTAAATATGTATACTGACTTATTTATAATATAATTAGTTTATTAACCAACCCATCCGCACTAGTTATAACGAAGAACAGGCACCAACATCAGAACTAATTTCAACATTAGTGAATTTAATGTTAACTATAAAATAGATAGGGTCTTTTGCAGAAGAGGGCCACCAGTATTGAAATATGTTCTATAGCAATGGCATATTGTTTGAAGGGTCTTATTTTGATTGTTAATGTTAGAGGCACTTAATTGAAACACCTAACCTAACCTAACCCCAGCAAAGCGAAGAAATAGAAAAGAATGTGGTCCAAGCAGGGCTTTGATAGATTCGTACCTTTGCGAGTTCATGTGGCGGCGAAGAAACAAAGATGACGATCTGTTTCAAGCTATCTGGCGGGACATGAACCTATTCTGACCTCCACAAGAATAAATCCTTATATAGTTTGTAACATAATTATTTTTTTCTTTAAAATGTGTTCAAATTGTGTCCAATACGTATATACTGAGTGTACAATGTGTTTTTGTTGGTCCTGTATCCATAGAAAATATTTCAAGACTGGTGGCCATCTTCTACAAAAGACCCAATAAATAAATAAATACAAATATGTTCCGTAACGTACAGTGCTAATTGTAGTTACAAGTGATTCCTTCACCGTGAAACGTACCTAGTTTTTACGTAGTAAAATGCGAATATCATTACTATTATTTTTATATTATACCATAAAACAAAACGTATTCTGAGTTTAATGTCTGTAAGTTAAGTTATAAAACGTATTGGCTTCAAAGAATATAGTTTCGTTTTGTTATAAAATGCAATGACTGTAAATATTGTGTTTGAATGGTAACACTTCTCAAGAAGTAAATTTCGCCTTCATATTGTAATAAAAAACTTATCCAACACAATTAATTTCAGGTTGTGTTTATATTATAGAGAGGACTAAATCTTCCTAATTTCACCACATTAATCAAGTCTGTTTTAATTTCATATTCAAAAGCAAGACGTCTTATAGATTCCCATAAAATACTGTACTACACATGTCACAAATCTGAAAGAGAATACCAAAGGACACTTTGGAGTTTATTGGTTCAGTGGGTATTTTGTCCAGAGATGTTTACTCCAGATGGGTCCAGTATGGACGGAAGCCAACCCTTTATCGTCCCTCTTCCTGTCCAGTGTTCACCAAACCTCTTTATTATTTCCAGTCCACATGTGCTACTTGACTCCATACTCTTCTGTTTGAAAATATCTTGTCATCTCTATATCCCATTATTAACTATCAAAAAACATAATGTCCTAGGCTGTTGAACTTTTCCCAAATATTTATTAATGCTTTATTTAGATTTAACATAAGCAGTTGACGGTAAAATACATTTTTTGCGAATCCAATACAATTGTTTGATTAAAACAACTGAAAAATTTTGATCGATCATGAAATATACTAGAAAAAGTATTTGATGTTTTTTCCCAATATCTATAATAGCAGTTACGAAATGGGTTCTAATTTTAAAACCAATTGCCCGAAATAACCTATTGATCGTATCGTAATTCTTTGGAGCATTAATTATTAATTACATTTATTGTTGTAATAATACTTCTGTATCGTAAACCATAAGTAAAATAAATATTTCAACTATGATTATGAATTTGGTTTTACAGAATAGTTCATTGAGATGTATACGCATCTCTGAACTATACTATATATACAGTTGGGCATTATTTATTTCTTATGGTACTCAGTAAAAAATCCGCGTAACGTAAGGGATCAGGCGCATACATTACAACGTTTGTACTGCTACGGAACGTTAGAACCATCGGAACTGCCTCCGTCCCATCCATGCATGGGTAACCGCCCGCGGGGCCTATCCTGGTCTTCCAGGAAGGACTAGAATGGTAGATCATTCACCTGTAGGATAGGTGAATCGAGGCCCATCCTTTGGAATCGAAAACTTAGGTTCACCATCGCTAGATCAAGAATCTTCTGGTCTTCCACCTCTGGTCATATAAAGACACTCTTCGACCGACCTTAAGAGCAGTCAATAGTCAGTGTGTGAACGGTCAGTGAGTGACAGAGTCAGCCCCAGTGGATGTGATAGTAATAGTCTATTGACAGTGACAGTGCAGTGACAGTATACTTTGTCACTGCACTGTCACAAGTATAACTAATACTTCTGTTGTAAATATTAGTGAATAATTTTAGTGTCTAAGTAATATTTTAAATTTGTAAATGTTTCATAGTGTGATTTAGAACTTGTAAATAAAAGTAACAATTAGTATTCAGAATCGCCTGATTTATTTACGAACCTGTTGAACGTAACAGCACTTTATTGCCTATGTACAATGTTGTTCATAAAAATTTAGCCTACAAACACCTCTTAAGGCTGAAGAAAATATGATCTATAGGTTTAATACTGTTTAGTAGAAGGTACTATGAACTCTCAATAACTAATACTATATAATATTTGAGCATCGCGATTTAGGTTGTGAATGCTCCAAGTTTCTACCTCATAAAGCAGTCCATGAGTGAGTTACTGCTCCTTGGCCGGTAACTATATACTAGATAACGCTGTATCAGCTTTATGGTCTGTGCTCTGATGTACGTCATAAATTCTCTTATTGCGTCTGTCATTTGTTCTACAATCTATTTCCAATAACATTTGATAAAACTACTTTAGTTTGATCACACACAATTTAACATTTTAACGACAGTCAATAGGAATTTAGACTTTAATTTTAAATGTCAGTTATAAAGTACAAATATTGATACTTTGTAAGAAAAATATTATAAATTAACTAAATTAAAATTCAATGTCTTAAATTCCTAAAATATTATTGATACAGTATTTCTTATAGATGATATTTACAAATATAGTATTTATTGTATTTGCAAAATAAGATAACAAATTTGCAATATGATATATGAATTCCGAAGCAAAAATACAACTATAATGCAAATAAACTTACCGTCAGAAAGTCAGGACAGCCTTAATGTTAAGGTTTTAGTGTTTAATTATTTGTAAAAAAAATCACTCAGCAGGTCATATGGGCCTACAGGCATGAGTGTGAGCTTTATTCAACAACTGAAGTACCAACAGTTAGCTCATTTAAGGATTCGAATCTTGGACCTGAAACTCCATAGTCAAAACCTTAGCCAATGAACTACTGCCCCGGCAACGTAGATATAATAGATATAAAACAAGCAATCAGAGAGTAAATTGTAGTAAATATAGGCCATAAAATTACTTTTTAAAATAAATGCACTTCTTATATTAAGTGTTTTATTTTGTTTGATAAAACATGAATTCGTTGTAGCTGTAAAGAATAGCCTCTCTTTTTCACCCCTGCAAAAATTAATGTAATAATAAAATAAAATAATATTTAAACTAAGACCGTTACTATTCCTCACTAATTAGTATATTAGTATTCATTAAAATTTTATCATTTACTTCTCCCATTTTTGTAAATAATAAAACCAGTATTTTGTGTAGGATTATGGTCAATATATTGGCAGGAAGGTCTTAAATAATAATCCATATAATATTAAAATTATCTTATAGTGTTCAACCTTTTCAAAATTTTCAGAGAGTCTCATATAAAGTATTGCGAAAGTATATTCTCGACTCTGAATCAATGAAGCATACTACTGAACGAATCGCCTGAAAAATCAGGTACCTGGTCTGTAGACGATGTATATTTTCAACGGTTTTCATACATTTATTATCATTTTAGCTGTCGTATATTTTAAATGAATATACTAATAACATTAGTATTTTTTAAAATATTTTCTAATAACAATACAGTATTGTTCAGAAAAAAAATATAGGCCTATATATATATATATATATATATATATATATATATATATATATATATATATAAAAAAAAAAAAAAAAAAAAAAAAAAAAAAAAAAAACAACTTATGTGCATTTATAACTTTTTCGTAACGCAGAATTTTACGGTTTATCGATATCTAAGTGATATTTTGAATTAAAAATAAAAAAAAAAAAAATTATTTGTTATTTTATCATCGCTGTCAAATGTGTTTTTATGGGTATTTATTAACAACCTTAAGACATTAAATGAAAAATGAGGCTTACAATAACATTAGAACAGAAAAACTAAATTATCCAAATTGAATTATTTTTAAATTCAGAGACCTTAATGCATTTGGCTCAGGGTATCAGTAGATTAGATGAAATAATACCTTATAATAACACAATGGTCTCTATCAGTACTAGAAGTGAATATCGGAAGCCAAACTATTGAGTATACGAGAGTAATCTTGAATGTGGTTGCTGGGAAAAGAGTCCCCATTTATCGAACACTGTCCGATAAAGTAATAAAGTGGTTAGGTGGACAGGAAGAGAGCTATAAAGGCTTGGCCACAGTCCAGACTGAGTTGTGCAAGGACCCTTATTTCGGATTAAATCGGAACTGGACTTTAGCTGAACCTCCTAGAGCTTTATTGAACTGATTTTTTACTTATACTAAATTAGTTCTGTAATACTTCAAATCTTAAAAATTATCTTTCAAGGACCCAAGTAAAATACGTATGTTGCACTTTTCTATTTTTCTTATTATTTTTAGAAGGTAAAGTAAATCTACTTACTATAATATTAAACTAATCACAGTTTTAAAACAATATAACAGATTATGTTTGGGATGTCTTCTGATCACAGTTAATTAATACGAAAGTAAATATAAATTTATGAAACATTTGATTTGTAAACCTACTTTAAAATTGTTACAAATAAAAATATCAATACAACAGTTGTAACCACAAATATCTTTAATATTACGTTTTATTTTTATTATTTGTAAAATTAAAGTGATATCAGAATTACTTTAGAAAGGTTTCAACAAAAAAATATTGTGAAATATTTAATCAAACTTGTGTTTGACTATATATAAAAGCCATATACCCCTAATCACTATTTCTTCAAAACTAAACGACCAATTGACTTGAAATTTTTAAATAGGTTTATCTTGGCTCCTAGAGACTCAATAGGAAAGGATTTTTCTCTCCAGCCTTAGGACTCCACCCCACTGGCTTCAAAAACTCCCATGATATTCTTACGGAGCTATATAAACCGTACAAGTAAACGTCACACTACACAAATTTATTACAATATAACCTCAAAATACACAAATATATTACAATACAAGTACATCTTTTGTGAATCCCTCTGGCCTAAGGAAGGTGAGCGTGGTTCACCGAAATCGATCTCCATAATATTTGTGCATTTTGTGCTTATATTGTAATAAAGTTTTGTTGTGTAACGTTTACTTGTACTGTATATGTACCAAGACGTATTATGCTAATTGAAAAACCATCTATAAAAACCCAGATTTATTTATTTATTTGATTAGCAACTGCTAAATAAAATCAAATTGAGTAAAATTGTGGTAGGATACATTTTCTAAATTAAAAATAAATGAGTACAGTCGAGAATTATACATAATCTCAGCTGTTTAAAATAAGATATAAATTGGACACAATGTAAATTGAAAGCTTGCTGCATATTTCGATTATGTAATCAAACTCAATATTATGACCGGTGACGTGGGCGGGTACAGCTAGTACAAGTATAATGGACAACATATATAAGTTCCAACTTCAGCATAATATAAATCTATTTAAAATGATCACACCAGGAAATTTATACAGTTTCTGTTGTAAAAGTATAGATAACACAATTAAAACTTCAGAATGTTTTACATATAAAGATTAAACATTGAAATTTCCGGGTCATATAAATCTCACAAATATTGAAATTGATTACGAAAATCCATATTTATGATGATTTTATTAATTGAAAAAGTCAACATAATTTGTTGATTGGTACATAACTAATTTTCCACCCATGCCACATGACTACCAACGATAAAACCCTTGTGTAATTGGGAGATTTAGCACTTTGTTTATTTATCCTTTTTTTAGTAATTCCACAAAATATTCAAAGCAAGCAAACGAATCAAGAGAGTGTGTTATTTTAAAAACCTTAATATAAAATTACATTTATTAAATATATACTATTATTATTTTAACATAAAGGTCGAGTTGTACCAAATGGAGTAAACTAAATTTGACATTTATATAATTATATTTAAAATTTATATAACAGTTTTTACATTTTTATATTCGATAAATTCAAAATTAAAACCTACTTATCATATAAAACCTGTTTTCTCTTCATATAAGGTTTAATTTAAGTAAATAATGAATTTTCATTTGATCCATAAAAATTGTATTTCAAACAAAACAATTTTATTTTTACTCGTTAATGAACCCCCCCCACCCCCAACCGACATAGACTCATACACATGTGGTAGAAATACTTGTTTTATTTTTGTTTGTTTGTTGTTATTCCAATAGTTATATTCTTTTACTAGACCACATTGTTACTCTTTTCGGTCACCTTATTTCCGACTTATACATTGATTAAAATTGGCAATTAAAGAAAATCATATTAGATTTCAGAACCTTACTTCTAGTACAGGTATATTTGAAAATATAAGTTAAATATATGGCTCCACACAAAAAATTAAGTTGCATTTAGAAAAGGATTAAATATATATACTGATTAAAAACATCATTACATACATTGATGAAAAAAAATGTAAAACGAACTGTTCCAAAAATAACTAATGCAAACTGTCACCACTGGGAGTCTCTTGAAATGTGATTGTGATTGTGGAGTGGGCCAAGTAACAAGTTCTTAACCTATTGATCCGTATGGAAGGACTTTGGGGGTCAATTATATTGCCCAAGTATTATCCAAACCAATATTACTGTCTCTCTCCTCTGATTTACTACCCTTGAATATTATAACTTTTTATAGTATTTTAATTTATTGTTAGAATAAATAATGTTATGTAATATTTTAAAGTACTAATACATTATTGTATTTTGAAATTATTAGTTCTCATTTATATGGAATAAGTGGAATATACTATTATCAAAGTTCCATTTAAAAATACTTACTTCTAATAATAAAATATATATTACACCTTTTTGGAGAATGTTAAGTAATTAAAAGAATAAACAATATAATAATCATTCTAAATATTTTAAAATTAATTTCATAATTGATTTACCATTAAATTTAGGTTATAACGCAATAGTTTAAAAAGAATGAAAAATATTTTACTTTATATTATTGTAAACCTTTAATTAAGACCTCCGTTGTAAAAGCAATAAAATATTGCTATTTTTGCTAGTTTAGCAATATTCAATTTATACATTTTATTTATGAATATGAATTAAACTAATACATTTATAAGAAAATCACTAGGAACGATGTTAACAGCAGAATGTATTCTGCATCAGTAAACATTTAAAATGGGTTTTCTCGTGGTATATCTCTGTATGAGATAACAGTAATGCAAGTTGTCATGGACGCCCAGGTAAATTCGGGACCTCGTTACTCACCTCACAATGATTTACCTCCATTTATGAACTTGTTCAATACACCCCCTTTTACTCATCACCACTTCAGTGTTCAACAATATACCTCTCTGATTTTTAGTGAAATACTATCGCAGTATTTCAAGAGTTCGCACCTAGACTGCAATTGGTTGGAGCACCTCATTATCTGTCCCGCAGTGATCCACTCCGCCGACTGGTACAACACGGAGTCACTCTATTTAACATGAACCCTTCAGTCATCCACTATCTCAAACACTTTAGTTTTCTCGTAAAATATAATTTTAATTGATTGCTAGACAACATTTGGAGATTTCCAATGCGTCAAGTGTTTAAGGAAGAATTGGAAATCTCCAATTATTGTCCAACAATCACGAACAATACAATGCTAACAAATAATTTGAAACAATATATTTTGATATAAAGGTATAAATACGTGACATATTTGAGAGAAAAACATGTCCAATGTGAGCTGCCAGCGTGGAAGCCTTCAGTGACGAAGGCTTCGGACCATGGATAGTGAGTGTTATGTTTCGAATTCTGATATAGCTAATGGTAGGCACTTCAGTAGTTGAGTGAAGGGTCATGTGAACTGTCGAGTACAGCGTTTATAAAACAAAGGATTGAGATCTTTGTGTTTTTGCTACTCACCCACATGTCTTACTGTATACCTTAGTAGTAGTAGGTCCTTACACATCACCCATCCCTGGCGTTTCAAACCTAGTGAGAAAAAGTTTATTATATCATTACATTAGAAAAAATACTCCATTACATTAGAAAAAAATGTTATGCCTTTACATTATGTCATATGTGCTAGAGATATACCCACCCTACAGATGGCACACCTAGTATAATGTGTGTCTCTCAGACAACCCCTTATTGCCATACTTTTTGGGGATGGTCCATAATACTAAATTAGAATAGCTTACATGAGAATGAAGTAGTTTATATTTATTTTTTTCATGAGGCAATATTTTCCGCTGTAGATGATAGGCGTACTGTGATACTGTAGCTTTGGACAGCCTGGTTAACGATTGAGATAGACTTTTCTCAGAGTGGATAATTTATTAACAGCCATATAAAAAATTAAAAAAAAAAAAAAAAAAAACGCTACGCTGGGACTTAGATTTAATTTGTCATTCCTTTTCTCGAATGAAATCATAATTTAAAAAAATACTTTTAAATTGACATTCTTTTTCAAATACTTTCAAATTCAAATTTTCAATTACATTCAAAATACTTTCTATTGACACCCCAAATCCACATTAGGGATACATATATATGCTATTTTTATCAACTATTTAACATATTATATTTCATTAGTTTAATATACACACTAATGGAACAAAACTCCATTTACATCATTATAGCAAGTAATACATGTTTCAAAGAAGAGAACAGTGCAGCTGCGAGTAATGGTTCAGTATTATTGTTTATTTGATCAACTATACTGAACATATAAGTTAGTTGGATATGAAGAGCACTTGTCGTTTATTTAGAACTCTATATATTTTAGCATCGTAACATCTGTTTGCTTTTTTGAACTCTTCATAATCAGATTAATGATGAAAAGTTTGATTTTTTTACTTAAAACAATATGTATTAACTGTTGTTTTAAGCTACCTTAGATGGTATAGTGTTTCAATATTTAAACACCGTGAAATTCAGAAGTAAAGTTAGTTGATATATCTATTACATAACAGTTTTTTACTTAACTTATGTGAAATTATTTAGTTTGTCAGCCAAAATTACTCTTTATTTCTCGTAAATTCCCTATTCTGAGTTCGCGTGAACTCTAATCACGAATTCGACTCATGGATTTCGTTCGGTAATTTGTAAACAATACTTCTAACTGTCGTAATTCCAGTTATTACTGACAGTAGAGATGACCTTCACCTTCGCACATCAGACATCACCCTGCAGTATGTTATTACTGGCAGACATGTTATTTACATTAACTCAGCGGTGCAATGCTTGCGTCACTAAGAAAGAAATATATAGTAAGAGTTGTGCTCTAACACCTGTCTCAGGTTGTCATTTTTTGGCTTTTATGCAATTGTTTAAGAAAAGTTTGTGAATTACAGGTTGTATTATGTAACGTATTTTGGGGAGATATAAATATGAAAACTTATACACATATATGTATGATATACGAACGTATACGTACAATTTATATTTGTTTATTTTACAGTAATACTAAAAAAGTCAATTACATGTTACAATTGAAATTAGATTAAATATTATAATATGTAAATTACTGAGTTACGTACCTACTATAGTCCAAGTCACTGTAAACAAACATCAAAGCCAAATTACGAGTTAGGGCTACTGGTTTAATAAATTGAATAATAACTATAATTAAGTACCCTTTTATTCATTTTTATAATAAT
Organism: Stictocephala bisonia; assembly: GCA_035578905.1. Classification (NCBI taxonomy): domain Eukaryota; kingdom Metazoa; phylum Arthropoda; class Insecta; order Hemiptera; family Membracidae; genus Stictocephala; species Stictocephala bisonia. Next base: position 6,002,873 of record JAQJVL010000015.1, on the reverse strand, counting down.
ACATATATATATATTTATAAATTAGTACATAATTAACTGAGTATGATTCCGAGGCAAAACAACATTTTTCTCGTGAAAACTAAAAAATAAAGTCCCGTGGAAAATAAATTGTTGTGGTTTGCAATATCACAGTCAGTCAACTGTTTGCATTGTTGTGAAACAAACCGTTTATAGATAAGCGATGTTCATTCACACTCATAAAACATTTCTTCCTACAGATACCTTCTAAGGGTAAATGAGGTTTCGTGAGTGAAATATTTTGAAAAGTGCATCAGTGTTTTGTTTGTAAAGAGGATACCAATATTTTATTCAAAAACATTTTTCGAGAACAGTAGGTAATATAATTTATTAAGTACTTAACATACAGGATGTAATTCTCAAATATTCTTTCATATGATCACCACTCCTGAAAACGTATTATACTTACAATTATGTAAGTAATTTAATAGAATATTGACAAATTGCCTTAAATTATGCAACTATTAACAGTCCGGATGTGAAATTCAATGCTACCTTATCTTTATTTAAGTTTTGAAATACATGGATGGCTTAAAACACGTTTCGATGGATATTTCAGTAATTATAACTCCAATCGTAAAGATGTGGCCGAATATGGTTCGAATGAGGTCAATGTGTAAGAGTTAATGTAGTCTAATACTAGATAATAAGGCTGACTAATTCCTTAAAAGTGACAGAAATTAGTAGTCCAATGATTAATAAACAGCCAGTGGTTTTTAGTCGATCCATTTCAAAAGTTATGTTTACTTTGAATGGGATCGAAACGAGAATCTTCAGCTTTTGAAGCTATGCTACGCTAATGACCAATGGTATGTATAAACCTCTTCCATGAAATGTTATTAGTAGCAATATTTATACTCATTACATATTTCATTATTATTCATTATTCATCTCTAAGACGCCGATCGTAGAGATATGGGCGAATATCAGGAGTGAATGAGTGTGATGAGTGAAGATGAACGAATGTGGTCATTGTTACTATCTAAGTTCGACTTAGCTCAGAAAGGACTATTTATTAACAGCCCAATAGCCAGGGCAAATATGGGACTACAGCTTTACGTGGAATCCGAACCACGTAGTGTTGGTCTGATTTTCAGCTAACTGACAAGTCTGACACTCAGTTCTCTTCCCTACACAACATCCGAACCTTGACTACCATTCAAAACGGACACTCCAGACTTCTGTAGTAGAGTCTATGTTGATGACAACCATTGAGCGGACGCCATGTCGTATTAAGAGAACGGAGCATGGAACCTATCGCCTACAATCTTCCAAACACTTTGTCCCCAAGTAGCTGAGTTACAGCACTACGCCACCATAAACCTATCACTATTAATGGTAAGTATAATAAACTATAATCACTGACAGCCTACCTCGTTTTTATTTTAAAAGACATCACTCAGATTTTGTTACATTTTCGAGTATAGATACTACAAAGTGATTCCATTTAATGAAACAAAGTCCCGGTTTAAATATTGGTTGAAATTAGTTCATGTTTGTTGATATTATTTCTCTTAGTTTCCCTCTCTCGCTCTTTGTCTTGCCGAATGCACCCTGTTTTACTGTTATCCACCCACACTGCTGTTTGTACTGCAAAACTCATCGTTTGTCATACATGTAAACAATTTAATACAATAATACTAAGAGCACTGATAAAAATTAAACAAACCACAAGTGATGGATCTGTTACAATAACCATAATTAATTATGTACTTCTTGTTGCAATCCACGTAGTATATAAAATAAATGTAAAACTTAAAAATCCAATAGAAGGAGTCAACATTGTACTATTAAAGTGATTGATATATTATTGGTCGGTAGCTTAGTTAATTAAATCCTATTTTCATAAGCGGAAGGTTCACAGATCGATCCCAATCAGAGTCGTAGCACATTTTGAAAGGGATCAGCTGATAACCATGGGCAGTTCATTTGTCATTAGGCTATTAATTAATGACATTCTCTATGGAATAGTCGGGCTTAGTCTGTAACAATGACTACGTTCGCTCATCTACACTCATTCGAAATCCATATTCGCCCATATCTTGACGATCGGCGTCTTAAAAATAAAAATAATAAACAAATAAATTAAAAAAATACTAGGTTTTGTATATAAAAACACTTTCTCACAACACTACCATGAGTTCAGCTGTTTTTGTTAAGTGTTTATAACCAGCGAAACGTCATATTTCCCACAGCTGTCTATTTTTGACAGTCGAAAGTAACATTGTTTACGTTCGAAAATTTTCCACTATCAATAACTTAATAACCTTCAAAAGCTTTTAAAAAATTCTTGTTATCGTTTCACGAACTGAAATGGAAGTGCCTGTGCCCTTATCGTTAAAAATAAAAGCGGAAGAAGTGATACATGATCTTCTTCCTAAAAAATCAAAGGAAAGATACAATGAAGAGTAAAGGAAGTTTTGTCCGTGGCTTATCTATTTCCAACAATCATAACTGTACAATTAATTTAAATGTGCATTTAAAATAGTAGAGCTGATTTTATAAAATGTTCCAAATTAAATAAAAAGTTAACATTCCAACATTTTTTATTCAGTAGTGTTGTGAAAGATATCGTTCAAAACTCAAGTAAAAATGTTTTGCATGTTCTCGACCAATTGAAGTGCTCGACAAGTCTTGCACTTCAAACATATGATCTCGAACATGCAAAATCCCATTTTCTACTCTTGTTATGAAATATACTATATACAGAGATAGGATATAAAATTTATACTATATAATTGCTACAAATATTTTAACAACCTTTCAAATAAAAAATTGATAACTGCCCTTTTAAATAAATAATGATGACAGATTTAAATCAATAAGAGGAGTTACCTGAACTGTAATACTTAATTCAATATTGGATAAGCCTTTAATGCACTTTAAAGTCTCCAACAGCTCTCAAATAAAGTTAATAAAAGGATGAGTGCCTTCCAATCGCCATTCAGTGGAGAAGGTCTCTGCAAGTTTCTAAACTGGTATTAAATAAGTTTAGATGGCTTTTAAGACTATTACACTCCTGTAAAGAATGTTTTTATTTCAAATTTTTATATGTGACATAATTTATAGGTCTACACATTAACAACATTTTCTAAATATTTAAATATTAAGTAAAATGTCCTTTAAAGTTCTAAATAATCTCATTATTCTGTGATTATTTAGATACGTAATGATGAAAATACCTAATTTATAACAGCTGTTTCATCATTATTTCTAATGAGAAGATCTATTGGTATTGAAGAGTACATCAATTTAAATAGATGACCTGTAATATAGGGGTTCTGGCCTGCCGGATTGCCCTCCTAATGACCCACCCACCCACCAATACATGTAAAGTGCTAATGACTCACCCACCCACCAATAAATGTAAAGTGCTAATGACCCACCCATACATTTACAGTGATAATGACCCACCCACCCACCAATACATGTAAAGTGCTAATGACCCACCCACCCACCAATACATGTAAAGTGCTAATGACCCACCCACCCACCAATATATGTAAAGTGCTAATGACCCACCAATACATGTAAAGTGCTAATGACCCACCCACCCACCAATACATATAAAGTGATAATGACCCACCCACCCACCCACCAATACATGTAAAGTGCTAATGACCCACCCATACATGCACAGTGATAATGACCCACCCACCTACCAATACATGTAAAGTGCTAATGACCCACCCATACATGTACAGTGATACTGAGCCACCCACCCACCAATACATGTAAAGTGCTAATGGCCCACCCACCCACCCACCCATATATGTACAGTGCTAATGACCCACCTGCCCACTCATATAATGTACTATGGTATTCACTCATTCTGTACCCATACCGTACAGTGACATCGAATATCCTTGGAATTTATTTTAAATATAAGTTAAATAAACAATTATACTTAATAATTATTAAGTCACATAAAATTCGGATTAATTATAATAACTTAAAAAAATTACAAAAATACATTTAGTATAATAAAATATGCAAAACTAAAAATCTAATGAACACATATAAAAAGTACTAAACCGAATGAAAAACTTGACCACGTACACGCTCAGGCTGACCAATTTTATACTAAGTTACCTCTGTTTTGTTAACTATCTTAAAAGTAAATAAAGTGTTTTTCATTTTTAATTTGTGTAGTACATAAAAACTAGGTTTTTGGAAAATGAAACCTCCAAGGCGAAGCCTGTTTGGAGGGAATATTGTACTAATTTATCTAAGTAATTGCGATCAATTTAATACAGGGCTTAAAATATAACATCTTTTGATAACTCCCAATTGACAAAAATATAATAAAATAAAGTTATATTAAAAGATTAGAAATTAAAAACCCTATTCTATATAATCATGCTCATTAACTCCTTTTGGGACAGATTATTGTTTCACAGCACCAATAATTACAATATATAACAAAAATAAAAAAATAATTTATAATTTAATAGTACTTTAATTTACTATACTTTCAAAATTAATACAATACCAGGTTTTTAAATTATCCAGCGATTCCGCACTAAAGAGGTTTATATTTTGTATATAAATATTTGAAGAGTAACACTCAATTTAATTTGATTATTTTGTGGAAATATAAGCTACACTACCAAAAGAACGACTGTAAAAAGCATACCAACATTAAGCGAAAATATGGTAATTAAGAGTTGATTCATTACCAAAGAAATCAACAAAGAATTTATTCATAACCCTTAACTGGTATCCTGGGAGTTTCAACATAAAACGAATTAAACTTTCCTAACTTTCATGTATTTATTGTTATTTAATTTTTTAAATATTTAAGGTATTCTTCTATAGGAATAGAAAACGTAAACAGACATTGAAATAAAAAATGGTGTAACTTACTTGTCTTTACAGATATAAGCTTTTTAAAACAATTTCTTACATTGTAATTAATTAATAATAGTGTATACTGGTGGTCGATTTATTATTTATTATTGTAGTTTTAACTATATAAACATCTCAAATATAAGAACTTTAATATGCTTTATTATTGCTGGAAAAATATCAATATTTTAATCTACTAAAAGAACATACTTCAACAATGTTTTAGGTCACTGCACAGTTGCCAAGGAACATTTACCACAACAACCAGTCTTCTCCAGAGAGAGAGAGAGTACTGGGAGAGAACTGTGTGATCTGTTGAGTCTGAAAAATGGACGTGAATTTAGGCCAGTTTAGATATAGCTTCTTATACGAAAGTATTATTGGCACAAGTACAGTGTCACTTAGGACGCTTGAAAAAAGCAGTTTGAAAACTGCCTGCTCAATAGTTTGGTTATTAGTTTATGGAGTGGAACTAGTTCTATTCTTACACCATCAGCTAACAACCATTGAAACAACGGAAGATACATTTATTAAACTACTGAGAATCGTTGTGATCATGTTACCAGTATATTCTTTGTTCAATGCAACTTGGGACTACAAAACCAAAATCTCTGCCACTCTGAATCTCGAAGCTATTGAAAGGAAGCTGGAATCAAACAACGTAAATGTGTCAGGAAAGAAGTTATTCAAGATAATGTCCTTTGGGTTTATGATCCTGCATATGGTATTTCAGGTGTTGAATTTAGTCCATAATATGTTAGGTGGACACACATCATTACCGTTTACTCTATATATAGCCACTTTCCAATATTGTGGCTTAAAACTGAGTTTTTTATCAACTCTGATAATGCATCAAACAAAGGTTTTACTTATTCAAAATGCAATAACTAAAGGATTCTCTGAAGCTAATGAAAGTGAACTAGAAATAAGTACCTTAAGATCTTCAACATGTCGAGGGCGCCTTCGAGGACGACGTAAGCGTAGGATTGTTAGTATACAGACTGAAGTGGACAGGAAGAGGACGTTTCTGGCAGAACTGCAAGGCTGTTTGACTTACACTGAAAACGAGATAAACAAGAACGTCAAGGTGAAACTCATATTGTACCGAATGATGCTTGAAGTAATTTTTCCCAGCGTACTTATGGAAGCATATTTACTAAGGAAACACATTGCCCTAAGGATAGCCCTCAACTTAATTGAAATTATTTGTTTCGTCCTTAGCATAACCGTAGTTGAAAGGGTTCGCAGGGGAAAAGAAGATGCCTACCACCAGCTGTCCAACTCTTGGGAAGGCTCCAAAAAAATCAAACATCAACTTCTGGCCAACATCCATCGGAGCCGAAGGTCCTTCTCATGTGACCTTTTTGATTTCAACTACTCCCTTCTATTTGTCATGCTGGAGAACACTGTTTTTGTCATCACTACCGTGATTGCTTTGTGGAGCAACAACTAGGCACAATGACTTGGAGGTACATTTGCATATTTTATATTTATCATTAATATTTATTCGAAAAACATATTTAATTAAAATAGAAGAGGAGGTACTCAGCCTGTGTAGGTTTCAATGCACCTGCAAATAAATTCAATAAATTTCATACCTAAAATATTTACCGACTTAAATACAAGATGCCTCATGAAATATTTAAAATATGGACAAAAAGCACAAAGAATTTTTGACACTTTCATAAATACTATTTAGATTTATCCTGTAATTGAATAATGCAAACAATAATAGTACAACTGAAATACTTTTCGGGCAACTTATGTGATTTAAATCCCTTGGGAAAAGCTTAATTTAAATTAATAAATTTTCTTAAAAACACAAAACGATCGTTTATAATTAAAAACCATAAAATTTACAAACAAGTTATTCGAGTTGTCAAAGCCCTTTACAAAAGTAGAAGATTAAAGTTTTTTTTTCAAAAACAGTATGGAGTAATATTATTATTTCGTCAAAGGAATTAAAGTTGAATAACATGTACAACAGAATTCCTATCACATTTGAAGACCTAATTAGAAAATTCCCCTGTTATATTAAAGTAATTCATACTACGTTTCTGAATTTAATTAAAATTTAATTTATTTTAAAGACGCCAGTGAAATAACAGATTTTGAGCAAACATCTGCGTTATGTTTCTGGTTCCAGTGACTGAGGTATAGGTAGTCCGCATCGTGCATTGATTTTTTATGACAGGTTTAAAAAAATGTATATCATTCCTATTTTTAAAAATTTATAATTTTTTTACTTTTCTAGTTGAAGCAATGCCGGAAATAACTTGTACTTAAGAATCTGTAACTAATTTAACATTAATTATTTGATAAAACGAGTGTCATGTTAATGAGGTTAAAGAAGTCGTTTAAAAGACCACTTCAATTCCACTTTAGGGGCAGACCGAGTTTAATTTGATAGGTGGTTCTAACAATATACTACTGTTCACTTTAGGTACAGACCAAATATAATTTGATAGATGGTTCTAACAAGATACTGCTGTTCACTTTAGGTACATACCGAGTTTAATTTGATAGATAGTTCTAACAAGAAGATACTGCTGTTCACTTTAGGTACAGACCGAGTATAATTTGATAGATGGTTCTAACAAGATACTGCTGTTCACTTTAGGTACAGACAGAGTATAATTTGATAGATGGTTCTAACAAGATACTGCTGTTCACTTTAGGTACAGACCGAGTATAATTTGATAGATGGTTCTAACAAGATACTGCTGTTCACATTAGGTACAGACCGAGTATAATTTGATAGATGGTTCTAACAAGAAGATACTGCTGTTCACTTTAGGTACAGACCGAGTATAATTTGATAGATGGTTCTAACAAGATACTGCTGTTCACTTTAGGTACAGACCGAGTTTAATTTGATAGATAGTTCTAACAAGAAGATACTGCTGTTCACTTTAGGTACAGACCGAGTATAATTTGATAGATGGTTCTAACAAGATACTGCTGTTCACTTTAGGTACAGACCGAGTTTAATTTGATAGATGGTTCTAACAAGATACTGCTGTTCACTTTAGATACAGACCGAGTGTAATTTGATGGATGGTTCTAACAAGATACCGCTGTTCACTTTAGGGACTAAAGAGTCTGGAGAGAAACTCGTTATCTCTGAGGTAGATTTCTAAAACGTTGGCATTGTTGGAATTGGACTATAGGTTCTAGTTGTTAAATTATATGTGATTAGGAAACTGATTGTAAGCTGACAGTAAGCGAACTACTATCAAGGGTTAAAATAACAGGTGATTATAAGCTGACAGTAAGTGAACTAATATCAGGGGGTATAATAACAGGTGCTTGTAAGCTGACAGTAAGCGAACTAATATCAGGGGGTAAAATAACAGGTGATTGTAAGCTGACAGTAAGGGAACTAATATCAAGGGGTAAAATAACAGGTGATTATAAGCTGACAGTAAGCGAACTAATATCAGGGGGTAAAATAACAGGTGCTTGTAAGCTGACAGTAAGCGAACTAATATCAGGGGGTAAAAAAACAGGTGATTGTAAGCTGACAGTAAGCGAACTAATATCAGGGGGTAAAATAACAGGTGATTGTAAGCTGACAGTAAGGGAACTAATATCAAGGGGTAAAATAACAGGTGATTATAAGCTGACAGTAAGCGAACTAATATCAGGGGGTAAAATAACAGGTGCTTGTAAGCTGACAGTAAGCGAACTAATATCAGGGGGTAAAAAAACAGGTGATTGTAAGCTGACAGTAAGCGAACTAATATCAGGGGGTAAAATAACAGCTGATTGTAAGCTGACAGTAAGCGAACTAATATCAGGAGGTAAAATAACAGGTGATTGTGAGTTGACAGTAAGTGAACTAATATCAGGGAGTAAAATTACAGGTGATTGTAAGCTGACAGTAAGCGAACTAATATCAGGAGGTAAAATAACAGGTGATTGTAAGCTGACAGTAAGCGAACTAATATCAGGGAGTAAAATAACAGGTGACTGTAAGCTGACAATAAGCGAACTAATATCAGGGGTTAAATAACAGATGATATTATTGTATATAAATATAAAGAACCATGTATTGTTTGTGTAATACATATAGGTAATAAAAAACGTAAACAGACATTGAAATAAAAAATGGTGTAACTTACTTGTCTTTACAGATATAAGCTTTTGGCGTGTCGAGACACCTCAGGATATTAATTTTAGCTAGTGAAAAGAAATACCTGTTTCTAGGTTTAGAGGGAGAGGGAGAGAGAGAGAGAGAGTGAGAGAGAGAGAGAGAGAGAGAGAGAGAGAGAGAGAGAGAGAGAGAGAGAGAGAGAGAGAGAGAGAGAGAGAGAGAGAGAGAGAGAGAGAGAGAGAGAGAGAGAGAGAGAGAGAGAGAGAGAGAGAGAGAGAGAGAGAGAGAGAGAGAGAGAGAGAGAGAGAGAGAGAGAGAGAGAGAGAGAGAGAGAGAGAGAGAGAGAGAGAGAGAGAGAGAGAGAGAGAGAGAGAGAGAGAGAGAGAGAGAGAGAGAGAGAGAGAGAGAGAGAGAGAGAGAGAGAGAGAGAGAGAGAGAGAGAGAGAGAGAGAGAGAGAGAGAGAGAGAGAGAGAGAGAGAGAGAGAGAGAGAGAGAGAGAGAGAGAGAGAGAGAGAGAGAGAGAGAGAGAGAGAGAGAGAGAGAGAGAGAGAGAGAGAGAGAGAGAGAGAGAGAGAGAGAGAGAGAGAGAGAGAGAGAGAGAGAGAGAGAGAGAGAGAGAGAGAGAGAGAGAGAGAGAGAGAGAGAGAGAGAGAGAGAGAGAGAGAGAGAGAGAGAGAGAGAGAGAACAATCTGCATTAATTGCAATAATATTGTGTACAAAGGTCATTCTAAAAGCATAATTGTCTGTAATGAATATGTGAATTTAAGAAAGGTTAAGCTTTTGGAAAAAAAATAGAAAAGAAGATGTTTTTTCAATATAAGTATGCTTCTTACTTTCTCCGATATGCGTTAGCATAGAGAAAGTATTGTGATCGTCCAAAGAAACTTTTTTTACAAGTTAGTCTAAAAATCCATTTTAGGGTCCCCTGAACCCAAAAAAGTATTTTTTTCGAAAAGATTGGTGATGTCTGTCCGTATGTGTGTCTGTCTGTGTGAATGTGCAGTTCGCTGGAGACCAGATGGATCGATACATTTTTATGAAATTCGATATTTAGGTGTATTTAGGTAATGTATCCATACTATTTTTTAACTGTTATGAAATTTAAGTTTTTTTGTGGGCAAAAATATACAAAATTGGAATTTTCTCACAAAAGGCTCTAATGTATTTTAGGAAATATGTTAATTATAATTTAAAATATTTTAGTAAAAATTGCATGTTAACTTACTTAACTAGTTAATGAGATATGGTAAGACATATTTAGGAAACATATTTAGGAATACAACTGGTAATATTCAAAGTTTAGACTGTTTTTAGTGTTTATTATGTGTGAAAGTTTGTGCCAATTCTTTGGAACTATTTATTGTATTGTTAATCCTTAACTGAAGGCATTTATTTATTTATTTTTTTGTGTGGACAAAGTACACATTATATGAAACATAACAATTTAAACTTTAAGCTAGCCTATACATAATTTGAAAAAAAATTATTTTAAATTTTATACTGCTTTAAGGTATATGCTTTTGGGTAGAAGGGTTGGATTTTTGTTTTGTTAAAAAACCTAAATAACCTTTAAAAATTACTAGTGTCTTTGGCGTAGTAATATATGTTTAATTTTAGTTTTAAAATACTTAAAGTAACATTTACAAAAGAATTTTAGTAAAAGTATGCCTCTTAGTTTTAAAATCAGTAATGATTTTTAATTAATTTTGTTAAAAACATTTAAAGTTATTTTAATACAGGTTTTTTTATTAATATCAATGTATACACATGTCAAAATATGTATTATAGGTTTTAATAGAATATTGTAACTATTTTAAACTCCTATTGTGCTTTTTTTTAAATGAGGTGTCCTGGCACCCCCAGGATAACTTGTTGCGTATTTAAAAAACAATCATTTACGTTGATTAATTGTGTAGGTTGATCAATACTGATACGCAAAATATACTTAAAATGATAAAATAACTAATTACTTAAAAGTAAAACATATTAAATAGGCTATAAAAAATGTATATTATGAATTTGACAGAAAATTATCGCTATAAATATAATAAACAACAATACACATGCCTATACAAGATTACGAAATTATGTTACAAAAACCACATATTAGCACCTAGATCATGGCGAAGTTATATCTGACTATAACAGTGTCAGCAGTATGCCTGGCTGTGAGCCGTCTTGCTATGTATCTGTCTTCTAAAATGTCATGTCAGTTTGGGGCTTGGGCTTTGATCATTTTATCTCCTTAACTGACTACTTCCCCCTCATATATACCTCACTGTGTTAATATCAGCAGTATGCCTGGCTGTGAGCCGTCTTGCTATGTATCTGTCTTCTAACCTGTCATGTCAGTCTGGGGCTTGGCCTTTGATCACTTTATCTCCTTAACTGACTACTTCCCCCTCATATATACCTCACTGTGGCAATGTCAGCAGTAAGTCTGGCTGTGAACCGTCTTGCTATGTATCTGTATTCTAACCTGTCATATCAGTCTGGGGCTTGGGCTTTGATCATTTTATCTCCTTAACTGACTACTTCCCCTTCATATATACCTCAATGTGGGAATGTCAGCAGTATGCCTGGCTGTGAGCCGTCTTGCTATGTATCTGTCTTCTAACTTGTCATGTCAGTCTGGGGCTTGGCCTTTGATCACTTTATCTCCTTAACTGACTACTTCCCCCTCATATATATACCTCACTGTGTTAATATCAGCAGTATGCCTGGCTGTGAGCCGTCTTGCTATGTATCTGTCTTCTAACCTGTCATGTCAGTATGGGGCTTGGCCTTTGATCACTTTATCTCCTTAACTGACTACTTCCCCCTCATATATACCTCACTGTGGCAATATCAGCAGTATGCCTGGCTGTGAGCCGTCTTGCTATGTATCTGTCTTCTAACTTGTCATGTCAGTCTGGGGCTTGGCCTTTGATCACTTTATCTCCTTAACTGACTACTTCCCCCTCATATATACCTCACTGTGGCAATATCAGCAGTATGCCTGGCTGTGAGCCGTCTTGCTATGTATCTGTCTTCTAACTTGTCATGTAAGTCTGGGGCTTGGCCTTTGATCACTTTATCTCCTTAACTGACTACTTCCCCCTCATATATACCTCACTGTGGTAATATCAGCAGTATGCCTGGCTGTGAGCCGTCTTGCTATGTATCTGTCTTCTAACCTGTCATGTCAGTTTGGGGCTTGGCCTTTGATCACTTTATCTCCTTAACTGACTACTCCCCCCTCATATATACCTCACTGTGGCAATATCAGCAGTATGCCTGGCTGTGAGCCGTCTTGCTATGTATCTGTCTTCTTACCTGTCATGTCAGTTTGGGGCTTGGCCTTTGATCACTTTATCTCCTTAACTGACTACTTCCCCCTCATATATACCTCACTGAGGCAATGTCAGCAGTAAGTGGCTGTGAGCCACTTTAGCCTGTATCCGTCTTCTTACCTGTCATGTCAGTTTGGGGCTTGGCCTTTGATCACTTTATCTCCTTAACTGACTACTTCTCCCTCATATATACCACACTGTGGCAATGTCAGCAGTAAGTGGCTGTGAGCCACTTTAGCCTGTATCCGTCTTCTTACCTGTCATGTCAGTTTGGGGCTTGGCCTTTGATCACTTTATCTCCTTAACTGACTACTTCCCCCTCATATATACCTCACTGTGGCAATGTCAGCAGTAAGTGGCTGTGAGCCACTTTAGCCTGTATCCGTCTTCTTACCTGTCATGTCAGTTTGGGGCTTGGCCTTTGATCACTTTATCTCCTTAACTGACTACTTCCCCTTCATACTGTATATACCTCACTGTGGCAATGTCAGCAGTAAGTGGCTGTGAGCCACTTTAGCCAGTATCTGTCTTCTAACTTGTCATGTCAGTCTGGGACTTGGCCTTTGATCACTTTATCTCCGTAACTGACTAATTCCCTCTCATATATACCTCTCTGTGGCAATGTCAGCAGTAAGTCTGGCTGTGAGTCACTTTAGCCTGTATCCGTCTTCTTACCTGTCATGTCAGTTTTGAGCTTGGGCTTTGATCACTTTCCTTCAAGAACGAACTACTTCCTCTGGATTAGATTAGCTTCACATAACTCAACCTAGAAAGGAGAGGGTACATTCAGAACAGAAGCCAAACCTTAAAAGTACATTCATGTACACAAAGGCTCAATCTGAAATGGAGAAGGTATACTCTGGACGGAGGATCGACCTCTAACGTCCTTTCTTGTTCACAAAATTATAATCCGCAATGGAGAAGGTACAGTCTGGATAGAGGACCCAACCTCTAACGTCCCTTCATGTCCACAAAGTTTTATTCCGAAATGGAGAAGGTACAGTCTGGATAGAGGACCAATCTTCAAATGTCCCTTAATGTCCACAAAGCTTCAATCTGGAATGGAGATGGTACAGTTTGGACAAAAGACTCAACCTCTAAAGTATCTTCATTATCATAAAGGTTCAATCCAGATTGGAGAAGTAACAGTCTGCACAGAGAATCAAACCTATAGCGTCTCTTAATGTCTACAAAGCTTAATCATTAATAAATAAACAAATATTTTATTTTAAGACAATTTTATTTATTCTTAAGACGCCGATCGTCAAGATATGGGCGAATATGGATTTCGAATGAGTGTGATGAGTGTAGATGAACGAGTGTAGTCATTGTTACCATCTGAGTTCGACTTAGCTGGGAATGGAATATTTATTAATAGTCTATTACCAATAGCCAGGTTAATTATGGGACGTACAGCTTTACGTGGAATCCGAACCACGTAGTGTTGGTCTGATTTTCAGCTAAATGACTAGTCTGACACTCAGTTCTCTTCCCTACACAACAACTGAACCTTGACTACTACCCAACATGGACACCCAATACTTCCCTAATAGTATCTACGTCGATAGCAACCATTGAGCGGACGCCGTGTCGGTATTAAGAGGACCGAGTATGTAACCTATCACCTACAATCTTCCAAATATTTATATTTAATAATATCAAAACAAACATATACAATATAAATATAAAAAACATATCTACAACTCCTAATCGTTAGTGGTACTAATAGAAAGGTCTGGGAAAAATCTATTGGAAGTGCCCTACCTGAAGCAATGAGGCGTGGTATTGAGTCACTGCTCTGGAAAATCAGTTTCCCGGTCTGGCTCCGACGTATATTTGACTAATAGGCTTCAGTTCACGTTGGCATTCTCAATAACAACCGTTGGAACCTGATTTAACCGAATATAAAGTCTGTGAAAATACAATTTTCCTTTTCATTGTGAATAAATATAGCTTCTACACGTTAATTTACAATGCACTTGTCAACCCTACGAACTCCCCTATGACCTATTGTGGTTTGTATACTGATTCAAGAGTCCTTGTTCCTCCACATTTGTTATGAAATTCCAGTTTTTAAAGTTATAAAGGAATAAAAACGATAGTTGAAGACTTTTTTACTAGTTTATTAACTCAACAAATAATCTATGAAACCAACAGGTGTTATAAATTTTTGTTTCTCTGATAAGAATATTAAAGTCAACCAACAATCCGAATACAAAAAATGTCTAACTTTAAGCTTATAATAAAAATTAAAAAAATGCCACGTAATTGTTTGAGATCACCAATAGCAACTACTGATTGAGCTTTGGTGACTTTTAAAGGACATAGATACAGGATATAGCTCGGGGCAAAATAAACGCTGTCTTAGAAATATTAGCTCTTAAATTAATGTCGTATGATTGATTCATCAGGAGCCGTAGTTTTTTAAAAACGTTACTAGGATTAGAACCATAGCTCAAGAAATATAGCAACTACTGTACGTGTATGGGTGGGTGGGAGGGTCATCAACACTGTAGCGCAGCATATTTAAAAATATTTAAAGCTTCTCTGCGAAGTTTAGGTTTGGAAAATATTTACTTATCACCGAAAAAAAGGTTATAGAAGTGTGTAAAATCATTTCTATGGCCTTGGGAAGCTCATATCAACAGTGGCCAATACATTACGTGATAAAAATTAAAATTACAAAAAAACGAGGTGACCTAGGACCATGTGTTTGGAGTTGGTTGACTGCCAACTAGTGTCAATTTTCGTCTCACACACATAATTTATTAAATTATATTCTATTTAAAATTGTTTGAAATTCATCATCCATATGACTATACCTACATTTTATCATTTATAAATTATTTAATTTTAAGTGCTTATTTTAAATAAAAAATTAGACAAAAATCTTCATTATGGTTACGAATATTTACGATTTCTGAAAACAAATTAACAATCAATTAATTGTAAAGGGATTAACAAATTATTAATATGCATTAAAATTTCTTGTATAATTATGAAAAATAAAGACAATTTGTATATAATTACAATATACTTTACTGACAAAGATAAGAAGGGTGTCAAGTAGGTAATTATTCGACAAAATTAAAATGAAATTGTTGTAATTGTAATACATAATACAAATATCTTAAACACCAAAATATAAGCAGTATATTATTTTATTTGTTGATACAATACATGAACGATGTTAGTCACATAAAAAAAAAAAAAAATGATTGAGTATGATGTGGAATATGTGTTATGAACATGTTTATTAAACAAGTTTAAGCAAATTATTGCTAACATTGTCGGTACACCCTGATGGAAAATAGTGAATTTTACTCTTTATTATTTAAGTTTTGTGAACTTTCTTGGTAGTACCTTTAAACATATTTATTTGTAGATAAACATGAAATTATATTAGTGAAACAAGTTAGTAATGGTTTCGTAAACAAGAAATAAATACCCAACTACAGTTATATTTAGTTTAATCTAAAGTATATTGTAAATAATTTAAAAAATTCTCACGAATTCCAGTAAAATGGTTTATTTTTTTGAGGTCTATCGCCTGTAATGTAGGCATCTTCAGACATCAACAAAATTCTAATTTTGTAATGTCTGATGATTAATGTAAAGTATTATTATTTATTTGTCATAGTAGATGGTATATTAATGAAAGTAGTACATTTATAGTTGAAATAGACTCACTTGACCTTTGGACCCAAGATGGCGGCGCAGGGGTACCAACCCTCCCCCCCTCCCCCCTCAAATTTCCCTCAAATTTCCCTCAAATTTCCCAAATTTCCCACACATTTCCCCCAAATTCCCGAATTTCCCTCAAATTTCCCTCAAATTCCCAAATTTCCCACACATTTCCCTCAAATTACCCTCAAATTCCCACATTACCCTCAAATTTCCCCCAAATTACCCATTTTCCCTCACATTACCCACATTTCCACCCAATTTCCCTCACATTACCCACATTTCCCCCCAAATTCCCTTGTTATACTATATGAAATTCACTTTTTTGTCCAATATGGCGTCTTTTCCCTCCCGCGCCCTCACACCCCGTGGGAAAATTCCCTCCCCAAAATTCCCTCATCCAAGATGGCAGTCTTTCCCACTCAAAATTCCCTCCAAAATTCCTTATCCAATATGGTGGACTTTACACTATAATAAATGTAAAAAGATGACAACCGGATCCAATATGGCGTCTTTCCCACCCAAAATTCCCTCCAAAAATTCCCTCATCCAATATGGCGGACTATACACTATAATAAATGTAAAAAGATGACAACCGGATCCAAGATGGCGGTCTTTCCCTTCGGGTACTTCCGGCGACCGTCGACTACCTTCGTACACGTCGTCTGCTGGTCGGGCGCGCACGCGCCCCTTGTTACTCTACTCATATATACAACATAACAAATTAATATTTCATACACTACTCCATATACTCCATGTGCTCGACCCGATCGTAGCGCTCCCAACAACGAAACATAAATATATATTAAACAAATTAGACAAAAAGCTATCAACCCCTCGTAGTCTAGTGGGTAGCGTACCCGACTCTAGGAGTCAAATGGTATATTTCCGTTCAAATTATTGCAATCTAGATAAAGTAGGTAATTAGTTGGTTTCGATGAGTCAAAGTCAGGTTAGGAGTCGGAAACGGAACCACTAGGACACAAGCTCATTTTTTAATTTGATTGAATTGAACACAACTAAACGACTTAAAACTTCCACATTAAAAAATAACAAATGACGATTTTACCCTGTGCAAATACACACCTGGTGGCAAAACATTTAACTACTAACCTAACGTGCGCTCTGATCAGGTTTCCGCACTACACATAAGGTACTGATGACAGTGCGTCGACTCAAATTTCCACATCACCCAAGAGGTACGAGTTCTGACGCGTTAGGAGTATCTATTGTGGGCTCCTTCCCCTATAGGCATATCCCACAAAAAAAGACCTAACCGAAAATAAAAAAAATAAAATAAAAATAAAAAACATACAATAAAAAAAAAAAGTCAGATAAAAAAATAAAAAAATTTAAGTACAAGGTATACTACACCGCACTGGCTATTCTTCACCTCAATCAAAAGAAAATCCTCTCGACGCTGGTGATTACCTCCCTGCAGAGGTGACACGTAGTAATCCTAGGGCGACACCTAGGACACACTACGTGGTGGCAGGGAAGCATAAGAAGTGTCGGGAGGTTCTCCAGACAGACTGCACATCGTACAGTACGTGCCTGGCTCAACGGTGCCTCTTCATCGTCTAGTTCGCACTGAAACACAAAATAAATAATGTAATACCGAAAACACACACACAAGAATCACATAAACAAAAGCAAATATAAAATGTTACTAACATCCACAGCATGATTGGTCGATGGCTGTGGTTGTCGACTAGTTGACGGTTGTGGCTCACCGTTCTGCAAATAAAAAATAATTTGTGTTAAGATTTGTTTGATTAGAAGTTTTTTCGAAAGAAATATATGTATATTTTTATAGCCTACCAAGTCGATTGAGGTGTTTGAGGAGTGAGTCAAGTTAATGAAGGCTGATGGTGTCAGATCGGGCTCTCTGTAGGTCCACTCCGACGGATCATCGTCGGAGTTCTGAAAACGATAATCACTTTTACAACACGAAATTATGTATGTGTATTACTAAAAATTCGTTCAAAAAATTTTAACTAACCCCAATTTGACTTGCCGTTTCACTTGAACTTGACTGAACATCTTCCTGAAAAAAAATTAAAAAATTTTTGTTTAATTCATTATATATTATTTCATAAAAAAAAAATTTATTTTTTGTTTAATTCGTTATATATATTATTTATTTTAGTAAAGTCTAATAATATAATATGCTAACCGGCTCGGACCGTGTGATCGAGACCGGCCGTCCTTCTAGGAAGGTATGATCCGTAACAATGAACGAACTATCTCCCCAGAGGTCGGCAATCGCATCTCGATACGCCTCCTGAAACATTTGAATTCGCTATTTTTATTTTTTTAAAGTAATATTCTATTGATTTTTAAATTATAGAAAGCAACATATAACATCAATTACCTCAGTCAGCGGTGTACGGCCAGCCAGTTCCTGTAGAGGGGTTGGATCATTCTGAAACAATTTAAACTACTTATTAAATCTAAAAAAAACGTAATATACTTGGAAAATTAAACATCTTTACAAATACATACGTCAAGTATTTGAAGGATTTCGTTCCCTCTCAGGAACCGTCGTGGTGGAAGTGGAGTGGCTTGGGGCTGAAAATACACACACATTTACTGTAACACAGTCGAAATAAACTTGTTAATATTTAAATCACACAAAGGAATTGTACTTACTAGATTGGCTGGTGCGGTGTCATTACTTAGGATAGGACGTTCAGGACTCCCGTCCAAGAGTCGCCAATCCTCCTCGGTGATGAAAAAACCTGAGAGAGGAATATCCCCCAGGTCTAACTCATCATGAGTAGTCGTGGTGGTGTGTTGGTGGCCAAGGTCTCCACCTAATAATAAAAAGTTAACAGTTTGGATCATCACTTAGGATAAGTAAACTCTAAATAAACTTAAATCAAATATACAACAATAAATAAAACAAAAAATAAATAAATAAAAACGTAAATACGTACTCTTGTAGGACTCCCCTCCAACAGTCGCCACTCCTCCTCAGTGATGTCAGGAATGTCATCCTCCCACAGGTCATTAGTTGTTGTAGGACCAGCCGAAGTGTCCGAGCCGGTTGAGACAATCGGTCTGAAGGTCTCCTCCTAATAATAAAAAGTTAACAGTTTGGATCATCACTTAGGATAAACTTTACTAACCCCCAGGCTAAACATCGTAGCAGAATAGTCCTCCATAGGATCCTGTTGAGTCTGAAGAAACAACCTGTCTTAGTCAACTATATTAAAATTCAATAATATAGTTTAATAATCGTATAAATTTTAATACCTTGTAAATACTTATTCACTGTATCATATATTTATTTCAGATAACATAGTAAAGTATACATAGTTGGTTAGTCATAAATTGTTTCGTTGATATTTTGTTCCTATTATTGTATTATATAGCTATACTGTTAGGGTTAGGATAACATTAAATTTAGAGTTAAGGTTTAAGCTATTTATGTTTTTATATTTTGAAGAATTAGGATTTTTTATTTTAAATTAATATTATTTGCTCATGCACATATTAAGATTTATTTGAAAAGAAGGAACCTCTAAAACAGGTATTGCCTTAGGAGGTCCTAGTATTTTCTTGAAATATATAATTTATGAAAGGTTTTGTTCTAGTAGTATAAGTTTTATTTTGTTAACAGAGAATTAAGAAGAAACCTTTTTATGTTTAAATGTAATTATATGTATTTTATGTATATATTTCGAGAAAATAAATATATTCTTATTCTTTTACATTTAAAAACAAACTTACCAAATTGAACTCCTCATCAGAGTCCATCGCCAGAGCAGCAGAAAACAGACAGAGTACGACAAAACCTAAGAAATGCATTGTCCACTCGTCAATCGATAACAATATGTGAAACACAAAGTGCACCATTTATTTATATGAAAAGCGTAACAAAAATGCACTGTGGTTTATGATAACCGCAAAGACCTCGCCTGATTAGGTTGCCGCTTCAATCCACATTCATACAGTTGTTCGAAAGGTACAGGCACCATGGTTCCCTCATTGTACCAAATGTGTCTTACCAGATTCACGTCTCAATTTGATGACCTTCGCGACATTCAGTCGGCTATACGCGGACAAGTCCCCCTTACTGTTCGTTGGGATATAACACGAGAACACCAAGCTAGATGCACAACTGTAGTCAAAAGATACTTTACGTGGCAAGGTGAAGAATTGTGTGAGGATTGTAGACGGATGAAAGGCAATTTTTATTACTATGGAGAGATACTATGGAACAATTTTTATACCTATAATGACAATCAGTTACACACACCCATCTTTGGACCCATGCATGAGAGAGAGTGGTTGGAACGATTACCGGAACTGGCAACTAAATGTCAAAATTGTGATGAAAATCTCCTTATCAAATATTCATGTTGTTTGTGTTTTCAAAACACTTCTAGCTATCCCTTCAGATTCTAGATTCCTGGTGGATCCCTGGTGAATATTTTTTTCTATTCTAAATTTGACACTCTGTCACTTCATTTTATTTTTTGAAATTTTTTTAATTTTTAGGAGATGGCAACTAGTGTGATTTTTCGGAAGGCCATCACTTTCTGCAGCGGTGGAGGGGCTGCAGAATTAAAAAAAAAACCCTTTTCCAATTGATCAGATGATCTTGTAGAAACGCACATTGAGTGGTGCATACCTTTTTATAGTATTTTTATTACAATGTAAATTAATTTAAGTTAAATTTTAATGTACTGCTCTTAGGCGAGCAAAGTGCCACTATCAAATTATTATAACCTAGTGACCTCTCGCAACTGTCTCGCTGATTATAAGACTGTTACTCATTTCCGCTAGTTTGTTTTAGTAGATATATAGAAAATAAAAATCATATTTAATTTAGTATTTAAAAATTGTAGGGAGAAGTTCTACTACAGATATTTTTAAAGTCGTACAATATTTAAATGTGCAAATTCTCAACAACCAAAGTTTATTTAATAATTATACATATATCCTTTACACTGTTACCAATACTTATCTATCGAATCACAGATCATCCTCAAGCCCCTACTTAACACACTAGGCAACCTGCAATACACGTTTTAATTAAAAATTAAGGGGCAGCTATTATTTATATTAATTATTTACTTATTTTTATTTAATACACTGTTAACTTTTTGATCCTTCAACTACCATCTACTTCTGGATACCTTCGTATTAACCTGGCATCCTCTAAACCTAACACGCTAGCTTAACGCTCTTACCCATACCTAACCGAACTATTCAACTGTACTTACAAAGTCTACTCGGGCTTTATCGGTCCGTTACTACAAGCTTCACATTTTCTTTCATTAACTATAACAATTTCCTATTTTCACTCACCTTTGCGTGCATGTACATCTTACCTAGGTTACATTACTTACGTTTATTATCAATTCTGTGGACTCAAATACCTCACTTCCCATCCACGTTCCTTTTATTAACTGATCAGGTTTCCACAGGAGGTAGGGTTATTGCACTCTGTGCAAATGCGCGTTAGGAGTATTTTAACGTGCCTCCTTCTCCAGTAGACCTATGCACGATGTAAGGAACTTAAAGATCCTTAAGCAGATACTCTGCTTCCCACTGAATAGGTGTTTGTTTCATAAACGGTTCTTTTATCCCTCTCAACACACAAAACATTCTCCAAAAATATTCGTCTTTAGTAAAATCCACTTTGTTATGTGGAAGATAAATTAATATTGTATATTGTAGCTCTAACGGAAGCTTGCTGATGAGAATACTGGTTGTTGGAGGTCATGTTCAACACACTACAGAGCAAGTGAGGAAATTGATTCAATTTCCCCAAATATGTACTAACTGTGATAAAGATTGTTTATTGTAACTTGCCCCATCCATCGCAAGTTACAGTGATAGCCACTCCATAACAAAATGCTACCTCCCAGTTTTATTTATTGTTTTTGATTAAACCAGTTTTTTTTTTCACGGTGAGTATTTAATTCCTCACTACCCTCAAGTACGCTGAAGGCAAAACTTAAGGGCATTGTCCAATTCACATGGGACGATAGAGGACTGGTATCTCCCCACAGGTATTTTAGTGTAACTTGCCCCATCCATCGCAAGTTACGGTGGTAGCCACTCCATAACAAAATTGCTACCTCCCAGTATTATTTTTATGTTTTTTTTGGGTCCCTCTGTAAGTAAAGACATCACTTTACTTGGAGAAGCCTTTCAATGTGACGTACAGACTTACAAAGGGGTTTTTATTTATAAATTTGTTTTTATTATTTTTTGATTCTGTTTTTTTTTTCTTTTTTAGTGTTTATTTAATCCACAATCACTTCACACCCTGGACTTATGAGTTTTAAGTCAGCCATAGAGTGTAACATTCAAGCAAACTGTACAAGGACCCGGGCTGCGACTTGAGGTCGTACGGGTTTTAATCCAACCTCAAGCTGCAGGACTGTCTCAGGTCTTACACGTTTTAAAGCTGCCTTAGAGAACAGTCGGACATTTTTTATTAAATTTGGGTCGTCCCCACCTTGACAGTTCATGTCCTGGTCTTATGAGTTTTAAGTCAGCCATAGGACATAAATTCACTCATCTACTTCACACACACGTTTATAGTGTTTAATGAAAAAAGCTCCACTTACATTTTGATACAGTATAATATCTTCCCAGTCTACTTTGTCTTTAAATTCCTCGATAAACAGTTCCGACAAAGACTGGTATCTACTTATGATTCTCCAACAATCTACATCAAAGTTTGGTGACATTTCCCTTAGTACATCTTCTGTAAACTTTATCCTTTTTAAAATTAAACCCCAGTTTACTCTATGCTGGTATATTCTTAACATATCTAGTGAAAAGTCATAGTGACATGACAGTATGTCCCAATTAACATACCTGTCAAATTTCATTATAAAGCTGTCGGTCATAACACCGACTGGAGCCTTCGGCTCCTTTGATAACATGGTCCATGTGTCCTCCATGTTGGTTAGAGATATAATGACTAAATTAAAGTTCAGACAGCCTTTTATACTCTTGCTGTGCTGCCCTAAAGGCGCACTTTATTGCCAATTCTTTAAAAACGGTTATTATTGTCAGTAAAGGCTTGAAACTCAACTACTGTAACCATTAACTCTATTAATTTCACAAGTTAATCTATTGAAAATGTGTGGGGATGGACTTTGGAATCCTCCACAGAGATATTGTTTTATAATGTCTTCCTCATAAAACAACTCTTTCAATTCCAACTGTATTAACGGAAGGTTTGAGATAAACTGTACCCACTCACCCGAATTAAGTGTCAAATTTCTACCTGGGTACTGAGCTCGTTCGCTCGGTGTTAAAGTACTTCCCAGGAAAACATGCGGTGCCCCAAAGATCGATAAAACTTTAACAACTTCCTTTTCGTTAATTTCCAAATAAAATGTATTATTATCTATTAGGGCTTTATAAATGTTATCAAAATTTACACAAAATTGATTAAAAACGTCAAAGGACCAGTAAACGTAGTCGTGTCTTCCCTTGAACATTACACCAAGACTGTAGTCTCGATTTTTAAAAATTCCAACGGTAAGTGATTTCGAAAAGTTTTCGTTTAGAAAAAAGACCCGTTTAAAAAAAATACCATTCAACATATCGATCGGCTCCAAGAGCTTAGGTAGCGTGAGAAGCTCGCCTAGTGGCTCCATTCTTTCAAATGAATGAAATACCGCTGTCAACCACTAATCATACCCCCTCCCCTCCACTACCCCCGTTTTCTAAACTTCCCCCCTTTAACAGCTCCTTGATATTTATTTTAAAATTAGCACCAGATCGACCTACAGTGAACCTTGTCTTTTTATACCAAACAACCTCATCCTGCAAATGGTCCGCGTCCCAACCGTTTACCTCCGGTGGTGAAGGTACATAGACCGAATCACTAAGCATAACCCGATCAATGTGAGCAATCAGATAAGGCTCGACACAGGTCAACTGTTCAACGTACCGTGAAATACAAGGTAATAAGCTGACAAAATTCAACCATTCCTCTTTAGTGAAAAGCATAGATGTTTCATTAAACTTATCACATAGATCTACATGAGGTTTTTTGTATATGTTACGGATAGTGCATTTAATGTCCTCATCAATGAATTTCTTTTGAAGACCACCTTTGTTACTCAGATCATGAGTAATTGAAGGTTCCAATTCCTTCAACTTTGTGAATTGTTCGTTGTTTAGTAAAATGTATTTCCGCATACCTTGCTTATGAAACAAAACACCCACTTGAAAGTGAAACTCTTCAAACAGACCCACAGTGATAATTTTGGTAAAATCAGAGGTTAGGTTGAACATAACCTTTAGAAATGCTGTGAGGTCCTGCTTCCACAAATCGATTGGCTCATGTCGTGCGAGATACTCACCTGTGGGCTCCATCCTCTCAACTGAATAAACTGATTTAGTTTGATTACTAAATATTATCCCCCCTCCCCCTTTTATTACATAACCGTTCTTACTGTACATGTACATCGTGAATTATGTAAGAGCTGTTTCGACATGTACATCATGAATTATGTAAGACCTGTTTTGGCACAGTTGTTTCCCCATCCCATTGCTTTGTAACGAAATTGTTTGTGTACCTTGTTGATCCCACAAGAAATGTAATTCAAAATTTAACTGATGAAAATATACGTATAAAAATACTTTTTATACACAAGTCTGTATTTATAAGTATATTTGTTTCTTGCTCAATAATTGTCTATGTACTTGACATCTATATGATGACCTAGTAATTCTTTTGTTAAATAATAGACTAGATAGGATTCTAGGGCTATCTGTGAGGAAATGCAACGTTGTTTGATATCACTAAACTTGACCTCTAGGGTTAACATGTGGTTGATATGCAGTCCGTCTGGTGCCAAGCAAAGAATATAACACTGACCTCAAAGGTCAGCTGATATCACAAAGATTGCCACAAAGACTGTGAATTATGTTCACCAATTATTGTCTTGGGTTAATGTAGGGAAACCTTGTATCTTAACCCATTGATACTTACCTTGCTCCGTGAACTTTCGCCACATTAATGATTTGAGGCTACGGTTAAACTGCTCTACGATGGACGCCTTCTTATGACTGTAGCTCGAATTACCATATTTTTTCATTAGCTTTGTGAATCCTACGTTGTAGAATTCTTTACTTGTTTGTAAGTGTTTCATTTTATTGAACTTTAACGATTTCTGGACCAGTCTTATCTTTTAATGAGATAGCAAAGGCGTATTTGCTAAAACAGTTTATTATTGTGAGAATTTACTTGTAGCCCTTGTTAAACTTTGAGTATGGTATCATTTCGACCAAGTCAGCTTGGAACAAGTCCCCTTAACAGGTAGGGAATTTTTTTCTAACTAGAGCATGTTTTGTTCTAACTCTAACACTCATAGTGGAAGAATGGAAGGGTTTAGGTAAAGTTTAAAAATTTATTTGGTTTTTTTGGTGTATGGAGCCCCATCCTCGCTCCATACGGTGGCAGTCGACCATAAAAATAATAGAAATAAAGTTTACTGCCTCCCTGCCAATTGTAAAGCCTTACTTAACATACATTCGTCATTAGATGACGTTGTCATCTAGGACCCACTGTCCCATAACCCTTCCGGAGGCATTCAATCTGAGTTGATCGTAATCACACTCCTCATGTAATCACCATCTAACCCTTATCATAAGGTCTAACAGCCATATTCCACTTGTCATGGTCAGACTGCAGCACCTTCATTCATACAGGTCCACTAACCGTACCATTACAGTATAGGATAGGGCACACAGTCACCATATGGGTCTATGGTCACGTACGTAACGGATCATAGCACCCGGACTTAATTCATCTCACACCAAGAGTTATGGTACAGAAATAATGTATGTTCAAACAGGAATACTTTTAATTTACATTTTTTATGTATTAAAGTAAGCTAATATTTCACATATTTGGTGAGTCACATCCTGTAACATTTTTGCATGTACATTGAAAGTTATGTACAAAAAACTGTTCAATATTTTAACAAAGTTCCGATGTAGTGGGATCGATGCCATTAGTGCGATAAGGATGGATGTGGTGGGGAGGGTGTGTTGGACAGTCATGGAGAGGATAGCGATTCAGGAGGACGACTTACGTCAAGATGAGTTTTGTAAGGTACGTTTTTATTTTAGTTTTAGTTTTTTAGTTGTGTAATCATGATCGTGTTCTAAAGCTCGTTTTTTACTAATTAAATGGTGACCGTAGGCCAAAGTATCTATGCCGTTTTCCAAGATGTATCTTTTATCGTCAAAGGGGGAAAGTGATAATTTTGAAATGTGTTGTGTGTAAATTTTATGTTTTTCACTACGGATGTTTAGAGCGGATGTTGTTTTTGTCAAATGATTAAGCAAACAGTCTTTGTACATTTCGTGTTTTAATTGTTTTTTTATCGCGACTCGGGGGACACCTTTGGCTACCTTCTTTTCCTCTAGATTAGAATTTAGAACGGAGTAGCATTTCGCTCTCAAGCCAATTATTTCCCTAGCCGGATTTGAGTTTAGTTCGTCTTTAAATTTTCCTAACGCTTTTTTGTTTACATCACTGTAACATTGGTGGCTAGGTGGATAGTCGGACGTGTCAAAAAGGTGTAATTCGTTTTTCATATCTGTGTAAACGTCGGGAGTATATACGTTGTAGAATAGTGAGTCTGTGTCAGTCATACAAAGTTTTATGTTTTTCCCATACTTTGCAATTGCCCAGTTGTAGTGAAAGTTGTACATTATTGATTTTGAAATTTCCAATACTGTAAATCCAACATAAATGGGTCTGTTTAGGAAAATTGTTTGTTTTTTTAAAGCCAATCCCGCGATATCTTTATTGTATGCGAAAAATGTTTTAAGTCTGGGACTAGCTGTCCATTTGACCAACTGTTTTTCGTTATTTACTAGTTTAAAATCAATACGCGACCTAACATTTTCCAATGATTTCCCGTACGTAGCGTTGTTCATTAATTTAAAAAAATCTTTTTCAAAATTATTTTTGGCACATTTTCTTTTCTCTGTATTAAAATTGATAAATGAGGCTAACCAGGCAGACTGTTTAAAACTTAGAGCTCTGTGAATTTTGGTCAGTACAAGTCCAAGTTGTAAGTAAAGTTTTAGAGTCTTGTAGTGTACAACGTACTTGGTTTTGTCACACAGTGTGGTTAGTAATTTTTCAGTCTTTGGAGGTTTATAGTCGAGTTCATGAAGTAGGTCCTTACAGTATGGGGAAAGCATGTCGTCTGTCACCATTTTTCTTTCTGGGGCCAGGGGAAAGTCGGAATGTAAGTCATGTAGGTGGTCAGGGTAGTGTAAGTCAACTTCTAAAATGTAACCGGTGTCGGAGTCGTCGGGTACTTTTGTAATGTCAATGTCCTGTGGGTCGATCCATTTGAAATCAGACTCTGGGAGTCTATCAGATAAACTATCACCATAGAGGTTGTTATAATCTAGATAAAGTAGGTAATTAGTTGGTTTTGTCTTGTCAAAGTTGTTTAAGTAAGGGTTGTTGGCCTGGGCGTACCGGTTAGGTATCATGGAGACACCGCCCCGGATCCCAGACTCGACAAAGAGGTACTGGTCAATGTCTGTAAGTAGTTCGAGTTTTACGTCAGTCATTTTCAGCATGGAGTTCCATGCTAGTCCCCGGGCAGAGTAGACGTTACAGGGGTCAATACCGTAGTAAGTCATACTGGTAGTTCTAAAATTTTCAAACACGTCGGCAAGTAATAGTACGTCTGTGAGTAAGTAAAAGTCGTGATATTGTTTCAAAGTGGTCATACCAAAGGTTGACCACACAGTCTGTGCGTTTGTGTAGTCTTCGTCAGTGATAGGTGTTTTGGTCAGGTCATTGAAGAACGCCTCCTTGGGAGGCAGTTCAGTATCATTAAATTTTGATTCGTCTGTCATGTAAGTGTAGGGAAAGACGCCTTTGCGTAGTAGTAAGTCTGTGTTGGTCATACACTGCCCTAAAATTTTGAATTTTGATGCCCCGTCAGAAACTAAGTTGGACACAAGTGTGTCCAAAGAAGCGTTAAGGAATTGGAGTGAGTCCAAAAATCGTAAAGATTCAAGGGTGACTGAAATGTACCGCTCACTGGTTGTAGCGATACATGACAGTTTTTCTTTTTTGAATTTACCTAACCCTTGGATCAAGTGGTGGCAGTCATAACCTCTGAGGTTATGGAAAAATACAGGAATGTGATTGGGAACTTTATAATTTAGATTGCATGAATTGTGGGCGGGTCCCAAGAACTGCCCCGTTAGGTGATTATGATTGGCCACTTTGTCTCCGTGTAAAGGTTTTTGACAAAGGTGACAGATGGTAGCATTTTGGAAAATAATTTTGTCTTGCGGAGACATATTAATAGGAATATTCTTTTTAATAATGGGTAAGAGTTCCTCAGACTCATCAATCAAACAATTTAGAAAAGTATCTACAACGTCGGGGCCGCTATAGACTTTAGGTTGTTTTACTGGTTTGCCATTACTGTCAATGATTACATAACAAAAACCAGAGGGGATGTGGTGGGCAGTGTTGGTAGTGTGTGAAGTAGTAGGGTCGTTCAGTGCTGTGTCGATTGGAACGACAAAGGACTCAAAGTCACAGTATATTGTGAATGGGACTTTATGAGTTAGAGTGTAATTTTTAAAGGACATGTATTTTTCGTCATCAGTAGGAAGTCTGGTCTTTTGTGCACCGTGTGGTGAACACAAAGGTAAGTGGTTAGTAAGTCGTAGTTGGGAGGAAAATCTGTGCAGGCAGTAGTCACAGTAGAACATAGCTGGGGCGTATTTAGTCAAGTGAGCTAGCAGTCGGGACATGTTAGTAATGAGACAGTAGTGGGAGGTAGTGTCAGTAGTCAGTAGTAACAAGTTGATGTGGTGAGCTCTAAATTTTTCTTTGGTTATTCTTAGGGGGTAAATTTCGTCGTTTTCAAATCCAAAGACATTTACAGATAAAGCAGGGTTCAATTTTTCAAATTTATCTAAATCGGTAATTTTGACAGGATAGCTAATCTCAGACATGTTTAATTTGTTTTCAAGTTTTTTGTAATAACTTACGCGTCTATTTCGGTCAGGGAACAATTGGGCAAGTACAGAGTACAGGAAACATTTATTGTCGTCATTTTTAATATTTACAATTCCTTTAGAAGGGTGAGAAATTTTTTTCGGGGTGGGTATGAAAGAAGAGGCGTACAAGGGTTGAAGTTTAACAATAAACAGATCGAGTCGTAAAACATTTTCTATTACCCACCCACTACCTTGACTTACCCATTTAGCCACGCTTTCTAAAATTTTGTCTGTAGCTTCAGAGTATTGTACATCTAGAGAATCGGAAGGTAACAAAGGACGAGTTTTGCCGTGAAAGAATGAAGTAGTTGAGATTTCTTCGTTGTTAACAAATTTGGAAAATTTAATTTGGACCGCGATGTACCATTTTACTCCCCCGAGCCTGTTTAGGTGTTTATTTATTTCGACCATGATTTTATTTTTATGACTAGTAAGTACGTTAAGGAGATCAGGGTCGGAAGTGTCAAATTGACGGGAAATGGTGACTAGGTTATGGTTAATGGCAAAGGATTCCATCTTTGGTAATTAAATTTACTTTAAATTAAAGTAAAAAAAGGACACAAATTATTGATACCGTACAGAGAACGGTGTCCAAAATTACAAGAATTATGTGAGTAGGAGCAAAGTGAGGATAAGTCTGATCAGTACGAGTACAAGAACAGAGGTGATAAAGATTGATTGTGTTGATCGTTTTTATAGGGATGGATGAGGTAGGGGTCAATTAGGTCACGCGCCTGTTCAAACATGGAAATCCGATTACGTAATCCCGTGTAGATTCAGACATGAAACTCTGATTACGTCATCCTGTGTGGTAATGGAAGCAGATGTGATAACAGATGACCTTTGAGGTCAAGTGATGTCTAATTTGTTTAATATATATTATGTTTTGGGAAATTGCCACCAGGTGCGCTACGATCACGTCAGCCACATAGAGTATATGGAGTAGTGTATGGAATATTAAATTTGTTATAGTGTATATATGAGTAGAGTAGCAAGTTCCCGCGCATGCGCGCTTTGTTATGGTGTATATTGCCACAGAGTAGCAAGTCCATGCGCATGCGTCATCCACGCACAGCTGATGCCACCAGGTCCGCTCCGATTGACGTTGCCGCTAGGGGCGCTGCGATCGGGTTGAGCACATAGAGTAGAGTAACAAGGTGCGCATGCGTGCCCGACCAGCAGACGACGTGTACGAAGGTAGCCGACGGTCGCCAGAAGTACCCGAAGGGAAAGACCGCCATCTTGGATCCGGTTGTCATCTTTTTACATTTATTATAGTGTATAGTCCGCCATATTGGACGAGGAATTTTTGGAGGGAATTTTGGGAGGGAAAGACTGCCATCTTGGATGAGGGAATTTTGGGGAGGGAATTTTCCCACGGGGTGTGAGGGCGCGGGAGGGAAAAGACGCCATATTGGACAAAAATGTGAATTTCATATAGTATAACAAGGGAATTTGGGGGGAAATGTGGGTAATGTGAGGGAAATTGGGTAATTTTGGGGAAATGTGTGGGAAATTTGGGAATTTGAGGGAAATTTGAGGGTAATTTGGGAATTTGAGGGAAATTTGAGGGTAATTTGGGAGAAATGAGTGGGAAATTTGGGAATTTGAGGGAAATTTGAGGGGGGAGGGGGGGGTTGGTACCACTGCGCCGCCATCTTGGGTCCAAAGGTCAAAGTGAGTCTATTTCAACTATAAATGTACTACTAATGAATTAGTACAAAATGACAGGTTATTTACTCAAATTAGGTAAACAATACTACAAATTAATTCTAAGGCCTGGTGTGAAACACTTCAGCTGATAAATCAATTAGAGAATGTAAATCAGCTGTTCTCACAACAATGTGTAAAGATCACACAACTAAACAAACATGGACTGTCCAGTTTCTATACACGACCGGATATAAACTTGACTCTGATCTTGAATAAAAATGTCTGCGTAAATAATTTACTTGAAAAACGCTTTTAACAATCAGTAAGGTTATTTCAATAATGATTAATATAAAATTTTCAATAAAATTAATATAAACTTAGAGGAAAATTAAAATTCAAAGAAATATACAATCATTGTTTTTTTAATGGTATCCTTGAGTAAACCGTACAATACATTCAAAAGTAATTGATCGAAAGAAGATATGTATATGGGTAACAACAATTAATAAAAGTAAAATAAGTAAATAATAAATAAAATAAAATTAAATAACATAGTTTAAACTATTGTTTACGAACATTATTGATAAATTCCTTAAAGATTTATCAACAATATAAAACTATGCCAAAAACTGATTAATAGGGCCAGCCTCATATGTAGTTGAAGGTGCTTAAGGATTTCATACTCTTGTATTAAAAGTTTTATTTTCATACTATTTTAAAGTACTTGAACGGTAATAATACCATTCGTTTACCAGTTCAGGCCATAACTAGTGGTGTAAATAACAGTTTAACTCTATCTTTATTTTTTTATTTTCCAACCTTAATTGGTTGTAGTTTTATTTCGAGTAGTTCGAGACAGAATATCATTGATGAAATAGCTTGCATATTGAAATAAGAGTTCTTAGAATTACACACACATATATATGCATTCAATTCAGTTCACTAGAATCTTTAAAGCTTCTATTAAGAATATTGACGATACCCTCGACAGTACGTCCCCCGCTAGAGTGAAATGTCTAAACAATGTTCCAAAAAGAAGGTGCCCGAGAGCTATTAAAACTGTAACAGGTTCGAATTTATGTTTCAATTGATAAAGAATTTATTTAGGTTTTTCCAGGCACACTCACTTATAAATTCATAAACTAATGGTAATACTGAGTTTTGGACGATAAAACTAAACGTTTAACACTTTTCAATAAAGTAAATACTAGCAATAAATTATTGAGTATTTATTGCTAGTATTTAATACTTAATCAATATCTTATTGCGGACAGAGTACCGAATTAACTGAAGAAATATTTCAAAAATGTATTTCATAATATTTTACAGCTTTACAGACAGATACATTAAAAAC
Source organism: Stictocephala bisonia (assembly GCA_035578905.1). Taxonomy (NCBI): domain Eukaryota; kingdom Metazoa; phylum Arthropoda; class Insecta; order Hemiptera; family Membracidae; genus Stictocephala; species Stictocephala bisonia. The sequence goes on along the minus strand of JAQJVL010000015.1, from coordinate 5,970,845 downwards.
ACAATACTACACGTACAGTGGTATTGACCCACCCGCCCATCCATACACGTACAGTGGTAATGACCCACCCGCCCACCCATACACATACAATAGTATTGACCCACCCACCCACCCATACACATACACATACACCCTTTATATGAAGAATTAAGAGTTTACTTTTCCTTAAAATAAATACAATAATTTATTCAAAATTAATTGAGATATAACTTCTTTTAAATCATTACCAAGTTGGTAGACATGTTCAGTGGCATGATTCACAATTTTGTAGTTTTTTTTAAATCCCTCTATCTTAATTGACGAGCAGGGTTTAAATCATCCGGCAAATTTTCAGACAAAACCGTTCCCCCTGATACATAAATTAAAAGCTTTTCACTTACGCTGTTTATCACTTTTTTTATAATTGAACACCAGTTGATCCGAAATATAAATTTATTGCGAGATAGTGAGTGTTTCTAGAGTCGTAAATTATATTTGCTAGCCATAGTAAACCCCGAAAGTTTACGTACAGTTAGAGATAATGGGGCAATAACTTAGGCTGGATTGAGCCTAACCAACCTTGGGTATTTATTGGGGTATAGTACAGTGCATTGGGGGTTTAAAACTAAAACATTGCTATTATAAACATTCTTTTAATGGCTATATTATTGCTATCATCATTGAAATGTACGTCGTTATCTACTTATAAAATTGAATAAGTGAATCATACTTCCAATGTTTTTAAGTAAATAATAAAAAATAAAACATATTACATCATATTGGTCGGTAGCGTAATTGGTTCAATCCCAGCTTCATAAGCTAAATGTTCTCAGTTCGATCCCAATCAGAGTCATAACACATTTTGAGTAGGATCAGCTGATAACCACCGGCTGTTCATTTGCCATTGGGCTATTAATTAATGACACTTTCTAAGGAATAGTCGGTCTTAGTTTGTAACAATGACTACATTCGCTCATCTACACTCATCACACTCATTCGAAATCCATATTCACCCATATCTTGACGATCGGCGTCTTATGAATAAATAAATAAAAACAAATAAAAAAATAAATAAATATGTTAATAAGTAATAAAAGAGTATATAAAATAGTTCGATTGAAATAAATAGTTATTTCAATTTATCCATGTACTATTTACAAAATATTGAACAGGATAGAATGCACTAGTAACTGAAGCTTCCGGTAGCGACCGCGTCGAGGTATTATTTTCAATATTTATAACACGAAACGTTTCGCCCATGTTGTGATGTGGCATTCTCAGAGGTATAGCTGAGACTGAAGTGGCTCTTGAGACTGAAAGGTTATCTTACCAATTCAGTCTCAGCGATGCCACTGAGGATGCCACATCACAGCATGGACGAAACGTTTTGTGATGTAATTATTGTAAATAACACATCACAACACATGATAACAGGGCCGGAACAAGGGGGGGGCAGAGGGGGCGGTTGCCCCGGGCGGCAGGGTTGAGGGGCGGCAAATTCTGGTTGCAGAAAATTTGTTTAATACAGTTTGTAAAAGTTTTTAATGAGCCAAACGTCATAAAGGAACGTCAATTAAGTAATTTCAAAACTGCATAACGTAATAAACAAACAATAATTTTACAATAGCAATCAATATAATAATTGCAACGGAGTAGAAAACACTGAGAGCCCTAATAGCATAGTTAGCAGCACAGCAAAGTTTGTTTACAATTTCAGCTGATCGCCATCCCAGTCAAGGCGCCATGCCGGCCTGCCTCACTGCCGTGCCGCCGCCCCCCCTCCCACTCTACAAAGGAACGCACCGCTCCCCCTTCCACACCACTCGCTATCAGCGCACAGGTTCACGCTTGAAAAGTTCACGTTTGACTTGTACTGTTTATATCATAACTACTGCGTATTGCGTCTTTTGTCGCGTTGCGTAGTGCAACTACTGTGTTCCGTGTTTTCTGCTGTCGTCTAGTTTTTTCCTTCTACATGCTTAATTATCATCTGTTATCGCACTGGTAATAATGTAATGTTTACTTCTTTTTACTGTTGCCTTGTTGTTTAATATAACATGGATGGTCGAAAAAGGCTTAGTGGAGCACAGTACAAAAAATCAGCTAAAGAAAAGAAGAAGAGGCAAGACGATGTATTATCAAAGACACGGAAAATTGACCTGTTTTATAAAAACACTGTAACTGCAAAAAATGGTAAGTATAACAAACTCAAAACTCATTGTAATGTTCAATGGTTCTGTTGTTTACATTAAAGGGTACAGTTTTTAGTCTTTTATATAAATAATACTCTTACTCTGGTAACTTTGTAACATAACATAACCAGTAGTTTATACAATATAATGGTGAAAAAAATGTAAACTTAAATATTATAAATTTTTGTTTGATATAAATGTTTCATTTTTGATATTATTAACACGTATAAACTATTTTATGTTAAATAAATTTCAAAAACTAAAACTGCAATAATAAAATTTTTTCTTTAAAATTTTAAAACTTATATTTAGTTTGATTATTTTTCTTAGAAAAAAATATAAAACACTTTTGTTAGTCTCTCTGAGAACACAACAATGGCTGAAATCATTGACCTATTTGATTTTATAAAATTTGGCTCACATGTACTTGGATCTAAAATCGTATATAATTTTATTTTATGGTAAAACTTGGTGATTTAGTTTTAAAATAATTTGGTTTAGTTTTATAATATGAGTTTGAACAAATAAGCAAGTACCAGCTGATTTAAAATAAATGATTTGTTACAAAATGCGGGGTTGGCTATACACTTTCGGTTTATATGGACAATTTTGACTTAGTTTAGCCACTAGTCGCCATTTTCTATTTTTCACAGAAAACTTTTTATTTTTGTTTTGAAATCCTTCAACGTATGAAATTGAAATTGGGTATACAGGTTAAGATAATAAAAGTAAAATCAGGAAAAAATATCATTGTTTTTCTTTCTTTAAAAACAAAATGGCAGTCATTAGAAATCTTTGAATACAAATATCATTGAAACAGATAGTTTCAAAGGAAATCTATTTATTTTGTTTTAACCTTTTACTATACTCCCTCTAGCCACTCATTTTCAGCTTAACTCTAAACTCTGATATTTTTTAGCACAAATGACGTGAATTATATTTGTTTGCGTTTTTTACAGATGATAATGAACCCTCGTTTGGGCCCAGTACTACAAATGCTACTGTCACCGCTTCTGAGTCCAGTTCAGTTGATGAAGAAAAGTTAAATCATGAAGATGGAATGTCACCATCACCTTCACTTCCTGATCCTGAGACATCTAACTCTAACTCTGGTCATAATCAAGACTCGTCCCCGTCGGCTTCTAAAACTACATGTGAGTTTGATTTTAATTTCAACGACCCTGGCACCTGGCCAGAAACAATTTCTGACTCTCAAAGGTGCTATATTGTAAAAATGAGAGCGGAAAATGAATACGAACCTGACCTTTCTAAAAGCTTACGAGAAGGCCGAACCCTGACAAAAGGCTGGTTTACAAGACAGTTAGGAAATGGAACTAAAGTTAAAAGGTCGTGGTTAGGTTACAGTAAGACTCGTAATGCTTTATACTGTATTCCATGTAGGTTGTTTTCTAATACAATACCATTAACAGAAGCTAAGTTATCTTCCCTTTGCAAAAATGAAGGATTTGTTTCATGGAAGAAACTAAGTGACAAAATACCTGATCATGACACTGCACCATACCATCAAAACTGCTTTGGCCAATGGAGGGCTCTAGAGGGGCCCAATAACTCTTTTACCAGGGAAAGGGGGTATTGACAAAAAATTGCAAGACCAAATAAACAAAGAAATATCTCATTGGAAATCTGTCTTGCACAGCATAGTTGATGCTATCTTGTTCCTAGCTAAACAAGGCAAATCTTTTAGAGGAACACATGAAACTAAAGATTTTGGTGCTCCAGATAGTGGATCTTTTTTAAACACCATTGACCTTATTTCGAGGTACAATGTGCATCTTTGTCAACATATTGAGCGACATAAGAAAGGTCAGGTTTCCTACTTTTCACATCAAATACAGGATGAATTTCTAAATATTATAGCAACCGAAATCAGAACAGATATCGTCAAGGACATTAACAATGCAAAGTATTATTCATTGATATTTGACTGCACTCCTGATATCAGTCACAATGAAAAAATGACCGAAATCCTTCGATATGTCAAACCAAACAGCTCAGAGGTTGAAGAAAGTTTTTTGGATTTTTTTTACAGTAAGCAACAAAACAGGCGAAAGACTTACACAAGAAATTCTTGAAAAAGTTGAAAAAGATGGGCTTGATATAAAAAATTGTAGAGGACAGTCCTATGATAATGGAGCCAACATGGCTGGGAAGTACAAAGGGGTACAGGCTAGAATTCTAGAGAAAAATGAACTAGCCAATTTCGTGCCCTGTGTAGCCCATTCGTTGAATCTGGTAGGAGTGCATGCAGCAGACGCTTCAGTTGAAGCACAACGTTTTTTTGGAACTTTGGGGAGTTTGTAAAATTTTTTTGTTGCTTCCACTTCGCGATGGGAAATTCTAATGAAGCATGTACCGACAACTCTAAAATCACAAAGCAAAACAAGATGGTCTGCGAGAATCGAGGCTGTTGAAGCTGTGTACAAACACTTTGGCAAAGTCATAGAGGCACTAGAAGAAATCCTAGATCACCCTTTCTCATCATCTGACTCAAAATCAGAATCTAAATCTTTGCTTGACAAGTTGAAAACTTTTGAATTTATTGTTTTGTGTTGTTTTTGGTATTCACAACTGAAAAAGATTGATGGTGTTAATAAGTTTCTACAAAGAGAAGACTTAACAGTTGACCAGGCTTCCAGAAACATTCTAGGACTTTGTCAGTTTCTGAAAACTTCACGAGAGTATTCACCGTCTGAAGCACTTTCTGAAGCAAAGTTGATTGCACAAATGAATGATATATCTCCAGAATTCACAGAAAAAAGGAAGAGGAAAAGGAAAACAATGTATGACGAACTTTGTAAAGATGAAGCTGTAACCCGCACCCCTGAAGAGCTGTTCATTGCATCCATGCTGCAAATTTCTGATAGGTTGATCATGGAAATGAGCACCAGATTTAAATCATTAGAGAATATCAATGACAAGTTCGGGTTTTTGAATGGCGGCCAAATTAATGAAATGACCTTAGATGACTTAAAACTCAAAGCTGGTGAGTTGGCAGATACGTATAAGGAAGACTTGAACAAAAAGGAGTTGATATTTGAAATCGAAAGTTTTAAAGGCTTTGCATTAGGAGTAGATAATAACTTGAAAACGTCTAGTGCTTCCACTACACTAGAACTCATTTTAAAGAACAAGCTAGAAGAAATGTACCCGAATATTACAACAGGACTTAAAATATTCCTCACACTACCAGTATCAGTTGCTACCGGAGAAAGGAGTTTCAGCAAGCTCAAGTTGGTCAAAAATCACCTAAGAAGTTCTATGTCTCAACAAAGACTCACTGATCTTAGCATTATTACCATCGAACACAAGCGAGCCTCAAACATTAGCTTTGATAAAGTGATCAAAGAATTTGCGTCCAAAAAGAGTCGTAAAGTAATCATTAGAGATTAAGTTGTGACGCATCTAAAGTCTATATTACTACTACCTACATACGGTACCATTGTTATTTATATTGTGAATATTTGTATAAATTATAATACTTTATAAAAACTATGTCAACTTTTCTTAATTTATTTGTTTACCTATTCCATTTTTGTTTAATTTGTGAGGGATTTTTTGTTGTGGGTGAAGGGGGGGGAGGGGCGGCAAATTTTAGTTTGCCCCCCCTCAAAAATTGTCTAGATCCGGCCCTGCATGATAACATACTTGGAAAATGAATGAACAAAACCCGATTCCAAATTAAATGTGGCAGCAGAATACATTTTTTGTTGCGCAAATAAAAATGTTGAATGAATCAATTGATTCCTTTTTTTAATAATTAAAATTATAGGGATGATAAGTTAAAATGTTACTATTTTGAAACTCACACGTCCACCCATAAACGTACACTGGTATTGACCCACCAGGCCACCCACACACGTACAGTGATATTGACCCACTCACCAACCCATACACGTACAATGACGTATTGACCCACTCACCGCTATGATAGTTCCGGATATGAGTGACACGGTCGTTGCCGGAAGTTTAGATTAGTCATTTCCCCGGCCGCCTAAGCCTACGAGATGAGATAAGAGTAGAATGTACCGTAATGGGAAGATGAAACGAGGACTAGATTTATTTTAATTTAAAAAATATATTTTTTCAAAGATTTTGCCGATAAACGAGGAAAAATTTGTTTAGTATGGTGAAAACGGGGTGTATTACTTGATACAATAAGATAATGTACTAGATACAATAAGATGAGTATTTGTTATGTTTCAACTAATCTATTATACATGTAATATAATAGATTAGTCAAACACATATACATTATATTAAACTAACTATAATATAATAGTTAGGTGTGTCCTTTAGAGCTTTGACATAGACCTGCATTTGATCCTGGCGGGTAAAGCACCATTCAGTACATTTATCACTGCATCATAGCTATAAGATCGGCCTGGGCAGGTAATTGGCCTTGTTCTAACTATCGAGCAATGGAGTGATAAGACATTTTTATCCCTTATTAACGCCCTCTGATCAACTTTCAATTTCTCATTCCTCTTAATTTTAGTACAACGGTGAGGACATATTGACTCACCCGTTTATCTAAACTAACTCTGATAAACTTTCAATTTCTCATCCCTCTTGATTTTAGTACGATGGTGATGACATGTTGACTCACCCGCTTATATAAACACTCTCTGATTGATCAACTTTCAATTTCTCATCCCTCTTAATTTTAGTACGATGGTGAGGACGTATTGACTCACTCGTTTATCCAAACTCCCTTGATCAACTTTCAATTTCTCATCCCTTGTAACCTCTCTACAAACTGATGATTTACATTAGAGTAAGTTTTTTTATTAATTAGTTATTCTTACTCAAATTAAATTTATTTAGATATCTCAGGGTCGTTATATTTTTTATATGGGTAAATCGGTGAGACTGTAAATTACAATAAATAAGACTCTAGATTGAAAAAGCTAATTTATTACATTTTTTAAATTTATGTATGAATTTAAATAGTACAACAAATGAATTTATTTACTTGATACTGATTTCTAGAAAAATGATTAAACTAATTTACAAACTAAAACTTATCTTAGTTTTTTCTTCGTCTGATGCTTCTCGTGGTCTGCTTTCTCCTATCTGAATATAATGTAATTATAGCACAACAGATATAATGACGGTTCTAACTTGGACATTGTATACATTTTTGGATAGTTTACCGGTACTTTAAAATATTAATTAAAATGTGTTCGATAAAAACATTTTTTACATTATTTGGGTTTGAGGTCAAGCGACCACCCGCGGTGACTTGTGCACTCGGCCCTGGCCTGAATTGAAGTGAAAGAGTGTTGGACGAGGCTGGCGTGGCTTCCCTTGTCTGTCCGTTAGAAACTAGGGCTCTGGGTTCAGGGCATGACTTGCGGTCTGTCCATGTGCTCTTGATTGGTGCTGCCTCTAGTCGTCCTTTTGTCAACTAACAACGTCTTTATTTATCTTGGACTTGACTGTCACTTTGTGATACATTGACTCCCCTTTAAATCGACTCGTCCCAGACAGACGCAAGACTGAACAGGTCTGTCTTCACTGAAATGTTTGGAATGTTGTTTACTGTGGCATCTCGGAAGACTGCCATGGAATAAATCTGCCTACCCAATTCTCTATTTTTTTTGGCTATTAATTTGCTATAATTTCCGAATTTATTTTAATGTTCGGTATTTGTTCTAATTAAAGGCACCTATTTCCTCATTAAAATAATTTGTATTTTATTAAATTTAATTAATTTTATCGTCAATTAGGTGGACCTGTTACACCCTCTTGATTTTAGTACGATGATGATGACATGTTGACTCACCCGCTTATCTAAACACCCTCTGATTGATCAACTTTCAATTTCTCATCCCTCTTAATTTTAGTACGATGGTGAGGACGTATTGACTCACTCGTTTATCCAAACTCCCTTGATCAACGTTCAATTTCTCATTCCTCTTAATTTTAGTACGATGGTGAGGACATATTGACTCATCCGCTTATCAAACTCCCTCTGATCAACTTTCAATTTCTCATTCCTCTTAATTGTAGTACGATGGTGAGGACATATTGACTCATCCGCTTATCCATACACATACAGAGGTAGTGATCCAAACACGTAGAGTGGAATTTAAATTAGTTTTTATGTATTTTATTATTGGTAGGAATTATAGTTGGGTAGTTCAGCCTTCTAAACTACAGTTCTTAGTTCGAATTATTTGTGATTCAGTCCTAAGGTTTTATTGATACTTTGAAAACATTTACTTACTTCCATCATACGTTTCAGTGTTCCGCAAACAGTTTTTTATGTCATATGTGTTTAAAGAAATAATGTATTTCATGGTTTATCAATACAATTACACGTTACAGCATAAATAGCAATATTTCAGATATAAAATTTTACTCCTTTTTACAATATACAGCCATTCAATTTTTGTCTGAGAGCAATAGATTTTACGATTTTTGTAAACTTTCAATAGATAATAAGTAGAATGAATAATTATTTTAAATTATTTACCATACAATATTTCTTAGCAACACCATTTTCAATCTTGGCTTCGAGCAAATAATTGTAATCCTACCTTGAGGTGGCTAATTAAAATTCATATTAAATCATTTGTAATTTAATGGATAAAGTAGTTTATTAGGACGTTTTTATTGCTAAAAACCCCTGGCATGAACTGCCTAAATAGATACCATCTAGTAATAGGCATATTTTATATGGTAATGTTTTAAAAAGGGATTCTACGTTTTACAGTTGTAGTCTTCGGATATACGTAATTTAAATGTTTGTATTTTTAATAGACATTTACAAGATTTCTAGGGATAAATTGAGCATTTCAGAAAATGTAGTCTTAAGTTAATATTAAAAATAAATAAATAAATAAAATGGTTGTTCCTAATAGCCTATGTACTGTATTATTGATATCTTTATTTTATTTTTATTTTATTTTATTCATAAGACACCGATCGTCAAGATATGGGTGAATATGGATTTCGAATGAGTGTGATGAGTGTAGATGTGAATGGAGTCATTGTTACAAACTAAGGCCAACTATTCCTTAGAAAGTGTCATTAATTAATAGCCCAATGACAAATAAACAGCCGGTAGATATCAGCTGATCCTTCTAAAAATGTATTATGAATCTGATTGGAATCGAACAGAGAACCTTTAGCACATGAAGCTGGGATTTAACCAACTACGCTACCGACCATTTACACCAATAAAATAAAATAAAATTTAGCTGATTTTGGAAACATATGCTCTATACTTTTATCAACAGTAGGTTAAAGCTTCAAAAAGTAACTAGGTATTTCATGATAAACCTACCAAACACCTTTACAAAGAGCGGCTTTAATGAGAAGGAGGTTACTCCGATCGTCAAAGATAATCCCCCTCTACAACAGGGCTGGTGGAAGTACAGTTAACTGAGCCAATATTGGTTGTGTTTTAATAACTTTCACTTTTAAGATTAGTCCTAAATCCTCAACCCACAAAGTGCCAATTTTCTTCAAACATGACTACGTTTTTGATACTTCTTTAACATTTAACTTTCTAACATTTTCAGGTAGCTTATTCCTTTTATACATTATACGCATTGGCTGTTGACAAATGTGGGACATTTCATAAAGGACGTATACAATAGTACAAATCTTTAATAGTAACTTAATACAGCATTTTTTTCAAATAAATCTTCAGGTTAATTTTGTTGTGGAATAAGATGTAAATAAACCCATATAGAATGAAGAAATACACATTAAAAAAATATCTTAAAAAATTTATTAATTTATTAATCACAAATAGTGTGATAGTAACAGTGTGATATTGTGGGGGAGGGGGCTGGTAGAAACTACTTAAATAATGTCATAGAAAACTTAGCAAATTTAACGCATAACTAAAATTTCTATGAAGAAAGGTAATGCAAACAATATTAATTAGTTCTGATTGTTGAACGATTTAAAAATATGTAAACGTTGATTGAGTATCGAGGCAGCATTAAAGTCAGCTGAAAAAAGCATTGACAAATCAAAAGCTACGTATGAGAATAAAACTTTGTACTAAAATATCTATAATCTATCAATAATATTTTATTATACAGCATTCAATATTTTAAATATATTATTGAAACCAATTTAGGAGAAGCTTTCATAGAACAATATGTTAAAAGATACATTTGAAACTATAATATAACCAAGGCAGTATAGCCATTAAAACTATTGTTTTTAACCTTCAATTTCTACAAATATATAATACAAAATACTGCAAAAAGAATAATGCAAATATCTACTTCAAATAAGAAAAAGAATAAAGAAAAAAACGAAGTAATATAAGCACAACATTTAATACAGTTATGACACGCCTGTATGTAAACATATGGAAACGCTTTCACAACTGTTGTATCACTTCAATTATAAAAGTGAATTATTTTGCGTGATCAGGGTTACAAAGAACATAATTTTTGATACCATTAGCGACTTTTCATCTTTTCAGGGAGACGGCCCACGAGGAGTTGAACGAAAATCTTCAATGTAAGCCTAGGTCGAGTTTGGTATTAATTGAAAGGCCTATTCAAGAGAAATTAACTGTCGCAAACCGGATATTGAAAGGTTTATCCTTTCCAGAGTAGCGGTAATTTAAATTTCAATGTAACTAATTTGAAAATTTTGTTCACTATTTAATGGTTTTAAGTAAATTATTCTAATCAAATATTATACTTATGGAATGCAATAAATAAACAAATTAAATAATCAAATTATCTAAGGAAGAAATAAAGTAGTTCTGAAAGTATTTCCATATTTTTTTCAACACTGCATAAATAAATAATTGTTTAGAAACCAACATTTTCTATTTATCAGTTTGGTTCGATTTATAATTCGAAATATAAAAAAATACTTACTTTATGAGCTCCCTCTATCATACAATACAGAAATGTATTTTATATACATAATTAATGTCTAGTGTAAACTCTTTACGCATAATCCATGGGAACCAATCAGGACCTGGCCATGCCTGGGTTGGCAGGTTAATATGCTATCATGGGATAACAGACCTGAATATTGTACGTCGTGCCTGTACTGCTATACACGTTGTAAGAACCTAACATCTATAGAGAAATTGATTGAACATGTAATAACATTAAGTAGAATAGTTCAATTGTAAGTAAAACTTTAGAAATTTCCTTTACAATATATAGTACATGCTGTATACTATAAACTTAACATATCTATAAATAACATTAAGTTACTAATAAAATAGAGTACAAGCAAACGTCGCACAACACAAATCTACTGCAATATAAGTAAAAAATGCACAAATATATTAAAATAAAAGTACTAAATGCACAAATATTAGTATTTTTTGTGAACAACGCTCACCTTCCTCAGACCAAAGCGATTCACAAAAGCGTGGTTCAACGAAATCGATCACCATAATATTTGTGCATTTAGTACTTTTGATGTAATATATTTGTGCATTTTGTGCTTGTATTGTAATAAATTTGTGTTGTGTGACGTTTGCTTGTACTGTGTATATACCAATACATATTATACTAATTAAAAACTACTAATAAAATAACATTTTTAGTGAGGGGCTAATATATAAACATAATTAGCTGATAAGCACAAACTTAGCAAAGCAATAAATATGTATATTTTTATTGATAAAGTATTATTATATATTTTATTTACACGTGAATATATGTGATTTTTATTTAACCCTAAATTATGATGATGATACATAAAATCATCTGAACACTAAACAAACTATGATGAACATAAATAATTTGAAAGTGGAACTATGTTTAAAATATAAATTTCCAAAGAAAAACTGGAAGTTTTATTGAAACTGTCCCTATTATGGCAGACATTAGTTAATGATGACGGCTGATGTTTAGCAAAGTTACTGCACAGTAATTCACTTTGCAGATCCAAAGTGGTTTAACGAGCCACGCTGATTTTGTGAGTAATTCTAACCACGCTTCTTAAGTCTCCTTAATGCTTTATGGATTCATAATTTAACTAATATTTACATAAATAATTAAATTATGTAAAATCAGTGTCATTGTAAAATCTTTAACTTAATTTTGTAAATGTATAAATGAAATAAGAGTAATAATATATTAATCTAGTACCATGCTATGAAATGGTCTTGCAGTCATTGTACGTGAGGGTCTACTTTTGATCAGTGTGACCCACCCTCCTTCCTATATACGTACTGTGATAGTGACCCACTACTCTATCCATAAACGTACAGTTGTACTGACTCACCCGCCCACTCAAATACGTACAGAGGTATTATTGACACAACCACACACCCTTACACTTACAGTGGTATTATTGACATAACCACACACCCTTACACGTACAGTGGTATTATTGACACAACCACACACCCATACACGTACAGTGGTATTATTGACATAACCACACATCCTTACACGTACAGTGGTATTATTGACATAACCACACATCCTTACACGTACAGTGGTATTATTGACATAACCACACAACCTTACACGTACAGTGGTATTATTGACACAACCACACACCCTTACACGTACAGTGGTATTATTGACACACCCATACACCCATACACGTACAGTGGTATTATTGACACAACCACACACCCGTACACGTACAGTGGTATTATTGGCACACCCATACACCCATACACGTACAGTGGTATTATTGACACAACCACACACCCTTACACGTACTGTGGTATTATTGACACATCCACACACCCATACACGTACAGTGGTATTATTGACATAACCACACATCCATACACGTACAGTGGTATTATTGACACACCCACACACCCATACACTTACAGTGGTGTTATTGACACAACCACACACCCTTACACGTACTGTGGTATTATTGACACACCCACACACCCATACACGTACAGTGGTATTATTGACACAACCACACACCCATACACGTACAGTGGTATTATTGACACAACCACACATCCATACACGTACAGTGGTATTATTGACACACCCACACACCCATACACGTACAGTGGTGTTATTGACACAACCACACACCCTTACACGTACAGTGGTGTTATTGACACAACCACACACCCTTAAACGTACAGTGGTATTATTGACACAACCACACATCCATACACGTACAGTGGTATTATTGACACACCCACACACCCATACACGTACAGTGGTGTTATTGACACAACCACACACCCTTACACGTACTGTGGTATTATTGACACACTCACACACCCATACACGTACAGTGGTATTATTGACACACCCACACACCCATACACGTACAGTGGTATTATTGACACAACCTCATACCCTTACACGTACAGTGGTTTTATTGACACAACCACACATCCATACACGTACAGTGGTATTATTGACACACCCACACACCCATACACGTACAGTGGTGTTATTGACACAACCACACACCCTTACACGTACAGTGGTGTTATTGACACAACCACACACCCTTACACGTACAGTGGTATTATTGACACAACCACACATCCATACACGTACAGTGGTATTATTGACACACCCACACACCCATACACGTACAGTGGTGTTATTGACACAACCACACACCCTTACACGTACAGTGGTGTTATTGACACAACCACACACCCTTACACGTACAGTGGTATTATTGACACAACCACACATCCATACACGTACAGTGGTATTATTGACACACCCACACACCCATACACGTACAGTGGTATTATTGACACACCCACTCACCCATACACGTACAGTGGTATTATTGACACAACCACACACCCTAACACGTACTGTGGTATTATTGACACACCCACACACCCATACACGTACAGTGGTATTATTGACACAACCACACATCCATACACGTACAGTGGTATTATTGACACACCCACACACCCATACACGTACAGTGGTGTTATTGACACAACCACACACCCTTACACGTACAGTGGTATTATTGACACAACCACACACCCATACACGTACACTGTACAGTGGTATTATTGACATAACCCACACCCATACACGTACGGTGGTATTATTGACACACCCACACACCCATACACGTACAGTGGTGTTATTGACACAACCACACACCCTTACACGTACAGTGATGTTATTGACACAACCACACACCCTTACACGTACAGTGGTATTATTGACTCAACCACACATCCATACACGTACAGTGGTATTATTGACACACCCACACACCCATACACGTACAGTGGTGTTATTGACACAACCACACACCCTTACACGTACTGTGGTATTATTGACACACCCACACACCCATACACGTACAGTGGTATTATTGACACAACCACACACCCTTACACGTACTGTGGTATTATTGACACAACCACACACCCATACACGTACAGTGGTATTATTGACATAACCACACACCCATACACGTACAGTGGTATTATTGACACAACCACACATCCATACACGTACAGTGGTATTATTGACATAACCACACATCCTTACACGTACAGTGGTATTGACACACCCATACACGTACAGTGGTATTATTGACACACCCACACACCCATACACGTACAGTGGTATTATTGACATAACCACACACCCATACACGTACAGTGGTATTATTGACACAACCACACATCCATACACGTACAGTGGTATTATTGACATAACCACACATCCTTACACGTACAGTGGTATTGACACACCCATACACGTACAGTGGTATTATTGACACACCCATACACGTACAGTCATACTATAATTTACTGAAATTGTAAACTTACTGTAGTTAAAGTCAAATTAAAACAAATTCACGAAGTATGCGGTGTTCTAATTAAAAGGAACTTAATTTTAATTATTGTTTTACAATTAGAATACTGTAAATATAAGAACTATTTAGTTACACCGAAATAAAAGTTGTGTATATATATATGGAATAGTGTAATAATTATCTTCATGTTATTTAAAAATAACTTACAAATAGATTTTAATTTTAATCTCTAATTTTGTCGTTTACAACACTAATACTTCAGCAAGTTTGACCAATAGATACATGCATATCTTATACAGGGTGTCCTCAAAGTTCTTACTATCCCATGTACTTTTTATTTAATCGCAAGCCATTAATTTCCTTTTGAGCTATACTGTAACTATTAATTAGCTTCTTAAATATTTCAAAATTATTTATTTTCCACAAAAGGTGGTTAGGGTCAGGGCAACTAAAACATAAAAAATGATAATTTAAAAGGAATTGTAAAAAAGAAGAATAGTGAAAACTAAAAATGTCCCTCCCAAACCCCAAACTAAAGATAGTGGCCATGTTGTTGTGCTTAAAGGTTCCCTTAATGATAGTGTCATATCATTAAGGGAATTCCTTTATATTCAGAATTAAAAATGCTACCACTGAAACATCTATACGTATATAAAGTGTTAAGACTATTTTATATCAGAAGTGGAAATCAAGGGACCAATGACCTTTTTTATAAAACCAGAAACTTTGTAACTAAAACTTTTAGAATCCCTAAAGTCAGTAAAATAGTTTTTAGACATGCGTATTTATAAAATGGACCTAAATATTTTAATCAAATACCTACAGTATTCATGTAAAAATCTGTATCAATATAAAATCATTTTGGTCTGCATTGCAATCGTGACTCCTTCTCCAAGAAGAAATTGACTTTTTAAATTCAGTAATATCCTAACAAACAATGTTAATCTTTTAAACCAATAGCAATATTTTTACCTACCTACATTTTTTATTTTTTACATTGTTTATATAATTATTATTTGTTATATTAATATAAGTGTAATGTTTATAATGTTGTATAAATTGTGGTATGTACTGACACAGTATAAATATAATTTAATTTTCATTCAAGAGCAGCAGCTGTTGCAGAGAGTTCACAAGTTGTTTAAGTGAATCTGGACACTTTTTATTTCATTTTTCTTAATAGTTGGACTCATGTTGGCCATATACTGGTAACCGGCCAGCATTATTTTCCAAGTTTTTGTCATATTTGTTTTAAAAATGTCATATTATTGATGGAAATAAATAATTTATTCATCATATAGATTAGAAGTAGTTGGTAAGTGAACAGTACATAATTTATTTTTCTTAGAAATATTGCACATAATATTCTCACATAATAGCACTGATAAGAATTTGCTTATCAGTGTGTAACTCAATTACTTCAGTTCATAATTAAGCTTAAATGTCCATAATTTATGTATAAGTCATTAACCTTCATACTACCGGTTTTCCAGTATAGACCTCCCCCCCCCTCCTCCCACAGACGAATATTGGGTATAGTTTGTTTTTTGTATATGAGTTACAGTATGTACCAAATATATAGTATTTAGGCGTGATTATCATTTTTTTCTTAGACTAAGAGGTGTTGGGGAGACTTATTGAGGCTCAGTCGTGGGATCATGTCCTGGCTTTGCAAGATGTTAACGACAGTTGCACTGGGTTCTCACGTACTTTTGAAACAATAAAAAGTTAGCCACAAAGCAAAGAAGTAAAAACTCTCGTTTAAAAACTTAAACCTTGGATTACTGTTAATTTAATAAAGTGTATTAGACAGAGGGATAAATTCAGGAAAATTATGATAAAACGCCCTTTTGATTTGACTGCTAGATTAAGTTACATCCGTTATCGAAACAATCTAAATGCTGTAATAAAAAGAGCCAAATTCATGTATTTTAGAGAACAAATTTCTAACTGTCAATGTAATCCTGAAGAGTTCTGGAAGGTAATAAATGAATTTAATGGTGTTAAGTCGAAGAAGACTCCTTTTCCAATTAAACTTTTTTTGCCGATCAAAGACGTCATCGAGCAGTCGGTGCGGGAGGCAGCCAACTAACTCATTATTTCTTGAGTGTTGGAGACCAGTTAGCGAGCGCGCTGCCTCCCTCCACCTGGTGGTGGACGACGCCACATAGAGAGCCAGGCATGTGTTCACATTAGAGCTATCACCGAGATCCAGGTGGAGCGGAGTGTCATCGAGATGCGCGGCAACTCTGCCCCAAGAATCGATGAATTCTTTCTCGCAGTTAAAAAAAATCATATAAAACATACAATCACACCATTAACCCACATAATCAATATCAGTTTATCATCCGGTATATTTATAAATTCTTTAAAATTACTAAAGTCATACCTCTTTATAAATCTGGTGATAAATCGACATACAGTAATTTTATGCCCATCTCCTTGCTCAGTACACTGTCCAAAGTAAAAGTGTGTAAAAAAACAATTAAAAGCGTACCTGGAGTCAAAACATTTACTTTCAAGTCGACAATTTGGTTTTAGAAGTGGTAAGAACTCTGCTGACGCTTTATTTATGTTAAATAAAAGCATCATGGATAATATTAATAACGGCGAAAAGATTTTGCTTGCCTTTATTGATTTAGCTAAGGCGTTTGATTCAATCGACTGGAAAAAGCTTTTTTCAAAAATTACTGAACTATGAATAATTGGATTACCTTTGAATTGATTTAAAAGTTATTTAAGTGACCGATGCCAAAACGTTTCGATAAATGAAGTGAAAAGAGACACTAAGATTTACGACTAGGGAGTTTTTCAAGGAAGCAGCCTCGGTGCATTGTTATTTTTAATTTATATAAATAATATACATAAAATAAATATTTCTGGAGATATGTTTTTTGTTTGAGGACGATACAGCTGTGCTGTTCCTTGCTGAAACCTGGACCGATTTTTCTAAATTGTGTCACAAAACATAAAAATAATTAAGCAGTGATTTGATCAAAATGTCCTCACAATGAATATTAAGAAAACAATATTTTTGTTCCGTCTATAAAAGAAGACCATAAGGGTCGTCTTCTCTCTCCACAGAAACCAGTCTTGCAGATAATTGTTAACATTTCCATCCATTTATGTCTTGGAGCCTCTGCTGTTTGACGTTCCTTCTAGTCTCAGGCATTCATTCCGCAAAAAGAATAACATTTCCATTCCTAAACATTCCACTTCATTTGAACAGAAACAGTTCTTTTACAATGCTATTAAACTCTACAATAGTCTTCCATTATCACTAAAAATTTAGCAGGGTCACCGAGATTTTAAATGAGGGATAAAGAAAATGCTTTTGGAGGATAGTGTCTACAGCGTCCGGGAATTCCTGGCTGGTAGTCGTTAAAATAAAGTGTATTTAATTTGATTATATTTCCATCAGTATAGTTTTAAAGCTCATTATTAATTATTATTGTAACTGACGTGGCTAATGCAATTGTATTTGTTGATCTGGCTAAATAGTTGAGTATGAGTGCATAGAAGATAGATTGTTAGTTTAATGGAACTTAAAAAAATATTTTATAATAATTTATTGCTTTAAACAAACAACCATGATGGCAATAAGGATTTACACATTGAGATAAAAATAAAAAAAATTGAAAATTACTATTATTTATACTATCCTGAAATTTACTAGTTAAAACAAATGTTATCGTAAAATTGGTTTTTAATACTCTTCAATACATCTTTTCGCATTAATGCTGTAACTAATAGTTCCAATACCTCGCACCAATTACCTTAACGCAGTAATTAATTTATATTTATTGAGGTTAATTTTTCGTTGTCATTATAGTGGCAGATTAGTCGCTATTCTAAAGACAGCGACAGTGTTGAAAGTTTTATAAACACCCATGAGGGCCATGATGTATGGCAATAGGAGTTTCGTTGAATACCTTAAGGATCATTTTAAGATTTAAGGAGGTCATGCATGTTGTAGTAATGCAATTTCGAGCAAATTAACAGTGCTAATTATAGAATTAAAAATTCAGTTTAATTCCTTGTTAAGTCTTCTGATAAAATTAATTAGAAGGGCTAGAACCTACATAAATATGTTAATATAAAACTGGTTTTCTCTAAATGCACGATACAAATAAATAATATTTTACCTCATTATAAAATATTTAGTAAGTAATAAAATAACCCAAATAAACAGAACGTATCATATTAAAAGATGTTAGATTCAACTAATAAAAGTAATATAAATGATTCATAACAAATAAAACCTGTCCCCTGAAGGACTCCAGTAATGTGATTCTGGAGAGCGGCCAGGTAACAAGTTCTTAACTTCTTGAGCCCGAGGGAAGGTGTTTGGAGTTGAGCTGTCTGAGGGGGGGGGAATTACGGACCAACAATATTGTCTGTCTCCTCAAGTTTACAACCACTAAGTTAGTGGCTTATCTAAATACTTAATTATGTCTTTATTAGTTTATGATCTGTTTGAAGACCATTCATTGACTATTTTTGTATCAATTTTTTACTTCAAAAACTTTTAGATGACATTATTAAAACTGTATAAAATTACGAGTATAATTTGTAATAATAACGTACAATGCTAATAATAACAATATTTGTATTTAAATTGGATATGAATACAATTAAAAACGATTTTGATCATATTTTAAGTTAAATTGTACATTGTTTAAGATCTGCATTAACTATCAACATTTCTAACGATTGCAGAAAATACAATCGTTAGAATAATTACAGAATGTGTTTGTCTGCACTTTATATATCACTATATAAGTTATATTAAATAGTATATACATAACTAATTAATGGTATAACCATAGAATTATGGTCAGACGGTTGACTGTTACTCCACGTTAATTCATAAAAGACTGTTATGTTGAAGATGAGTTTTTATTGTTTTTTTATATACTCGAAATAAATACAACTTGTTTAGAAACTTTTTAAAGTGAGATATATATTTCTCAATATCGTACTAAATCTAAGCCTAGTGCTCAATTACACAAATACTATAAATATTTGTCTGTAAATATCGTAATTGTACATTTTAAGTGTTTCTCTATGTGAAAATTTTTTATTGAAAAGGTAAAAAATGCTTTCAAACCTCAACGTTTATTCTATATTAAAAAGAAATTTGGGCTTGTAGTTTCAATAAAAGTTTATATTTTTACAGTTTTCAATAGAGTTATTTACTTGTATAAAATCTATAAGATGTTTAGATGACATTTAGTTTCATAGGCAATTTTTAAATTACAAAAAGTGAAGTATAAAACATAAAGTAAAGTAGTTACTTTTATATTTTATATTTTAGAACATGTAACTATATTACCATTTAATATAATAAATATATCACGTGAATATGTTAATGCTTATTATTATTTAAAATATTTCCCAAATAGTGTAAGAGAGAAATATTAAATTGAATGATAAATATAATGAAGTACCCTTTTTATTCATTTTTATAAAAATATATGACCGGTTTCGGCTCTTAGGCCATCTTCAGATAGTAAATAAAAATTGATATTTTTTACTATCTGAAGATGGCCTAAGAGCCGAAACCGGTCATATATTTTTATAAAAATGAATAAAAAGGGTTCTTCATTATATTCATCATTCAATTTATTAAAATAGTAGCCCTAACGTGAACTAGTTTATGCAGAGAAGTATTATGTAATAATAAGTATATACGGTAATAATAATTGAAATAATAAATAAAAACTGAAGTAATACATACATAATATATATTGAACAAAACAATTGCCTAATAAAAATAATTTTTCATAGTTTTAAGTAATGCTTACATTTTTAATAATAAGCAAGATTCAATTAACTCAACAGAGTTATGAAAATACTTTCATAGAATATCATCTCTATGGACAAAATAGTAATAGATGAATGAAATCGCAGAGTGCAGTTCAGTAAATATGAGTGTTGCAGCATACTGTAGTCATTCTACAACGGTTCAATGGTAAAATGTAATTTAACTCCGAGTAATCTGAATGGAATAAATAGCGGAATCCATTTTGGACGTGACTTCAACGTTGAAATCCCCCTAATTGTGATCTGAGAGCTGTATGTGATCTGCATAGTAATGGGACCTGTTACAAATGTAACCGTACAAAATCGTTCCAGTACATTTGTTTACTTTAAGTTATAAGTTTTTCGTTTCCAACCACTTCGACTTATTGTGGAACTAGTAGGAACCCGTTCGAAATTTTTTACCTGATGAGACATCAATTTAAGGTGTTCCACAAAATTAACACGAACGCTCAACATATGTGTGAAGTAGGGATATTAGATAAGACTAAACATTTCCAATAAAGTAGCATAATATTATTTTTTTTAACAAACTTATAACAGAGCAATAAGTGATAGGCTTGTAACATCCGTGGTAAACATTCCATTCCACTTTTATGGTTCAACCTCATATTAACTATCTTAATGACAATATGAAGGTGTTAAATATGTGAGGTTTTATAACACACATTTATTTACTATTTAAGTGCTTGCGCCTTAAGTGTAGGTACTTAAATGTTCTCTATTACAACGAAGGAATTGCATAAATTCCGATGTCACTAAGTTTTAGCTGTCCAGGATAATCCCTAACAATAATATCTAATATCTAAGAACGTTCGCACAGGACGTCTTCGTATATATTTACAGGGTTTCTTTAACCGTTTTGGGGTCAGTAAAATTAACTTCTACTTAGTAAAACAAAGTCATCCTTTTGTGGCCTTAAGAGATTTAATTATTTACTAGAAATATTCGATATTCTTCTTTGATTCTAGAGTAATCTGAGTGTTCCCTGTCGGCCATCCTCACTGTGTTAACAATGCAATTATTTTTATTACAAACGAAAGTGGTGAAGGATCTCATTATCTCACAGTGCTAGTGTTCGGTAACATCTCACAGACCCATATTTTTTAAACAGGCAAATTTGTGAAGCTTCAAGGGATCTCTGCAGTAGTCGATTTCTGATATATTTTTGCTCAACACTAAAGCAGACTAAGTGAACTTTGATTTAATTAAGACAGTTAAACTATTTTTGTTGTAAATCCTTGATGGAGTAAATTTGATTTTAAATTAGAAAACATTACGATAATATTCCACAGGATATATTGCAAATATCACTACCACCATTAAAAACACAATTTTATACACATTTTTATGGTCCTAGATGGTTCTGACGAGAATGGCGACTCCACTCTGTTGCTGCTAACTAATATAGATCAGTAATCACTATTTTTATCATTTGTAAATAAATCACTCTTATTTCCATTTTAGTCTCTTAACACACACAACTTTACGTTCATTCAATATCGTCTACTCCTCACGAACTGTCACTGTTAAACACATCACTTTTTGTTTACAAGTAAACTTCTATATCAGACTAGAGGCTGAAGACTAATACTGACACATTGGCACTGCCTAGTCGGCCAAGGGGATTCATTTTATAAGGCACCACTGCAATCCAGAAGATCCTGCAAGGGGGCTTGAACTTTATGCTAGATCGTACTAGTTGAGACCAATTAATGAAATGTCATACCAGAAGACACTCGCACTGATTGTGGACTTCCCGATTGGTCAAGCAACCGGAAGTGACCTGCCGCTCCCCACTGAACAGAGAAGGAGCTCTCCCGAATTAGCATGGTCTGCAACAATATGTTTTCTGTTTGCCTTTTCTAACTGATGATATTTAACTGGTGAAAGCAGTAATTGCAGTATATATAATGTTTATTTTATGTATTAAACAATTAAACATAAAACAATTAAACATAAAACATAATGAATAAAATTAGTTTATTCATTTTATTATGTTTTGAAATGCTTTTTGTTATTGTTGGTTAGGTGTAAAATAAGACTTTACGTGATTAACTTATCACTGACATATTATAGTTGACATTTGAAAAAAAAGTTTCCTGAAAATTTTTAATAGTCACTATTATCATAAAACAGAATGTACTTTATTTTACACGTACGTTTTTTTCATATTTACTTTATATGCAATGGCCAACGGAATATTGAAAAATATATCCTTCGATATACCTTGTTTTGACTAAGCAATAATGACAATTTATTTTATAAATAATGACGTAAAAATGTCATGAGTGTCCAAGGCTTAACTGCAACACCAAACAGTTCCTAAAGCCTAGTTCCCACTTACAAACATGGTTCCGGAAATAGTGTTTGCAAACTGTTTCTCAACCGGTTCCAGTGTTTTCTGTTTTTTTGTGATGTTTTTCTGATGTTTTCCAAATGTTTGCAAACTGTTTGCAAAGACAAAATTATAACGGAGGAGTAAATTAGAATGAGTCATCAGTGCTTTCAGACTACTTGCAAGTGTGCAGTACCGGTCGTAACCATTGAAGACGTGTACTACTGCGTGAAACCAGGAATAGATCTCAAACTTAATCGAAGAGTTTCGTTCCCGTAGAGTTTTGTAGGACATAACTTGTCCAGGTTACAAGAACAGGGATAAGAAAGGTGACGCCCTACAGGA
Organism: Stictocephala bisonia; assembly: GCA_035578905.1. Taxonomy (NCBI): domain Eukaryota; kingdom Metazoa; phylum Arthropoda; class Insecta; order Hemiptera; family Membracidae; genus Stictocephala; species Stictocephala bisonia. The sequence goes on along the minus strand of JAQJVL010000015.1, from coordinate 5,947,406 downwards.
AATCGCACGTTTTTGACGTGAGCACCGATGATATGGACAAATAATAAGTAAATAAATAACAGTTTTGAAAAAACAATTTTGACGTTAACACAAAGCATTGTGTGAGAAAAAAGAGGCAGTTCGCCCAAGAAAGTAGGACGGTTCGGATAGGATTGAATACGAACCAAGAACGTCTTCAGTCCACATCTCGGGAAACACCGTTCAGCTAGTGAGGACACAAATGTATGACAAACATATGTTTCTCCGTTGTTTCAAAACAGTTTGCAAACTGTTTACAAACATTAAGAAGAAACAAGAAACTGCAAGTGGGGACTAGGCTTAAGTAATCATTGCTTCGCTGTGGGTTACCAATAACAATATATTAATATCGGCTCGTCCACGGGATAAAATATGCGTTTCTAATTTACCTGAACTGTTCGTAATATAATAATTATTGTATCTTAACCCTTGAAGTCTCATTTGATAGATGGAGACCTGATCTAGTGAGGCATAAGTTGATATTTTCAGTTTTTATAATTTAAAATTGCCGAGAATAATATTTAAAATTTTACATTATTAACTGTAAATAATTATAAAAATACTCAATTTTTTACAATAACCAACTAATGGTCCACTATATCAGATCTTCATATATCAAATGACACCTCAAGTGTTATGATACGATAATTATTACGGGTTGAATCATTGAAACAGAAACCCACGTTTTTGGCGTTTTTCGTGGAGCGAAACGGCTCCGAAGGGGTACGCTCTGCGTCGTCTGCGACTAGTAATGGAGCATTGACGTATTAATACGGCTGCCTACTTATTTTTGAGTTGGCCACAGGTTATAAGCCTAATTTTCAAAATATTAATACTTTTATTTATCTACAAATACTTTTTTTTTAATACACAAATTTATCCAGATTGTTCACAATATATTGTTATTTTATTAAAAAAATTAAAATTTTGTAATAATGCACTGATTTATCCGTGTGAAGAATAACACCCAGATGTAGGGATGGCAGCGGAGTCACAACATGGCTCTACGACATGGTCCTCAGGCCAGGCCAGCAGTAGAGAATGTAGAACTTCGCCCGGATGACAGGCCGAGGGTAAAACGTCCCACTCAAGGACCCTGGAGTTTATGGGCCTCTAGCCAGAATACATGTAGAGTCTAGGTGCCGTAGCCAGTCAGGTCAACCTGACAGACCGAAGCTGGAAACAAGGAATGACAGAATCGGAGCCAACGGCCACGAAAGTAAACAACTCGCAGCGCACGAGCGATCTCAGGCAGTCTGGCAAACCACGACGACAGCAATTAATTAATGCTATGTTTTTTAAATATATATTTTTTCACTACACTACTATGAGTTTTCGTTATGTATTTACAACCTGCGAAACATCACACTGTCAACAGCTGTCTATTGTTTACTACCGAAAGTAACATTGTTTATAACCGAAAATTTTCCACAGTCAACAACACCTGTTTTTATTCCGTAGTGTAGTGAAAAGTATCGTTCAAAACTCGAGTGAAAGTGTTTTGTATGTTCTCGACCATTTGAAGTGCTCGACAAGCACTTTCCACTCTTGTTATAAAATATACTATTTCCTTACTCAAACTGGTCACATAACTCGATATAGTGGTCAGTTAATTTCCAAATAAGTAATATGTAAATGGATAATTGTCATTATTAGTTGGAAATAAATTCATTTATTCATTTAATTTGACACCCAAGGGGGGCTAAAGCCCCACCTAGCCCCTCTCTGGATCTGCCACTGCGTATAAGTAGCAGAACCTACATCATTCTCAATCTGCTGCATGTACGCCATCCTCGGTCGTCCCCGGCGATTCCTTCCCTCAATTGTTCATTCTGTTATTCTTCCTGTAATGTTGTCTCAAAAAGTGTCCTACTAGCTTGACTCTCCTTGTCTGGATGTGCCTCCATAGATATATAGTTTATTTTATTCTTCTTATCACCTCTTCGTTAGTAATTTTATCCCTACAGCTGATCATCAGCATTCTTCTATAGCACTACTTTTATAGTGCTTCCAAACGTCTTCTTATAGGGCTACAGTCCAAACAAAAGCTTTCATGATTCGTTTTCTCACTTTCAGACTAATATTCTTGCTGGTGAGTAGATTCTTTCTTAAACTGAATGCAATTTTAGCCTGCTGTTTTCTACTCACAATTTCTTTCCGACTTCTACCATCTCTTGTGATTTTGCTTCATTAATACGTAAATTCCTCCACCTCTTATAACTCCTCCCTTCCAATTCTCAAACTTAGTTGTTCATTTTCTTTCTTAGCTCTTCATACCATTACCTTAGTCTTTCTTTTGTTTATTCTCATACCGTATCAAATTGCATAAAATCATTTCCATTATGCTGAGGACTTTTTCTAGACCACTTTTTGAATCTGTGATCACAACAATATCATCTGCATAACGCAGCACATATATCCTATGTCCATTAATTTTGATTCCTACCTCAATTATTTCACGAAGTTGGTCTATTACTTCCTGTACGTAAGCGTATAATCTAATACTATACATTCACAATTTATTAGAATTACGGGAACCAACTTCTATGTTTTATATTTGAGTAGTTGAGAACAAATCTATGTTATTTATAAAGATATATGAGAGTGAACGGACGTGCTGCTGACAATCAATACGGTATTTAGTAACTGTTCTATCAGAGTCTAAGAAAGATTTACGGACAATACAGCAGAGGCTAGTATAAGGCGATATATACTGGCCAAGCAGCAATAACTCACCCTTATGTTGGTTGTGTCATGCTGCTGATAGGCTACTTATCCAACCTTAAGGGCTAAGCAATAAACTACGAAAATTCCAGAAAAACTATTATTTGTCGTTTTACTATACGTGTATATATGTGTACTATATATGTAAAAATTTATTTACACATTTTAACCAGTAAATCGAAATAAATGAAATAGAAAATAATTTATTTACGTGACCTCAAAATACTTTTGTTAGCATTATTGATTGTTTAGATTTATACATTTATCTAGTTTATTAAAAGTATATTTTGCCAAAGTATCACTTAAAAATGTAAGATATAATATAAATATTGATAATTTATTATCTTTAACACTTTAAATCAGTTTAATTGAACTATGAAAACTTCAACGTCATTTAAGTCATCATCTAGTACATGAAAGGTTGTAAAAACATAAACAAATTATCATACTCCAAATGACGTATATTGTACAAACAAAAACAAGAAAAGTGTTTAAAATAATAATAATAATAAAACAATGAATTACAAATCAGTTTTGGCTTATTCCTTTAGCCAATGGCTATTTGAGTGGAAATCTTAACATAACAAACGGTTACTGATATATAAATAAAAGAAGTATAAGTAACGGAAAGCATACAGTAAAATTTATTATATTGTCATAGAATGAAACTAAATACTACACTACAAAGCTCGTATATTATATACATTATAAATAAAATATGTTAATTAAGAACAATAGTTAATTGTCTGATGGCATTTTTTTCGTACAGATGTGTTTGTCTATTTCCAGCAGAGACAATCTAATTTAATAACAATGAAGTCTCTTTCAAATATCGAATACTGATTACCTAAATAGATTTATTGTCTCTCTCTAAGGAACTTACAGAAATACGGGGCTTGGGAAATATCGTGGAAGGGTTCTGCTTGAGGCAATGAGCCGTGCTGCCGAGGCACTGCTATGGAAAATCAGTTTCCCGGTCGGTGGACATTTTAATTTAGTTATTGTTGATAAGTTTAAGGCTATATATATAATATAATGTACATACCTATGTATAATGGGTTTAAACTAGCTTAAATAAACAAATATAACATACGGTTACTGATATATAATTAAAAGAAGTATAAGTAGATATTATTTTATATATTGTCAATAATAGTTTCGCATTTAGTGGGATTTATAACCCATAACAACAACACAAACAAATATGTAGTCGACAATCAGTTATCAAATTAAGAAATAAACTAAACATAATTTTATATAGCTATAACAAATCACAAAACAATTTAATGAGTAAGATAGCAATGTTAGTGAGGTAGAAGAGAATGTAGCCCAAGAGACAACAAGGAAGGACAAAAGGCGTGTATTGAAGTCAGGTCAGTTATACGGAGAAGAGAAGGGTAGCCTGAATATTCTTGAAACATTCTGGAGAATGAATATGCCTTAAGTACATAAATCATTTTGTTTCTGGCAATCTATCCAATTACACTTCTTATTGTATATTGCTTATAATATATACAACACTCTGTTTTCAGGGTGAATCTTTGTAATGATCATGACTTTCGTAGTGATTACAATAAAACTACAGAAAGTTAATTAGTCTACAAGTTTTATCGATTGTAATTATACAAAACTTCTTTGTATTTGGTAATAGATTAGTATTTATTTTCATGAATTTTAACTATATTACATGATTTTAATTTTGAAATTGGTAAATATTGTTGTTATACTCTATTAAATTATTATAAATAACCAAATTATCTCGCAACATGTTTATTTATTGTATCTTTTAGTTTTATATATCTCTTATACGTTCTGTTTTTCGATGACAGTTCTAAGTATCAGTCTGATATATATATATATCAGTAACAAAAAATTAATAACAATAATAATATTTATTTGCTTAAATTTTTTCAATAATACATATGATATATTAGTTAATTGTCACTATCACAATCACATTTCATTTCTTGTTTAGGAGTCGGCCGACTAATTATATGGATTTTTATAATAATTAACCACGTTTCGTCCAGCCCCCTGTAACAGGATTACTGGGAGTCCTGAGGGAAAGGGGACGAATTTACATACCTATGTATAATGGGTTTAAACCAGCTTAAATAAACATTGGTATATAATTAAATAGCTCCAAACCTGTAAAATTGCGCTTTGTTTATATATATATAAAATCGAAATCAAATCAAAAATCAGTTTATTCCAAAAAAAGAAAAGTACAAAAGTAACAATACAAAATATAACTGAGAATAATCCTCTCAGGGCCTAAAGCCTGTGCGAGAGGACCGAGTAGTTATCAATAAAACTGTTTCCTGGAGAATAGAAAACTTAAATAACAAAAATATATAATATCCATATTATGAATTACAATACAAATGAAAAATACAAAATAAACTCCTCATACCAGAGGCCGCAGGACAGAAAAAAACAAATCATAATGATAATAGACCTATTACATCTAAGAGAAGAAGAAACAGAATAAAAAAAAATGTTAGGTTAGGTTATAATACATATAATGATCATTAATATTCATTAAACTTATGAAATGTCTCATTTTTGAGTCATTTTTATGTTCTTAAAATGTACTTTTTTCCGTATAAGATAAATAGGTTGTAAATAATAATAAATTAATAATATTAATATGATGAAATATGGTAGAAATAAACTTAACACCTAAACTAAAATTACACGTTTTTGAATGATAAAAAATTACTTTTTCACTAGTCAGGTATTACTTAATAATTGATTTTAATATTAAATAGTATTTAAATTTATATGGATAATAATGTAAACACTTTAGATACAGTAGTTTGATAAGAAATTAAATTATAGTAAAATGGCATACCATAAATTGTATAATACTTTATATGAAATGTTTTATTTAATGGTTAACTAAACTAGTAATGTTAGCTTAATAAATAAGTCCCATATCCAATATACATATTAAATTATTTAAATACCACACATAACATTAGCTAACCCACTGTATGACATAGGCCGATATGACATTACAAAATACATTTTTGATGTGAATAGAGTCGTTTTCTTTTTATTTTAAGCTAAAATCGTAAGTGTAACGTACGTAACCCTTTAGTAATAGATTTTATCATTGAAAAAATACGTTGATTTTGAATTAGATGACTGTAATTTTTGGGCCAGAAAAAATATGTTACGGTGTTATGGTACACTGTGTATAATGTTAGTAGGCTTGTCTTCTTAGGTAAGTTTGCTGATGCCTAAAGGAGATTTCTGTACCTCCTTGTACACCTTCTTTTTGTTGAAAGTATAAAATGAAATATAACTCATATAACATTATTTATAATGGAAAAGCTAAAAAAAACCTGTATCTCCAAGTGGTGTTGAGATACGCCACTACGTGAACACTGAAACATTTCACAGTCACAGTTCACACCCACCCACCCAAACAGATACAGTGGTATTGACCCACCCACTCACCCATACACATACAGTGGTATTGAATCATAAAACCTTGGAACCTAGAAGTACAGTGGTTATAAACGGATCTCGCATGACGTCACACGGGTGAAGTGGCTGCTGAAACAAGAAATAAACACACAAAAACTTATACTATGGTTACAATTTAGGTTGATTAGTGGTAATTAGCTTGCTTAATATTATTTGTTTGTTGTATGACAAACCTTTCATGTGACTGGTAGTATTAGTTACGGATATTAATAGAATAATCGAACCAGCTGATTCGCTTGAGAAACGTTACAGTTTACTGCGCAACTTCGCCATATTTACCGTGTGTTCTAGTTAACGTGTATAAAACATACGTGACGCTTAAACCAAAATATTTGATCGAATCAATATTAATTAATTTTAAATAGCATATATTTACGGTACTTACAAAACAGTAGTTAATTGTAACAGAGTTAGGTGAATCTACCTCTGTCCAACACAAATCAGCTGATTACCTAATAAGACAATGTAAGTTAGCTGCAGCACGTCAGCTGGACGGGTCACGTGATCACAAGTTTGCAGACGACACAACAATGACGTGTGAGACCAAACAGTTCAATAAACGTGAACAATCCAAGAGATCAGGACTTGACGTAAACGTAGTATCCAATTTTTTCAAATTGGACACGTACTGTGATTGGAATTAGTTGAAGGATTCTTAAATGGAAGTGCGAATTTTGTTATCTGTGTGTGTGTAATTACAGTTCGTTGGGGACCAAACGAATAGATACTTTAAAATGAAATTTGGTATGTAGGTGTATTAAGTCAATATCTCCTGACAATATTTTCATTTTTTTAAATGTTAGTTTTTTAATTTTTATGGGCAAAAAGTATACAAAAAAAGAATTTCCTCAATATCAGCTCTAACGATTTTGATTAACTTTTTAAGAAAGGTGTGTACTACAATTAAAATTTTTTTAGTAAACACCGCATGTCTCTAACTTGACTAGTTTTTGAGTAATGAAAAAAAAACATATTTGGGATTCAAACTGGTAATTGTCAAAGTATTATTTTACAAATTGTCTTCGAAATGTTACTGAGCTGTTCACAACACCTCATACTGTTAGTAAATTCTCAGTTCATTTTGCTGAACTGACAGAGAAGAATAAACGTGAATAGATTTATTTATGAATAGATCATGCCTCTTGCTAGCCTAGTGGTTAGCACTTCTGCTTCATATGCAGAGGGACACGAGTTCAAATTCCGGGAGGGTATGGATCTTTGTTCCATAACAACGTTTGTACACAATTTAAAAATGCCACTGGCGTAAAAAAGATGATGAATTTTATAAATAAAATTAAGTACATAAAAATGACCAATCCAGACTACGCTCGTCGAAATGATTAGCCTTAAAAATGTCCTCACATTTTAAAAATTATGTTTTACTTAATAGTTTATCAAAATGGTAGAGGGTGATGTAAGCCAGTGTCTATTACCAATATTAAGTCCAGCGTTAATTATATCAGATGATAATGTAATTCTAAGGAAGGAAACGAGCTTGACTTATATTTAGTGTCTGTGTTCCGATGTTCAATTGAGATTCAGATGGCTGTTCCTGCGTTCTAAATCACCATTAGCCAAATACTGGAATCACATGGACACTGGAATTGAATCACTTTAATAGCTTCTACTTGCTTTTTTAGAACAAGTCTGCTTTAATTCGAATGGTAAATTTTATTTCACTTTTATACCATTCCGTATGTATTATTAATTACTTTTATATAGTTAGTTCATTTATTGAATATTGTAGAATTTAAATTATAACTCATATTGTTGACATCCTTGTAGGATAAACCTGCTTATTAGCAAATATTGGTGGTTTATTTATGGTGGCTATAATTATTTAATAATATAATTAGCAATCTACATGTTTGTTTTTGATAGTACATCACACTTTACAAACTTCATGATGGAAGGAACAATAAAACAAAAACTAGTAACAAATTATCCCAAAAGATGACTTAGAACGTTATATATATGGTAAAATAGTAAATAAATATTGTAAACCTTTTGGGAAGCAACTGAAAAAAAAATAGCGGATAAAGTTGAATTGGTAGAATTGCTAAATAAATATGAATCTGTAGGTAGGAAAATTTCAATTTGTTAGTTTTAGTTGAATATGTGCAACATGTTATATTTTTTATAAAAAAATAAATAAAAATTTCACTCGCCAGCTCATATGGGATGCAAGCTTGTGCGTGAACATCATTCAACGAGAGAAGGACTGACCATTAGCTCAGTTGGAGATTTGAACGTTGGACTTTGCCCTCCGTATTCCGAAGACTTAGCCCATGAGCCACCACGCCGGCAATATTTTATTCACCAATGCGATAAAGTTTTTTTTAAGAAACGTCATGCAACATATTTTATAATTATTATTACCTTTTGTAAAACTAAACCACCATACAGATTTTCCGCTATGGTTTTATAACCATATAGTATAGAGCGTAATATTGTTAACCCTAATTGTTTTAAACATTTATATTTTCAGGCACTTCTCTGGGGTCTTTTTCTCTTTCGTAGCATATTGAAATCATTTAATGCACTGATAGGAGTACAGCTTCTCAAAACTGTCATTAAAAAGTATTATATTAAAATTGCTTACAATTTTTTTTATAAAAATATAATTTTGTTGTAATAACTTTTACTATTCATAACTTCTTTCGTTCAGCTTAACTTATAGAAACAACCGTACTGTAAATAACTACTAAAGTAAAGCCTAACTTAAGGATGAACTGTTCAAACTCAGCACCTTAATGATAAAGGTGATTACTACTCACTAAAGATAAATGTTACCTTTATATAGCGAATTAATCTAGGAAGAGTATTCTTTACCTCATATTTACTCCATTGTAACTCCCTTTTTACTAGCTTGACCATATTCTGCTGGATGTCAAGTTCATGTGAAGAGAAGTGAAGAATAAGTGAAGAGGTCAATCTCCTTTTTTAACTTTCTCTACCCATCCCCCATAGACTCCCCCCCCCACCCAAACACGTACAGATGTGATGATCCTCCCCCACCCAAACACGTGTAGTTGATGATTCTCCCCCCCACCCAAACACGTGCAGAGTGATGATCCTTCCCCCACCCAAACACGTATAGAGTTGATGATCCTTCCCCACCTAAACACGTTGATTCTCTCCCCGGCCAAACACGTGCAGATTTGACGATCTTCCTCCCATCCAAACACGTATATAGAGTTGATGATCCTTCCCCACCCAAACACGTATAGAGTTGATGATCCTCTCCCCGGCCAAACACGTGCAGATTTGATGATCCTCCTCCCATCTGACCACGTGCAGTGGTACTGATAATTATATGGAAGCATATAAATCGACCCTTCCTCCTATAGACATCCTGTGGTATTGACCCACTTGCCGTCCGATATACGTACAGTGGTATTGAATCATCGCTCATTAGTAGTAAAATTCGATCACCTGAAAGCGAATTTAAGGTATCTATGTCTGATTACACGTACATGTTACGTTCTAGTTGACTGTGAAATCCGACACAACAGCAAATTATCCACTAATTAAACGTGTATTGACAGTTAATTATTCCCGGAAAATCATCTATGAAGGGTAACCTAGCTTGTAATTACGACCGTTTTGTTTTAGCCAATATTGTGTTCATGGGGAAACCCCCTCCCATTGTAGTAGGGGTGATTTATTGTTAGTCTTTGTTGTAGCTGATTGTCTCCTCTCTGGATTCAGGGCTGGTTTTATTTTATATAAGAAGGGTTATTTATATTGCCTGGATTTATCATTTTTGGATGGTATTTAGATAATTGTTCTCTTTTATATATTTTGGCGTTGATTTGTTCAGATTCAGTCCTGTAGAATTATTTATTATTTCAGTATATTCCTGTTTTTTTACATTGTAAATAAGAAGACGATATTAGAAATAAATATGAATTATGTGTGTAGTCTTGTTACTAACTGAGTAAAAGTGATTCTTAGCAGGCAGTGCTGGGTGAAATATATTTTCTTAAACTATATGGAATACTTGCTATTTATGAAATGTTTTTCAAAATCTTAAGTAAATAGACATATTTAGAATATTACAGTACAAGTAAAAGTCACACAACATAAATGCATAACAATAAAAGTACAACATTTACAAATATTATGATGATTGTTAATACGTTTAGTATGGAGGAAGGTAACCATAGTTCGATAACCATAGTTTTTGTAAGTTCTTTAACTTATATTGCAATACATTTATTTGTGATTAGACGTTCACGTGTATTGCATTTTGAACAACACGTAATGTTCTAAACAAGAAACTATTAGAATATTAGAGGGGGGGGGGAATTTCAGTTCATTTTTACTCTAAACTTCTTTTGTAAACATGCTTACGACCGTCGATCAAGATAATTTACAAGTATAAATATATAGAACACAAATTAATTACACAAAAAACTCATGAATGTCCTTATACTGAAAAGATACCGTATTTAATCAAAATTTTTAAAATGTAGTTCTAATATATTTCAAAAAGACATTATTTGTGTTTTTATAGTAACATATTTACATACAAATAACCGTGTTAGTATAAGAGAATTGTTAGTGAACACTATTAAAAATTCTTAGTGAAGTACCCCATTCCAGTAAGGATCCTGTGATCAGTGAAGTTATTGATCACGATAGAGTGATAAATACATATTATTATTTGAAAATTAAAAAATATTAACCAAATTATTACTCAACTTTCAAGATAAAAGTGCTAATTTTAGTTTTTTAAATAACTTGTTCTATCTACTACCAATACTAAATACATCAGCTGTGTCTCAGGCATTGATCGAAGGGACCTCCAGACTCAATCTCGTTGTCCAAGCAATTTCAATCAACCAGACTTGTCGTTGTTGCTTTAAGACCGATTCGCTATTTAACAAGAAAACTTTATGTTTAGTTTTATTGACTAAAAATGTGTATTTTAAAATTGAAATCGTATAGCAAAGTATTAAATTGAAATAGGTTGTTTTCATCAGTGCTCTGCTAGTAATTGATTGAAGAAAAAATATATATTACGCATTTTATAGTTTATTCTTCAAATAGTTTGGGAGCAAAAGTATGTTATTTAACGATTTTGATAACATTTTAATAGTGTATAGAATTTGATATGATATCACATGTACATTTATGTAGGAAAAATAAGTAGACGTTGACTGACGGAAGTAGAATATAAAGGACAAATCCGTGTTTTTGAACTCAGTGCTAACACACATTAGATAATTTTTAACCAGTGTTCAAAATTGGACCTCAAGGGGATTTTTATATGAAAGTCCATCTGGCCGTTGTAATTGGTTAGAGAGAGAGTTGGTGGGATGTAAGGGTGAAAGGGATTGTCTTAAAAAATATTTGTACTGAAATAATGCTACAAAGACAATTCAAAAATGTTCAAAAATGCAATTTTACTGTAGGCGCATTAAAGATTATTTGAGTTCAGGGTGCTCTCTATAAATTCCAATCGTAACTTTTAGCATATGTATTATTTTTGCCTCCTTTGGTGGGTCTGACTCGTTTGTTATTTATATGAATTAATTATAGAGTGAGATGTCAATTTTAAAATTGAAATCTCAAGTAAAAAACTGCTTCTTCCCTGAAGTTAAATATAGGTATTAAAGTAAAATCTTTTATTACTAAGTTATATTAGCAAATTAAAAAGAAAAAAATTTTTTTTCTGATATTCACAGTGACAAAAATACTAAAAGTCTATCTCTAACTTCCTGTTTTAATTTTGTATTAAATTTTAGTACATCTGTTGTGTAGTAAGAATAGTTAGTTTGTTTATCTAGAACATTTCTATACTTTATCCGTTTTCAAATCGTAATAATTTGTTTCATATACCATTATTTATTTGTATGCACTATAATAGGTATAGAAATTTTTTGTTAGTTTCTATGTTGTCTTTTTTAATGTGTATTTGTTACCCTCGAAATCGTTTAAAATATAACTTAACCAGTTCTACATATTACGTTAACTGATACTGTTTAAACAAATGGTGAATGCATGGTGAATAAAGTCGTTTCAACAGAGTGTGTAAATAGTGCTTAAAACAGGAATGAGTGTCAGTCATTGAATGAGATGAAAGCCCAGATACATTGACATGAAGGGTAAATCTTTTAAGTAAAGGAAATCCACCAACACGGAGTAATATTCCATAGGATAGGCGAGGAGAGATAAACCGCTCAATTTCTCCTCCTTTTCTCCGTTAAACCTATACAAGTGCTCATACAAATTTATTTATATCCACACCACTTAACGTCCCAGCGTTTACAATACCTTGGTGTATGCAATGCTTATCTCGAGTCCTCAATGACGATGTATGAATCGGTATATCCCTTCAGTATGAAATACAGAATACTTGAAACTCGTATAGAAATACACAATACTTGAAACTCGTATAGAAATACACAATACTTGAAACTCGTATAGAAAGACACAATACTTGAAACTCGTATAGAAATACACAATACTTGAAACTCGTATAGAAATACACAATACTTGAAACTCGTATAGAAATACACAATACTTGAAACTCGTATATAAAAACACAATACTTGAAACTCGTATAGAAATACAGAATACTTGAAACTCGTATAGAAAGACACAATACTTGAAACTCGTATAGAAATACAGAATACTTGAAACTCGTATAGAAATACACAATACTTGAAACTCGTATAGAAATACACAATACTTGAAACTCGTATAGAAATACAGAATACTTGAAACTCGTATAGAAATACACAATACTTGAAACTCGTATAGAAATACAAAATACTTGAAACTCGTATAGAAAAACACAATGCTTGAAACTCATATATAAAAATACACAATACTTGAAACTCGTATAGAAATACACAATACTTGAAACTCGTATAGAAATGCACAATACTTGAAACTCGTATAGAAATACACAATACTTGAAACTCGTATAGAAATGCACAATACTTGAAACTCGTATAGAAATACACAATACTTGAAACTCGTATATAAAAATACACAATGCTTGAAACTCGTATAGAAATACACAATACTTGAAACTCGTATAGAAATGCACAATTCTTGAAACTCGTATAGAAATGCACAATGCTTGAAACTTGTATAGAAATACATAATACTTGAAACTCGTATAGAAACACACAATACTTGAAACTCGTACAGAAATACACAATGCTTGAAACTCGTATAGAAAAACACAATACTTGAAACTCGTATAGAAATACAGAATACTTGAAACTCGTATAGAAATACACAATACTTAAAACTCGTATAGAAATACAGAATACTTGAAACTCGTATAGAAAAACACAATACTTGAAACTCGTATAGAAATACAGAATACTTGAAACTCGTATAGAAATACACAATACTTGAAACTCGTATATAAAAATACACAATACTTGAAACTCGTATAGAATTACACAATACTTGAAACTCGTATAGAAAAACACAATACTTGAAACTCGTAGAGAAGTACATAATACTTGAAACTCGTATAGAAATACACCTAATACAGAATATAACATAAATTAATAGTCTATAAATAAATAGCTTCTATAACTCTTGAATTCCATTTAGGTGAAAAATACTGATTCGTTGTTCTTAAAATGTTTGTGTGGGTTGGTTCGGGGACAAGCCTTAACTTTTTAAGTTCCATCTCCCACAATAATATGATTTTATTGTAACTTCATTAAAAAAAAAATGTTTACTAGTGTTTCTTAGTGGAGTCCAAATATATTTGTTTACACTTTGAAAAATAATGAAGTTAATTGATTTTTTGAGATTTAGTAACTTTGCAATCATCAAACTGCTCTAACTTTGGCTATGTAAAATTATAGATGTATAATAATATGGAAATTAGTATTTTACAATCGTAAAATTGGTGTACAGACCAAGGAACAGTGTGTTATTTCCGTCATATTCTTACTAGCTTTACTATTTTTTTTTTCATTTAAATGTATAGAGCAGGGTTAATCCACTTTCAGCAGACGGTTAATAAGGAATCTATACAATACTATAAAATTAAGACTAACACATCATGGAGAACTGTCTCTGTGGTTTCCAATGAACATGATGTTGGGAGGGAATTGAAGAAGGGTGCAAAATTAAATTACCTCTCCCTAGAAATTTACATACCTTTACACTATAACGATTCAGAGCAATTTACACCTTTTTGTTGTGCAAATTTACAGAAGGCTGAGGTAAACCAAACTTCAACTATGTAACTCACTGAGTTAATGATGTAACTTCCAAATTAAGAACTATTTCGGAATCAAAATTATCTGATTCTGATAAAATTATCTGATGAATGTTCATTCATTAATGTATCACAATTTATCAAAAGAAAAATATACGGATCGTGATCAAGTAGGTAATGAAGTCTGAAAAAATCAAAATTTACCCTGTTCTTAAATGTTATTTTGTCAATATCCTTTAAGGAGGCCAGGACAAATAGCAATTTGAATTAAAACAAGGGATATTTTATACTTCATATGACATTAGATAACAATATATACATTAGTAATCAATCTATCATAGCTATTAGTCATTAAAGTTAACTATATCTATATACTTTCTTTTAATGAATTTTATAGGTTTCTTTTAAAAACACAGTGATGCTATTAGCATGATACGTTTTGTGTATACAGTATAAAAAAATGATATTTACTATGATCACAAATACATTTTTATTCAAAGCCATTGTCAGGTTTTGATTTATTCATTTGACTAACGAGAGTTACGAAACATCCTTCTTTTTTTACATTTAGCAATTTCACAAAAGGATGGGAAATTGTGGTTTAACTATCCACAATACCTAGGACATTGTTTTAACACTCTTAGTCATAAATTTACTCCTTAATCAACAAAGGAGTAAGTTACAAGCCTTTAGGATATTGTTGCATTGATTAAATAAATGTTTCCATTAGTTTCTCTGTCTCTCTCTAGCATACGCTGAAGTGACTGAGCACCACACATAATGAAACTACAGTGGTATTGAATATAATTATTATAGGCTAAAATATGCATGGGCAATTATTATAATTTATTACATTATAATAAACTATAATAATTAGTTTATTATAGTGTAAACTTTTACAATCCCTTAATATATATAATCGTAATATTAATTAGTAGTTTACAAATAATATTGTAAATCCGAGAGGCCAATCAGTGAATGTAAATCAGCTGTAACTCATCAGCTGGTCTGGTCACGTGATCAAAGTTTGCAGGTGACGTAATTAAGTCAACAATAATGTGCTGACGGCCAGCAATACAAACAGTATAGACTGACCTCTTTGTTCACATAACAAGACCGTCTTTTTACTCATGATTTATTGTGTCAATATTTTTTAACAAAGAAGTTGGTGTTGGTTGTTAAACCATCAATATTGTGTTTGTGTTCTTTTTATAATATTTTCTTTAGTGTAATGTATTAAAATAATCATGCAAATTAGGTGAAAGATGTTAAGTATTATTCAATTATTTAAAAATTAATTAATTAATTAGCAGACTATAATATTAATAAAATTATAACAAATATACCAAATATTCTTATAACTATAAAATATAGGTAATTCGCAAATCATCCAATTTAATTAAGTAATTTAGTAAACTAATTACATTTTGTGAAAACAATGGACATATTTCATGTTTTAGTAGCAAGTAACAATAATAAAAAATAAAACTTGAATATTAGTTCATAAAAATATAACATTCTTAAACCATATCTGTTGCAAATTGATTTTGGGGGATTTAATTGGCTTCATTATACATGAAAGCCGAGCGCAATTGTTTAATTTAGCAAACCCAAAAAGAATCTATTAACTAAATGTAAACTATCAATTATTTATTTCAGACAACTCATCCACAAAGAGTAATCTATCGAGTAATTACAAGGGTGTATTAGCCTCAATTGTTGTGAATCCCACACCATTTATCAAGGCAGGTATTGTTAGACTTTGTTTTATCTTAATAAAAATTTATATCTTTCTGCTATTTATATTGATAGAATATAATTAATACTTAATGCATTCCTTGATGAGTTAGTTACCATATTACTATATTCAGTTTTACGTAATTATTTACTCCTTACATGGATAAGAATGATTTACTCTTGGTTGAAGCAGAAAAACATAGTAGATTACATATATTAAATGACATGGTACGTGATAAGGCTAATATAAACGATTAGTTTATTTGGGATATATGTAAATTATTTGTTTAGTCCGTCACTAACTTAACAGAAGTAATACATAGGAACCAACTTACAAGAATAAAATCAAATACAATATAAATAGTTAATTATACAGTTTAAGCAATGTATACTAAAAAAAAAAAAAAAAAAAAAAAAAAAAAAAAAATAGCTGAGCGAAATATCACGGCAGACAATTGGTTTTGTGCTGTTCATTTGGCTGAAGATCTAAGGATTATTGACTTATTATTTTTCTGAAATGCGACTTATAATGCACAATATTATGTAGAATTTCACTCTGTATCCAAAAACGGCATTCGTTTTGCTGAATTATTGATAATAAGACCAATAGATTAACTTTTCAATAATTTAGAATTCAGAATTTTACCTATAAATATTTTTTTTATTTGCTCAATTTTGCAACAGATGTGATTTCGCACTTAGTATTTGACGTATCGACATTTGTACAAAGTTTGAACCAAATTGGAGATGGAAAATATTTTTGTTGAAAAAATAGCAAGGCTATATATAAAATGCAAAAAATGGTTAATACTAATTTTTTGTTAATTCTCAACTCACTAATATGAACCCACCCTCCTTCCCAGACATTTCCAGTGTTACAGACCGACCCACCCTCCCAGACATGTCCAGTGCTACACACCCACCCTCCCTCCCAGACATGTCCAGTGCTACAGACCCACCCTCCCTCCCAGACATGTCCAATGCTACAGACCCACCCTCTCTCCCAGACATGTCCAGTGCTACAAACCCACCCTCCCTCCCACACATGTCCAGAGCTACAGACCCACCCTCCCTCCCAGACATGTCCAGTGCTACACACCCACCCTCCCTCCCAGACATGTCTAGTGCTACAGATCCACCCTCCCTCCCAGACTTGTCCAATGCTACAGACCCACCCTCCCTCCCAGACATGTCCAGTGCTACAGACCCAACCTCCTTCCCAGACATGTCCAGTGCTACAGACCCACCCTCCCTCCCAGACATGTCCAATGATACAGACCCACCCTCCCTCCCAGACATCTCAAGTGCTACAGACCCACCTCCCTCCCAGACATGTCCAGTGCTACAGACCAACCCTCCCTCCCAGACTTGTCCAGTGCTACAGACCCACCCTCCCTCCCAGACATATCCAATGCTACTGACCCAAATTATGCTACTTTGTTTAACAATTACACTAAAGCAAGTTTTACTTGATAATACTGACCTTTAAATAAATACCTATATGTGTGATTCAATTTGATCAATATCTTAGGTTTTTGATTGAAACTGACAGACATCTTAAAAATTAACCATTATCAAAATTTGAGGATCTAGAACTAAATAAAACTCTCTGGTTCACATTAAAAAGTACTAAACTCTTTTATTTATAAGTACTAAACTTTTTTATAATAGATATTCTGTTGCATTCATATTTACGTTTGCTCCGAATATATGTTAAATAATAGAATACGAAGATGTTTTAATATTTATTTATTATGGAATGTATTAATAAGAACGTATTTATTTCTATAACATAGTCTGTGTAAACAAGCATATCTACCAACAACAACCATACTTTAAGCAACTTATACATTGTCATGACCAAAGCATGAATAATATTTACTACACATAATAATACACTGACATCAATCTAATTGCATAACAAGAAAAGATTCCATTTTGACAAAGCGCAGGGTTACAATCTTGATATGATTTATAAATTAACCGAAGAGACTTCAAAAGAAAAACATATTTAAATAATAACTGGATAAACCCAATCGTAAAACAAACGGGAATTGTTATAACTTTGTTATTTCTTCATGGTTGTGTAACCGAGTAAGCTCGAAATGTAGAATGTAGTTCGTAAGTTATTGTGTAATGTTGGCAGCAGAAACCCCTTGTAATTCCGTCTCAGCTGTTTTAACACAGGAAGCTGTCGCCATTTCCGGTCCACACAACTATAAGTGGACAACAGCATGATTTATTGAGGTAGACATACCAAAAGTAAACATAGGCCACTTGCTAGCTTAGTGGTTGGCACGTCTGCTTCATATGCAGAGGCTCTTAGGTTCAAGTCCCGGGAAATAAAAAAAATATAAAAAATTGCTTTCTGGGTTTGGACCGTTGTCCCATAAAAATTTGGTAGAGTAAGGTCAAAACACCACTGGCGTAAATATACTAAAAAAAGGTCAGTGACAAAATTATTTTTTAAAACGCTTTAACGCACCTTAAAACGTGCTATTTTTACACGGCAAATGTGTTATAAATATAAATAAGTATTTATTGTGATGTTATTTTTATATTTAGTCTAATTTAATAAGTTCATTGCAATTTTAACACAAGCATAGCACTAGTTTATTATGTAATTTAACGATTGCTAGTTAGACCTAGGTATATTTAAGTATCTAGGTTGTTCAATACAACAACTATAGATCTAGGTAGGATCCATAAAGCTCTCACTAACTGATGAATAGCCGTCTAAAGAGTTCGTGAAATGGGAATGGTTGACTGTTTAATTGTTGTCTAGAACTTTAAAACATAAGCTGAAAAAATATAATGTAAATAACTGTCACTAAAACATGGATAACAAACTCCTCCTAATCTCATAAATATAAATACATTAAATTTAAAATATGTGAAATTGCAATAATTTACTCAAAATGTCTTCTTTTAACAACAATCCAATAACAAAACTGAGACATTTGAAATGTTTTTAAAGCGCTATAAAAATTCTTATAATCAAATCATATTTTAGTTTTATTGGAAAAAATACGTATTTGCTGATCATTGGGTATTTATAATCTTTAATTGATCATAATCTAAATTGTTTTAGAATCAATAGAAATTGATTTATAAAAATAGTATGTATACATTCTTAAAATATATTTTGTCAACATTTATAAAAAGAATACAAGAAATACCATATATATATATGATAATAATTATAATTACATTGTGACAGTTAATGTAATTAATGAAAAGGGAGCCCACATTCTGCATACATTCGAATGTGGGAAATAAAGATATAAACATAAAAACAAATAAAAATCCATACCATTTGTATAAATAAATATTAAACATTTTCATTATTTTTTATAAATATTATTCATCAAATCAGGGTGGTTTGCTATATCCTAGAGTTGTAGTAAAATCGATTACTAAGGGGGTGTTTTTTCGATTTCAAAGGGCACTAAAGTAGTGCTGGACTTAACAACCCCTCCAGAATTTCCATATAATTATAAGTGATATTTAGGTTAAGAATATTTCTTTATGAAAATTATCTCACAGTTTCCAATTTAACTTTAAATTCTGAATCATTAGTCTTAATAAAATCACAAGGTATAAAAATGTTCTATTCTGTTATAATTTTATATTTAACAGTTTATAAATTTGTTTTTATTTTTTTTATTGACAAAACCATTATTTGTTACTAGCATATTTTAAAATATATTTTATCACTGTTCATTTATAAAAGTGAATATAATTTCAAACTTAAAATATATGTTTTTATTGGAATTTTAATTTTAAAATTAATTTAACCCTTAACTACTCTGCTTATTTTGACTTACATAAGTATTGTCTAAAGCGACACCAATTTTAAAAATAACAATAAATATTTTAAAAATATTATTTTAATAACTTAAATGATAATAAATCTTTCTCTATATTGTCTTCTTGTAAATAAAACTATTTTTGGATATTATTTAACACAAAAAAAGTTTTATTTTAAATTTTCTTTAGGGATACAATTTTTGTTGGTTGAAAAACACATTTTTAAAAAGTAGTGGTTTTTTATCCTTAGTAAAATTATAAAAATCATAACTATGTATTTTCTGTTATAACTAGAGACGTACATTATAAGAAATCATAGTATTTGACCTCATAACTGCTACAGTAAAAATAAATACCTCTTCTAAAGTTGGTGACTTCGTTTTGTCCAATTCCCCTTACTGACCCTTACTCTTCACACGTAATATTCACTTTGTTAAGTGTTATCTTTTTGAAATTGAAACACACAGTTGAATGTTTTCTGTCATTTCCTCTTGTTTATAGTTCACATCTTCTTATTTTGGGTGGATTATCATAACAAGATTGAATTTCAAATAAGAGAAAACTCTACTGACCCCAGAAGCTTCTCAGACAGATATGCAGTGACCGAACAAGAAACCACCACATGCACCGTATGTCTCATTAACTGAAAAGAGATTAGATAAAGAGATCGAACAATTCTGCAAGCACAAAAGATATAAAATAAAAATAATTACACTATAGGGTCAAAAATGACCCCAGGATAGTAGTTAAGGGTTAAATAGGAAAACGATGTTGATTTTATGTTAAACTGCTATGATGTAATCAAACCTGTATTTTGCTGTCTGCGTCATATTCTGCTGACTGATTTAAATATTATTGATATGTTAATTAGTAAATAAATGTTAGTGATTTACTAACATTTATTTACGATTTAATGGTACATTTAAATTACTTGCATTATATGAACTATTATGAACTTAAAAACTAATTATAGAAATAAATACTATTATGTGCATTAGTAAATTATTGTAAGCCCAGTGACTTCAGGAGGAACACATAGGCTAGAAAGGTTGTCATCTTACCACTGGGATCCTTCACTGGCTTGGTGACTCAATCTTGCTAGTACCTGGTTGATATGGTGAGTGGCAGAACAGTTAAAAGAACTCTGAAAACTGAAGGATGGAAAATTGATTACGGAATGTTACTTGAACTAATGTAAACAATTTTAAACTGTTATCACAGGTAAAAGATGTAATTAAATTTTGTCAAATTTAAAGAACAACACAATTTTTTACTCTAGAAAAATAAATAAATTACTATACGAATGAAGCCTTTGCTTTGCTAAACCCGCAGTCTGTTCTTACTTCAAAGGAAATATACAAACAGATTGAGTCAACAATGTAATTCCTCTTCTTTCCTTTACTCCAGGAATGTCGTATTTTCTTCCTGGTCTCTTTGAACATTTCTTTATCTATGTACAGTATTCCTTTTATGCTCTCATACACGACGCAATATCTGTTGTCTAACATATACGTCATGTGTTTGCAAGAGTATACAACGTTAGGGATATAATTGGAAAAACACTGAAATAAGAACACAAAGAGTTTTTTTAAATGTTTCTAAACCATCTAAAATAATACATTTCAAGAGAAATCCAAATACACCAAATAAACTGGATGGCATACTTAATTAATTATTCCCTAAAAATGGATTCCTTCAATGAAAACTAGTCCTGGAAATCTTTGGTCAATATTCACTTCCGAACCATAGTGTCTATTTAACACTTTGTAAAAAAAATAAATAAAAAATAAAATAACAGAGGTCATTTACAATGAAAAAATATCAAAGTTACGTGTTTTTACATTACATCTTGTTTCGTAAACTATCGGAATTTCCTCAAATCGGCCTCGCCTTCTATTTATAAATAACAGTTGCAAACTCAAGGCGACTTCGAAAAAAGGATTATTAAAGAGTGCTTGTCTCTAAAATACCTAGCGATACCTGTAACAAGATTATGAACGACATTGGAAACAACACATAATTTACATGTTTAAAGAAAGTCAATTTGGAGTCTTTGAGACATTTGCCATTATGTCAAATACCACGCTGTTTTAATTTTACATTCGATATTCCCATAAATAGAAATTCCAGATCAGTTTTCCTCTTGAATGTATTACTTAAATATAGTGATGGCAACGATATATTGGAAATATCTATAATTGTTTCGATATATCAATATATTAGTATCGATATATTCTTTCGATAATATCCGACGTTATTCTCTGTCCTCAAAATCATCCATTCGAAAAAAAAAACACTTTTAAATTACCTTTTATGCTTACTAAACATACATTGAAATGATAAAGTAATTTTATTTAGTGTATTACGTGAGTTTAACGCATTAAAATGTAATTTATTGTTGACCTGTCGGTGGAACACGTAAATGAAGTTCTGTGTGAGTTGACAACGCTGACTCTAGCATTCATAATTTGAATGCCTTATTGAATTAATTTGTTTAGTTTTTAGTGTTTTTAGGAAGCCTAAAAGCATTTTTAAATGTGAAAAACAAAAATAACAATGCTATTACATTATTATTTTATAATTAACATAATAAATAAAGGTATATTCTTATTTTGAATTTTTTCATTCAATGTCTCAGACCACAACATGTTTCGTGTACATAAACGAATTTAATATTTACATTCGGTATGCTATTCTAAACAGTGACAGCAAAACATGAGTGTATTTTTGGCCATGACATAAGAGTTAGTGCATAATGTTAAACAGATAAAATATTTACCACCATTTCTCGACAGAACTCCTAGACAGCGATAAAACAGTCAGTAGTAGCATTTGCATATTTATTATTATGTTATTAAATAGCCTCTCAGCATAAAAATACCGCAGTACAATGAATAATAAAGACATTTATCTGTTAACCTCACTAGATTAATATACAACGTCGAAAATGTACAGTAGTTTCTTAAATACATTTGTCAATACTCAAGCGAGGCGTTCAGCGCCTGCAAAGTAAATGATACAACTTGATATCAGCTCGGAAATTGAGGTTGGGGAGGGGGGAAGGCCGCGGCCTTGATTGGAATGCGGAAAGTAGGTCACTAGGTTATCACATCGATGATTATCAGTCGTTTAAATGGATTAAAGGGATTTAAATGCCCGTGCTTCGTCCACTCACAGCTTTAAATATTGTACTGTAAACGCCCTAAATGGTATTACTTGGGGACTTTAACGCTACTCAAATTTATCATCATTAGTGATGGCAATGATATATCAGATATCGATAATTATGTTCCGATATATAGAAATATTAGTATCGATATTTTATATCGATAATATCGGCCATTTCGATATTTTCATATTCTCATAAATAATATCACTAAATATTGACGTTATTCTCTCCTCACATTCATAACGATTCGGAAACAAAAACATACTAAAATTGCCCCTTATGCGTACAAAATATGCATTGAAATAATATAGTGACTTTATTTAGTACTTTTACGTGAGGTTAACGCACTAAAATGTAGTTTAGTGAACTAATTTGGTTAACTTTAGTGTTTTTAAGAAGCTTAGTGGCATTTTTAAATGTGAAAAACAAAAATAGTAAGGTTATACACGGGAATACAAAAGTGATCAATTATGGACCCAAAAACAACTCAGTTAGAGTCGCAATATTGCTATATGATTAGATTGATTGATAGCTTGACAATTTTGCTATTGATCTAGCTGCGAGTTTACGCGTAAACAAACTGCCACTCTTTGGCTGAAGTTAAGTGGAATGGTGTTTTCTCTAGTCCTCATTACAGCCAATTAAATGTACTGAAGAGCAACTGTATTTGTATCCATCTCTTGTATCAGTAATTTATAAAGATATAATAATATCGGCTTAGAGTTGCACTTTACAGCTCAGGACAGATGTCCTGCAGATGTCCTTGCCATTTATAGAGCTTGCTAATTACGTCTATAAGGACAGGCTTTGGCTAAAGGATTTACCACATCTGATATCCACCCACGGGTCTTTACATAAATTAGCGTCACAATCTGTTAACATCACGGCTTTAAAATATCCCGGTCTCAAGACATTTATGGCTCAACTGATTTGTGGTTTGCTATATTGGGACAAAGTGTAAGCAACAGATGAAATAAAAACATAAATAGACTTTACAAGCGCATAACTCTTGGCAATAAAGCTGTAGAAATGTGTTTCTCCATAAGCCATAACTGTTTTGTCATTTTGTAGCTGTGAAGAGTGTAATAGTCCTGTGTAATTATTTATTTACACCCTGAAATGTCATAAAGGCTTAAATTGGTATATTCTATATTACATCAATCACTTTGCACAGATTGTTACTTTATTTATTTTTCACTTTAAAGTTGTTCCAGTGATTTTATAAAATATCAATCGATATTAAACATCAATTCACCTCTAGACAATTTGTGTAGTTTCCTCGCATTTTATTAATTTAATATTAGAACTATCTTTATCCGAACTCTCTTCCTTAAACTCTCTTTTAATATGTATTATATGACACGATTAACATTTTAACACTATGTGATGAGAGATAACTAAAATATGATTCTTGTTAACTATTGTCTTCTTCCTCGCTATGTATATATTTTGTATTTAAAAAAATGTTCGTAAACTCTCGTGTTAATTTTCAGTTGAACCGGAGAAAGTTTTAAAATAAATTTAGCAATATTGTACTAACTCAAAATAAAAGAGTAACTGTCGTCATTCTAAACGTGATGCAGCTGGGTTACTGGTTCTTTATTAGTAAATACACGTACGGATCACAACAGAAGGCGTAGAATGGCATTACTATTAGAACTTGTCAGACACGACACGCCTCAAGGGACGCAGCACGTTACGGAGAAAACGTGATTCAATTTTTGAAGCTGTGATCCCTTACAGCAATGGCTGTAGTCCCGTCTTACAACAGATGGTATATAACAACATTAATATTAGAACTTGTCAGACACGACATGTCTTAAGGCATGCATCATGTTACGAAGAAAACGTGATTCAATTTGTGAAGCTGTGATCCCTTACAGTGATGGCTGCAGTTCCGTCTTACAACATAAGGCGTAGAATGACATTACTATTAGAACATGTCAGACACGACACGCCTCAAGGGACGCAGCACGTTACGGAGAAAACGTGATTCAATTTGTGAAGCTGTGATCCCTTACAGCGATGGCTGCAGTTCCATCTTACATCAGAAGGTGTAGAATGACATTACTATTAGAACTTGTCAGACACGACACGCCTCAAGGGAGGCAGCACGTTACGGAGAAAACGTGATTCAATTTGTGAAGCTGTGATCCCTTACAGCGATGGCTGCAGTTCCATCTTACATCAGAAGGTGTAGAATGACATTACTATTAGAACTTGTCAGACACGACTCGCCTCAAGGGAGGCAGCACGTTACGGAGAAAACGTGATTCAATTTGTGAAGCTGTGATCCCTTACAGTGATGGCTGCAGTTCCGTCTTACAACATAAGGCGTAGAATGACATTACTATTAGAACTTGTCAGACATGACACGCCTCAAGGGACGCAGCACGTTACGGAGAAAACGTGATTCAATTTGTGAAGCTGTGATCCCTTACAGCAATGGCTGCAGTCCCGTCTTACAACATAAGGCGTAGAATGACATTACTATTAGAACTTGTCAGACACGACACGCCTCAAGGGACGCAGCACGTTACGGAGAAAACGTGATTCAATTTGTGAAGCTGTGATCCCTTACAGTGATGGCTGCAGTTCCGTCTTACAACATAAGGCGTAGAATGACATTACTATTAGAACTAGAACTTGTCATACATGACACGCCTCAAGGGAGGCAGCACGTTACGGAGAAAACGTGATTCAATTTGTGAAGCTGTGATCCCTTACAGTGATGGCTGCAGTTCTGTCCTACAACATAAGGCGTAGAATGACATTACTATTAGAACATGTCAGACACGACACGCCTCAAGGGAGGCAGCACGTTACGGAGAAAACGTGATTCAATTTGTGAAGCTGTGATCCCTTACAGTGATGGCTGCAGCTCCATCTTACATCAGAAGGCGTAGAATGACATTACTATTAGAACATGTCAGACACGACACGCCTCAAGGGACGCAGCACATTACGGAGAAAACGTGATTCAATTTGTGAAGCTGTGATCCCTTACAGTGATGGCTGCAGTTCTGTCCTACAACATAAGGCGTAGAATGACATTACTATTAGAACTTGTCGGACACGACACGCCTCAAGGAAGGCAGCACGTTACGGAGAAAACGTGATTCAATTTGTGAAGCTGTGATCCCTTACAGCGATGGCTGCAGGACCGTCTTACAACATAAGGCGTAGAATGACATTACTATTAGAACATGTCAGACACGACTCGCCTCAAGGGAGGCAGCACGTTACGGAGAAAACGTGATTCAATTTGTGAAGCTGTGATCCCTTACAGCGATGGCTGCAGGACCGTCTTACAACATAAGGCGTAGAATGACATTACTATTAGAACATGCCAGACACGACACGCCTCAAGTGATGCAACACGTTACGGAGAAAACGTGATTCAATTTGTGAAGCTGTGATCCCTTACAGCGATGGCTGCAGTCCCGTCTTACAACATAAGGCGTAGAATGACATTACTATTAGAACATGCCAGACACGACACGCCTCAAGTGATGCAACACGTTACGGAGAAAACGTGATTCAATTTGTGAAGCTGTGATCCCTTACAGCGATGGCTGCAGTCCCGTCTTACAACATAAGGCGTAGAATGACTTTACTATTAGAACTTGTCAGACACGACTCGCCTCAAGGGAGGCAGCACGTTACGGAGAAAACGTGATTCAATTTGTGAAGCTGTGATCCCTTACAGTGATGGCTGCAGTCCCGTCTTACAACATAAGGCGTAGAATGACTTTACTATTAGAACTTGTCAGACACGACTCGCCTCAAGGGATGCAACACGTTACGGAGTAAACGTGATTCAATTTGTGAAGCTGTGATCCCTTACAGCGATGGCTGCAGTTCCGTCTTACAACAGAAGGTGTAGAATGACATTACTATTAGAAATCGTCAGACACGACACGTGTCAAGTGATGCAACACGTTATGGAGAAAACGTGATTCAACAAATAAAAATGACTTTAACTGTTTTCATTATGTCTATCCCATGGTAAAGTACAGGTAAACGACTTTAGTAAACTTTAGTAACTTCATTTTAGCAAAAGTTAAAAGATACATGGTGAATTATTACTTTACCTGTGAATTAAAATGTATAGTTTGCATATCATTATTACAAAATTTTCAAATGGTATAGTTTTAACACTTATTTTGGAAGTGAATATAAGCACATATTCAATATATTTTGATAATTAATTGTAGCCTTAATACATTGCTGTGAATGACAAAATACGAATAAATGAAGAAGAAGAACACAACTTGCAAAATACAGATTGAGACATAACAATCATGTGTGCCCAAAACAAATTGTTTGGAATGTACCTTACTATAAATGTCTGATAGCAACAATTATTTTTCCCTTAAATTTAACTTCATTCGTACTAACTCATTTTATTCATTCATTGAAATATAATCAGCTTTATTGATCAGAATATCATTATTACGTGTTACGTAGACGTCATATGAAATAATGATATTTAAAGTTTTATTTATTTTAGATACTCTTTTGATTAAAAGAAAAATTCATTCAATATATTCCAAAATTATCCTACAAACATAATGATTTATAAGCCTTTGGTTTGTACGGTGTGTTCTACGTAATGCTATGAATCACCAACCGTCCACAACGTCAGCCAGCCAACCGCAGTTTCCCGAAGGATCAGTACACAACACACTGCGGTCTCTACCTCCAACCACAGTTATTTTAAAATTTATGGTAGACCAAAATACCAAATTATACATGTTGGCATTTTCACTAACATTTTTAAGAAAATGCGTTTTAAAAGTTGAAATTATTAACTTGAAAATAATAAATAGTATTTTGATTAAAATAATGAATTTAAATGTTACTAAACTGTATAAGAAAAAATAAAACTGATAAAACTGGAGCAAGTGCTAATATTACCTTTATATTGTTACCAGCCGACAGTCCTTGCTTTGCAAACGGGGTGTTTCTCTACTCTTGCTTACCCTTCCCTCAACGGTTCTCTTTAAACAATCACGTCAATATGAAAGCTCAGCCTGTTGTTGTTTAACAAGGTTAAATGTTTTAAATAGAAATTTGTGCACATAATTGCAATGAGAAAAATATACAGAAAAAGTGTAATTAATTAATTGTATTCTCTTAATGCAATCAATAGGATAATATATGAAGCATACAATATAAACATGATTGTTTATTTACAAAACAGCTACTATTAATTAAATTAAATCAACCCAGTGTTATCCATATGGAACAATATTTTAGGGATGACTTTTACCCCTTAGAAGTATTTTATCAAGATAAAAATACTTTAGCTTTCATATTGAGCCTACAAAAGAACATTTGTACCATATTTCAGTGCCGTAATTTACGGGAAGTGGGAAAATTAGTGATAGTAGAATTAGATAATAATATTTGATAAAACTCTTATATGATATATATAGTAACCGTAAACACAGTGTGCTGTAAATTCTTAGTATTTAAAATCTTAGTTAACAATCTAACACAATAATGAATCAGCTGATACCCAGCTGACTCCTTATATAGACATACGACTAATATAACGGCTAACTAAAAATCACATCATACTCTAACAATGTGTACCAGTTGGTAACTATTACTTATATTGAAGATGCACGTTCATAACAGTTACAACAACACTGCGTTAATGACTTCATCCGGCAGTAAGTTGTCTCGGTCTTGTTACAGCACTGTTGAACAAGACAAAGAAAGTCGATGTTGTTATCGACTTTACAACACGATATATGACACGTTCTCTCAGTGATAGCTATACGTTTTACGTGTATAACAGTTACTACAATACTGCGTTAGTGACGTCATCCGGCAGTAAGTTGTCTCAGTCTTGTTATAGCACTGTTGAACAAGACCAAGAAAGCTTGTTCAACATTCAACCCCTGCACGCTTCGCGTACCAACCCCGTCACTCGCTGTGCTCGAAACACCTTGGCCTTCGGCCTCAGTAGTGTCGGTTGGTGGTAAGTTTCACTCGCTTCTCTCGTGACACCTCGGCCTTCGGTCTCGGACTGTATCTATTGCCTACAAATATTAATTCGTAAACGGCATCGCGTGAAAACATAATATTTAGTTTATTTGCAGTATCTTGCTCACATTACTTGCGTTGCTACCTGTTTATTAGTATATATACCTAATGATATTACTTAGCCTATTTTAAACGTGTTTAGTTCTTTTGTTTTTGTTAAACAGCTGAAGATTAATTAAAAAAATAAAATAACTGCATTATATTACCATTGAAAATTCTAACATCCTCAATAATACAAACAACATTGTTTACATTCCAACAGCTGTTAAAGCTTTTTGGAAATCATTATTTACATGTTAACACCTGCTACTTTTCGTTTCATTTAAATCTCTCTCCATGTTATTCTTAAGGACGAAAAACAAACTTTGAAGGCTTCCTACACCCTTCGGTACAAAAACATTGAAGAATTAAGACCTTATTACACAACTACGAACAGAGGCAAATTTTTTGACACCCTAACCGTTTAAATTGGTCAAGGAATAAAGAAAGAATTGCGTTGAAAAAAATTTGCTTTAAGTATTATAAATAATGGATGTGTGTGTGAAACTGAATGTTACACAGCTGAAAGTTAAAAATAGTCTATTTTTACCAAACGAAGTTAGTGCTAAGTAGCCCCCTCTAACATATTTTAACCTGGGGACCAATGGCTTAACGTGACTTCCGAACCATGGGGGCAAACACTAATAGGGGTCACATCGGGAATTGAGCCCGGACCAGTTCCTACAACTACCTTAAAACAAAAAACAATACTCTAATCTAATTAAAATTATTTGGTTTCTATTTACCACTATTTCTACATTTTTCTAAACGACATGTATTCACGTATAAACATGAAAAAGAGAAGCAGCAAGTGGTCATACTGTATACAGACAAGGAAATTTATACAAGGATTGTATCAAGCTGAAACGTCGTGAGGGTTTTCTTCTGATGGGAAATGTTCAACGGTCCTCGTGTACCATATCAATTGTGTTATTCCACCTTTGTAACATTTTGACAATAAATTTTAACGTATGCTAAAACATTAATTTAAGAATAATCCATACAAAATATTCCATATATTACTAATTAGCTTTTTTATATAAGTAGTATGTGGAATTCAGAATACCGTAGGTGAAATACAGACGAGATAACGTCAGAGAGAAAATAACTGTAAAATGTATTTCCTCTGTATAGCAAATTGATATAGACACTTTCAAATTGATTTTGCATGTTATGTGATAGGTGTTATGATGATTGACAATGAAGGGGAAAATATAAATAAGTTACACACGTTCAGCTTGAAATTGTAATGTTATTCAAAACTGGTTTCACACTTCTTTTATACAATTCTTAATTCTTAAGATTTTAATATGACAGTTGTAATCATCCAAACGTTTTAATTTAAATTTATAAAAAATTATACTAATGTAAAAATAGGAATATTCGTTTCCTTAAATAAGTACTGTTTAAAATACGTACACCTAATAAATATTAAATATAATTGGTTGTATTTATGTGTACTGTATTAGCTCCAAATATACCATGTATATTTAAAATAATATAAATGATATTGATACTTTTTTTCTTTCTAACCATTTTAAAATAAATATTAACTTATGTACAAGTTAATAATAATAAAAATGATTGATTAGTAATATGTTGTTATAAGGTTATTAATTAATTGGTAATTTTTAGTCTACAAATATAGTTTCATTTCAGTGCTAGCATTCTTAATTTTTATGGATGCTAACCCTGAATGTATGTATTTATGTTTTTAAGTTTGGCATTTACGAACATTAATATTTTTTAATTGACGACATAAAATCTTTTTTTAAATTTATTTTTAAGATACTGTAATTAGTGCAGTTACTTGTTGTTTGTAGTTTTCAAAAACGAGTATATTCGTTTAAATAAACCTAAACGAACATTTTCACTATTTATTTAATCGAATAATATAAGATTCAACTTAAATGCGTAACGGTATTTTTAATTTGTAACTATCACAGATTTAAAATTAAAAAGTATTTATATATATTTATTTGTTCAAACACTGTCATTGTTTCATGTATACAACATTTAGTCACATTCCTTAAGGGGGTAGGTGCGCCCTATCTTCCGTAATGTTAACATATGTACCTTTTTCTCAGAAAGTAGAAAAGATATTTCATTTCTGTTTTTTTACCTGATACATTGGCCTTTGTTACATAAACTACGGGTGTAAAATCTAACTTTGGAATAATTATAAATTTTTCACAAAATTTTAAAAAAGTCTATAAAATGTTTTCAAATTCTTTTCATTTATAACTTTTTTTTAATTTTATTCTTTGTTAATTTTGACTATTTTTTTTATTCTGCTTATGTAACCAAGTTACATATATAACAACAAAAAATGTCATCTTGTTACCATTAGTAGTTTTTAAGAAAAAGGAACATATGTGTAAAAAAACACAACTTTCGGAAAATCGCAATAAACCAATGATGATTTCAATAGAAAATCGAGTAGGACACTTTTAGAGAACTAATTTTTAAGCACATTTAGAAAATAATAAATAATTAGTGTTATATACCGTTGGAAAGAAGACATTTTAAGCTATAAAATGATAAAAAAAAAACTTTTCGATAAAAATAAAAATTTTCCGTGCACCTACCCCCTTAAGCTCCCCGCCAAATCCAAACTTTTTCTATGCCAATAACTACCAAAACTACTTATATATTTACAAGAACATGTTGTTATTAGCTTCATTTGTAATGAAATGACTTGCCTGTAATCTAACCTAACCTCACCTCACCTAACCTAACCTACATAATATCTTTGTGTGTTTATATGGACAAAGCGCCTAGCACATATTGTATAATGAGTGTTTAATACGTCCTTCAACATCTTTCATATCTCCAATATGGATATTCGATAATAGAAAAAAGTGTGGTTTTGGTGGGGAGCTTAGGGAATTTGACCCAACAATTGTTTAATCATATCAATTATACACTAAATAATGTAGTAACAGTATAGTGTTCGTTTTTTAAAATCATTTATTGTAGTATATGTTAATTAAAAAATATTAACCTACTATAAAATAATTTCCAGTTATTCTAATTGAAAATTATTATTATATTTTAAAACTCTAATTCATTTATGATCTAAAGGGAATTTCAGATGACATCCCGAGGTAGATGAAGATTTGAAATCCTGAGTTATAGATATATTACACTTCTCATGATGGATTGTTGAGGCGTTGATATATATGACCCTTAGTGAAGCCAAGGACTTTACAGAAAGTCTTTAATGGGTCTTATTCATTCTCACGCGAAACACTTCATAAGTCTTTTCATCTTAAGCAACGACGATAGATGCATTTTAAGAGTAAAGGCTATTAAAAGCTATTATTACATTGGTTTCCCCTAATATTATGACGTAATTTTACGTTACTAACAAATTAAAAATTCCAAAATTGAGTTTTGATCATGAGAACATTTTTAATAAACTACTTTTTCCCACGTAAATGGGTAATTTACAAGACAAACGTTGTATGATCTACTAGTAGAAACCTAATGGACTTTGTACGATCTACTATTAGAAGCCTAATGGACTTTGTATGATATACTAGTAGAAGCCTAATGGACTTTGTACGATCTACTAGTAGAAGCCTAATGGACTTAGTACGATCTACTTGTAGAAGCCTAATGGACTTTGTACGATCTACTAGTAGAAGCCTAATGGACTTTGTACGATCTACTAGTAAAAGCCTAATGGACTTTGTACGATCTACTAGTAGAAGCCTAATGGACTTTGTACGATCTACTAGTAGAAGTCTAATGGGCTTTGTACGATCTACTAGTAAAAGCCTAATGGACTTTGTACGATCTACTAGTAGAAGCCTAATGGACTTTGTACGAGCTACTAGTAGAAAGATAATGGATTTGTACGATCTACTAGTAGAAGCCTAATGGACTTTGTACGATCTACTAGTAGAAGCCTAATGGACTTTGTACGATCTACTAGTAGAAGCCTAATGGACTTTGTTAAAATATAAAAAGTACAAAAAGAAAAAAATAAATATAAATAATATTGAAATTAACATCCTTATAATAGTTATTTCCGCAGACCAGTAATTATTGTGGTGCACAATATACATTGGTGACTGGGCTTCTTATCCATATATCAAGTAAGATTTAGTAACACTGAACATCTTCAGCTTTGAATTCGATTCAGCAAAGGCGGAGTGAAAAGCTAAGAATACACCAAAGTGCCGGAATGCGGAAGTGTTCCATATTTATTTACAGTTATGTATTCAGCCATTATTCATGGCGTTAACACTACTCTTAACTCTGTTTGTAGATTTTGTAGGAGAAACCTCCATCACCACAGGCCTACCATGTTTGTTAAACTTACTACTAGTGTCTGAACGGCAGAGAAGGTAGTTCTGTAATGTAATGCTTACTCAAATCGTTATTCAAAGTGTGATTTATAATACAATATTCTGTACAACATAACGTATTTATATTTAATTTTTGTCATTTTTTTTATTTTAGTCATGGGCTGATGAAGTTGTTTTTACAGCCAATCATTGTCCAATACCCACCCAACCATCACACGTACAGAAGCTACAGCCCTCCCATCCAACCACTCAAGTACGGTAGTATTTGACCCCTCCTACCAACCCGTACACTTACAGTGGTATTAACCCACCCACCTATCCATATCACAATCCAACCAGCCAAACATGTATAATGACTCTCCCACATATCCAAACACGCACAGTAGTTATGATTCTCCTACCCATCCGAAAATGTACAGTGGCGGTCCTCGAATTTCC
Organism: Stictocephala bisonia; assembly: GCA_035578905.1. NCBI lineage: Eukaryota > Metazoa > Arthropoda > Insecta > Hemiptera > Membracidae > Stictocephala > Stictocephala bisonia. The sequence goes on along the minus strand of JAQJVL010000015.1, from coordinate 5,913,400 downwards.
CACTTCTCATATTCATGTTATAAGCATAAGTGTTAACCCTTATTCTGAAAGATAGTTTCAGGTTTCCTAGCGAGAGATAAGCGTCTTATTAAATTTAATGTCTTGTGAAATGACGTTAAATTTGGAACACCTGATCCTGCAATGTCTTTACATTGATCCTTATTGTAATCGACTATGTAGTATGGCTTTCAGAGAGGTTTTTACAATTCAGACTGGCCTTCCATTGATACAGGATAACGAGAATGTCGCCATCGAATGGATAATGGCGCCCAACACTACGTGGTTCGGATTCCATGTAAAGCTGTAAGTCCCATAGTTGTCCTGGATATTGGGCTATTAATAAATAATCCTTTTTGAGTTAGGTCGAACTCATATAGTAACAATGACTACACTCATTCGTCTACACTCATCACACTCATTTACCCCTCATATTCGCCCTTATCTCTACGATCGGCGTCTTAGAAATGAATAATGAATAATTGTGAACATATCCGCTCTCAAGTTAGAGTCAACATGGTAAATGACCTCCATGACATCTGACCAATCAGATATCGGCAGAAACGGCAACAGAGCTGCCAAAGATATCACGTTTAATTATATTACATAAAATAAATTACCTCTGTCAACAGTTGAAATTTGTTGTGAAACAATCGTTTCAGCATAATTATGCCATCTTCAGATACAATGACACGAAGGTTTCAATGAACTTTATAAAACAAAAATAGTATAGATTGACATTTTAAAAATGTATAGAAAGATGTGTCTGTCATAATGAACTATCATGTTCATTGAAACCTTTGTGGCATTGTATCTGAAAATTGCATGATTATGCTGAAACGATCGTTTCAAAACAAATTTGAACTGTTGACAGAGGTAATTTATTATATATAATCTTAAAACAGTTCAAGGGCTAAATAAACAGTTTTTTAATTTAAATTATAGTTGAGGTTATGTAAATTTTAATGATTTTTTCACACTAATTGTGTTAGTCTGTCGTATATTATACATATACTTATGTCAAAAACAATATATTTAACTGTATTTATAACGAAATAAAGTACTTTTATGCTGTAATTTAATGTTAAGAAATTTGTAACACATACAACTAATAACACTTAGGTGAACACTGTCCATTAGGTAATGGAGAGGTCAGGTGGACAGGAGGAAGACAATAAAAGAGCTGGCCTCAGTCCCATAAAAGAGGCCCTCCCACTTCATATTGACTTCTACCTTGCCCAGTCAATATGAAGTGGGTTAACAGTCCTTCCCTTCCCTACTGGTATGAAAGTAAGAGGGTAATAATAACTTTCATTATAATAGTTTTTAAATTAGCATAATACGTGTTGGTACGTTTACATATACAATAAAAGTAAACGTCACACAATACAAATTTATTACAATATAAGCAAAAAATGCACAAATGTATTACAATACAAGTACAAAATGCACAAATATTATGGTGGTCGATTTCAGTGAAACACGATCACCTTCCTCAGACCGGAGGGATTCCAAAAGAATGGAAAATGGTGTTCTACAACTCAATTTATAGGCCTATGATCACGTGACTCCATTGGCTGGAATCGTCAAAATGGGAGCTGCTGCGATACTATTGGTTAATCTCTATTGGCTGTTACTTCTGTTCTTTTAGTCGCTGAAAACACATTATTCAAAACTATTTCGGAATCAAAATTATTTTTTCCGAATCAAATTACAACACAAAGCAATTTGTGTTGTGTGACGTTTCCTTCTATTGTATAATTTATTATAGAATAATGTAATTAACGACATGTTAAAACTAATAATTATTTATAAGGTGAAAGTAAAGGTTTCTTATTAGTTTAAGGGTAGTCTACAGTTCCATATTACTACCCCTAAAATGTGAATTGAATTCCGTTTTCGTAAAGAAATAATGTTATTTTACACACTTGTATTCTCAAAGGGATCACGTAAAAAAACTCTTTCTGGGTTTACATATACAAAGTACTAATTATAAAGGCAGATAAACTACGAACTCATATAATTCAAGTATTCAACTTGAAATAAATCTAGTCATACTTATTTGATGAGAAACTTTTACAAATAATATATTAGTACAATAGCTGCTTACAATATTATAAGTGAACTTTTAATGAATTGTTTGAAAACGAATATTTTGTACACATTTTCACCTGTATTTTGTCGCAGTTAGTTAAAATTTACTTCAATTAGCTATGCCTTCAATATATTAATTATTGTATAAACCAACACTGGTTTAATCCATATTTATTCTAAATTAACATTCGTGAAAAGCGTAATTTTATAAATCACTTTGAAAAATACATTAATATAAATAATTTCAAAATAAATGCATCCTTCAACATGTAAAAGTGAATAATTTCTGCATTATTATCAGTATTGCTGAAAAATATAAATATGGTAAATATAATAAATTATCAATTTATTTTATATATAATTAGGTTTACTGGAAACCTGATTCAAAGGTAAATACCACAATGACTATAAAAGGTAGTATCAAAATACTATTGAATAAACTAATTAAAGTTATAAACCCATTCTAAACAATTCTAAATAAAAATGGAGAGTTAAGGAATTTAATTACTATTTTGAGCCAATCAAAATGGTAGCAAAAGTGATATTGGTAAAATGAAACTTGTAAAGAATAAATAAAATAATATTTTGAATAATTAATTAAGCTAAATATGTCTGAAATTGTTAGTTGTAAAATCATTAAATAGATGCAAATCAGTTATAGGATGTAGCTCGAAATGGGGACGTAATCTGAAGTAAGTGTGTTTGGACGACACAATCCCCGAGGACAGGGACTTTATCGTCCACCGCCTGGCTACCTAATGTCATTATTACTTCACCAGACACTTTCCTTGCAATTTAAAGACTTAAATTATCTGTAGGTTATAAATGAAGATATGTTTATAATATTAAGGATTGGTTTGATCGATATCACGGTGGCATTGAAATGAGTTTGGCTGTTGAGATTGTAAAAAAATAATTCCTTCTAAATTTGAGCTCAGTTGGTAATGGAATAGTCTAATTAACATTATAATAACAAGTATACTACGTTAGTCAAAATAAATCAATAGACATAATACCAAATAAAATTTCGTGGAGTTTTCCTTTTGATATTGTTAAAATTTATTCGGATTTAGGTTTAAACTACATTTATATCGTTGTACTATAAAGTAAATAAGTGTATAATGTATCTATTACATCCCTATGACCTTCCAGCAACCATGGATCACCCCTTGATCTGGTGGGGGGAGGGGGATGTAAACAGTGCTGACCCATCAATTTATATTTCACGTAAGACTGTCTAAGATATTTAACATTAAACGTATTTTCACTCAATATTTCATTCAAAAAATATCCGCATTATTTTATTTATAAATTCTTGTAGTTGACATTTGTAATGTTGGTATAAGCACGAGAACTGATGTTACTAAGAATAAAATTTATTTTAATACCAAACTGTTTCAAATCTTCGATATGGTATTATTTAAAAAATGATTCTTTAAAAACAAAGTGACGATGTGTTTATGGAGAAAAGAAATCTACCCGAAACTTTTCTCTCGATCTTCCTCCTACATGTTTATCAGTATGTACTAAATAGTTATACATTATTCGTAAGGATCCGTTTTTAAGAGACTCCACCACATGGTAATAAGAGGTCCACAAAGGCACATATCCTTATATGATTACACATACACAATAAAGTAAAATTACCCTGTACATCGTATGTGTGATTGATGTGGCTCTTGGACAGTGAAATGGGGATTGAATTGTCCTAACACAATTAGCTAGAATGCGTAAATGTTCAATTAAGATAAAATCAAATGACATTTTCACATCCAACTGTTTCGAGTTTGATTTACCAGTAGGCCTAGAGATAATATAGTATTAATTAAGCTACTTTTCAAGTTTATCATTTAATTTGAATAGTTTAATTGCAATATAAACAGTATGACAATGAACGGGGAACTTATTTATTTATTTCAACGGCAATGTCATTACATACATAAATTTGATGACAGACAAAAACAATAATACAATAATACAAGAAATAGACAAAGTGGTACAATTTAGTAAACGGTGCAAAGAAATATAATAAGTGAGTAATAATACCAGAAGAAAAACAAGCTAAAAAGTGCTATGACTAAGAATAATAATACATTTAAAGGAACAGTTCCAAACGAAATGATTTAATTGATTATACAAGCTAATAATATGTAGTAAAGGAAAATAACACTAAACATAGTTTGATATTAAGTAAATAAACAATGCAGACTAAAAAACTTAGCTAATTGGTATAAAGGCAATAATATTATAGAATAATACAGTAACAGATAAGAGCTGACTATAATTAATAATCTTGCAAAAGGTGTGTGAGCCTGCAAGTGTGAGTGAGTACAAAGTTAACAGATCAAAGATAAAAATTAAATGACAACAAAAATCAAATAATTATTAGTAACAACAATATATATTTAATAATAACAACAATAATTTAATAGTAAATTTTATAGTACAACGAAAATATTAACTAACAACAGTATATATAGAAATAATAAAAAAGGTGAAAAAGTGTGTGTGTGTGTGTGTGTGTGTGTGTGTGTGTGTGTGTGTGTGTGTGTGTGTGTGTGTGTGTGTGTGTGTGTGTGTGTGTGTGTGTGTTTGTGTGTGTGTGCCTGTAGATAAGAACCCAAAAGCAAATTAACTTAAAGGAACTCTCGTGTTTGTAATATTGCAATTATCAATGTGATGTAAAAAAACAATTTGACTGCAAAAACACTTAGATAAGTTTTTGTTACACTTGACTTGCCACCAATACACAGAATAGTCAAATTAAAAGTATATAAAATATGTTTTTGTGACATGTTAATGTTTCATATGAAAACTTAACCACTACATAATAACTTAACTATGGAATAAGAGGAGTTTAATGCTATAAAATTGTCTGCGAATTGTAAATAGACAATAATAATAGAAGTTTAGTTTTGAAAAGAGTTAAACATTATTTAATCATATGGGCACTTACAAATTAGGAAAACTTTAAATTAAACCTAATAAATTACCTGCTTTAGGGTAAACAACTTTGTCTGCTTGAAGCAGGACACTTTGATGGGATCGTCTACCTTTCAGAGATTTCCACCTAACCGTGAAATCCACTTACTTGCTTCTTTCAAGGTAAAAAATATTACATTATTACTCCTACTAATTTGAAAGACGGTTCTCATTTCATGCTACAAATAAATCAATAAAAAATAACTAATAGATGTTTTGACTTTTCTAGATCCTGATTTTTGAGGTTTGGCAAAATGGTTGTTGTTGTCAACGACCAACTACTAATATTTTCCAACGGAGCGATTCCCTTCAAAACATTTCCCAAGAACAGTAATAAATTTATTACTGAAATAAAATTATAATATAAAATAACAATTGAGCACTCTTTAACATTTTATTGAATTAACACCGACTGATTTCGGCAATTATGCCGTCTTCATAGGGGTTTACTTTATAACTGTTACAAAACAAATAAAATGAAAAAAAAATTATTATAAAGAAAACATATGTTAAATTGGTTAATATTTGTGATTTAGTGGCCAGTTGTCATTATGTGTGTTATTTCTTATATGAATAATTGTTTCGAATATTGGGTTTCCTTTTTTTTATTAACATGGTGTTGATTAAACTGTCGGGATTTTCTTGGTTGTGGTTATAAAATTCAAATTCTTCTTGAGAATCTAGTCTTTTGTTTTTTGAACCGAATTTTAGAATTTTCATTTTGGTTTTCATATTTGTGTAGCTGTGATTATTGTTTAGTGAGTGTTCCGCAAAAGAAGATTTCTGTTGTTTGATTTTAGAGCTTGTATGTGTTCATTAAATTTGCGTTTATATGATCGTCCTGTTTGTCCGATATAATAGTTTGGGCAGTATGAACAATCAATGTTGTAAATTCCTGCTTTTTCAAATATATAAATAGCAGCACGAGAAATTACAACTTTTCTACATATTACTGAAAATATCAGTATTAGTTTTGTATATTTAATATATTATATTACACGCACATTAGTAACGGCTTCTAAAATTGAAGAAGCAGTGAAGTGAAATAAAAATAATGATTTGATATATCAATTTAGCTTTTATAGATGGTTTGAGTCGATCGTTGTAAATCGGTTTCACCTCATAAGGCCATTGCCACGCCTGGACTGGCACATTGTTATGCAATCACGGGATAAACCCCTGCAGCCGTGTTATTCCTCATTCAATTTTTGCGTGAAACTAGAATATTGATATTAAGTGGCAATATTTGTAAATTTATTCTAGACAAACTAAAATATTTTTGTTAATTTTCCTTTGCAAATTTATTTTCTATCGAATAATTGAATTTTAATAGTTATTTTAATAAATTAAACATTCTACGTAAAGTTGTATCAACCATCGGTTATGTCTAGATAAGCAATTTCATACTTAAATTTATTTCAATCTTACAGGCTCAAACATATAAAACCCTAAAATGTGTTAGCTTTTAAGTGCTGTAAATATGAACTTAACCGCTATCAACTGATAAAAGATTAGCCTTTCAATCATATTCCGTTATTTCAGTGTATCGTTTGTGTATGTCAAAATAAATTAAGGAACTTAGGTTGGATTTTTTGAGAAACTAGAAAGTTGCTTTAAAAGATTTCATCTCCTTGAATTACGATTTCGTTAATCAGTCTTGTGTAAATGCATATAAAAAATTAGTAGAAAATAATAGATATAAATAGTTTATTGACGTGTCTTGGTTATTTTTCGTCCAATTACATTTTTTATACTGGCAGATTGGTTATAAAACTGTCTAAAAACTTGTTCTTATCAAGAATTTAGATTTATTGCCGTTTTCCGCAATTTCCGTCCAAATATCTGAAACTGCCACCATTTTAAAATTAAAAATCAGATCAAGTAGATTTTTTCCTTTAGCAGGTCTTTAATATCTTAACGTGCATAGCGAGTTTCAAAACATCGGTTGAGACAACTTGGAGATAAAACTCCTTTTGTGACAAAAAAGAAAATGACGGATATCTGGTAACTGAAGTGTTATAAAACATTGATTCTCAGTTTTCTCTTTATTTTGATCTATATACACATTTCCCGAAGTTTGGCAATTTACTTTTGGACACCGTGTATATATGTATTTTTAATTCAGTATAAATCAAGGATTTAGGTTACATCTTGGTTGTAAAACACGAGTCTGCTGATCAGCCAATTAATAAATGCAATCAGCTGTAACTCATCAGCTGATCAAATCACGTAATTCCAAGATTGTAGATAACGTCATTCAGATAACAATGATATACTAATGCCACACAGTTTAGCCAACATAAACTGACCGTCGGATTATGTGAATTAATTCTGATTATCTCTGTCATTACGTTTTGAGGCTAATTTTATCGTAGAAAATTGACAGAGTTGTTTTATTTTTTATTTTAGTAGTTTCTTTGCACATGTGGATTACGGTACTTGTAAATAAACTAGAGGATATTTTTTCCGTATGTTGAACCGGCAAGGAATCTGGATTTTAAGTACGGTTGAATTTGAATCAGACATAATATTACTAAATTAATTATTTAGTTTTTCATGACTGGCTCAACTTTATCATCAACTGGACGAATGGACAAAGAATAGAGTAGCTTTAGTTTCATCTTAAAAGATAATTGCGGATGAAATCTATAAACAGTACCAAAAAAATACATAAACTAAGTAGATTATATTCCACAAAATACTGCACATCCCTAGTTTAGGCTATAGTTAAGTCTTATTCGGCTATTTTGAGGTTAAGTTCTTGTCATTTAGTACATAAAACAAAAAAGTTAATATATGTTACGTTCAACTCTATTCTAAGGTACGTAGGATTGTGATGGAATATTATATTGTATAAATCAGCTCGAGAAAACTAATCACCTCATAGAAATAGAACATGGAAAGTCTCGTCTGTTAATCAAATGTAATACATTTCTGTGTTTCTGTGGCTCTTTATATAAACGGCTCTCATGTAAGATGTCTTTATAATTTGTGATGCGATGAGGTCAGGAGTTGCAAAATAAGGTGTTGAAATAACAAAATAGTAATAACAGTAAAAGAAAACAGTATGACAGTATGCAGTTTACAGGGTGATCAACCCAAGGTGACCAAATTGGGATCTCAAAAAGTATTAATCTTACAGCAAACTTTAAATGGAGGACTTTCCCTAATTTTTTACGCTCATTGAAATTAAGTAGGTAACATTTTAAAAATTCGGTCGCCATATTCCAATGTGGTGGTCAAATTTGAAATTTCTTACAGGAACCCCTATTTTTTATGAAGAATTTCGTATTTACTAGCAATTCTAAGAATTTGTTACTCTTGATATTATTTGTATATACTTAATCTTTTTGCCACTAGGAGCACTGAAAGTTTCAGAAATACTTCTTTCGACAATTTATTAAAAAGGCCTGTTCTGCCATTTACAAAAATAAAGCTTAACTTATAATTCATTATTTTTATTCAATTGAATGTTGAAAAGCTCTTGCAGTTTCACAAATATATGTTTTATACATAAATATTACAATCACGTAGTTCAAATTTTCCAATTAGCGGGAAACTTTGAGATGACTTGTAGTAACCCCTATTTGTATTATGGATTTAGGTTTAACTAGTTATTCTAAGAATTTTTTTCTTGGTATTGTTTTAATGTACATAACCGTTTCACGGCTAGGAGTGCTGTTAAACTAAGAATTTCTAAAACTTCAGCGCTCCTAGTGGAAAAACGGTTAAGTATATTAAAATAATACAACAATAAAAAAGTCTCAGAATCACTAGTGAGACCTAAATACATAATAAAAATAGAGGTTAGGCCTACTATAAGTAATTTCAAAGTTGCCTGCTAATTGGAAAATGGCTACTTTGAACTACGTGATTGTAATATTTTTGTATAATATTGTATAATATATTCAATAAATATTGAAGAGCTTTTCAACATGCAATTGAATAAAATAACGCATTATAAGTTATGCTTTAATTTTGTAAATGGCACAACACGCCTCTTTAATAAATTGTTGAAATAAGGATTTGTAAAACTATCAGCGCTCCTAGCAGTGAAACGGTTAAGTATACTAAAATAATACTAAGATTACAAAATTATTAAAACTACTAGTATAACCTAAATCCACCATAAATAATAGGGATTTCCGTTAAAAATTTCAAAGGCACCGCCATATTGGAAAATCGAGATCGAATTTTATAATTTTACTTCTAATTTTAATGAGCATGAAAATGAGGGAAAGTCCCCCATTTAAAGTTTTCTGTAAAATTTATACTTTTTGAGATCCCAATTGTGGCCATTTTGTGTAGATCACCCCGTATGTGTTTTAGGAACAAATTTAAAACAGCGCTATATTAACAAAATGTTTACCATCTTAATTGGATTGGACGACAGTTCTAATATACAAATACAGTCTAATATTACTATAGCAATGAAAACATCAGGTTAATCTCAACTTGAAAACAAAAGAGAGGGATGAACCAACCCTACAGCCCTTGAACAGTTATTGTTCTTTGATGCGGAAGCAACCCAAAACTACTCTTCCTTCCGGAGTCCGCCTTCTAGATTTACGACTAGGCTGACCCGTTAACATTACGTGATCGATGTTTTTGTGGTAAGAACTTGGCTAGACGCCTTTCTCATTGATAACGAGGTGGATTCTTTAACATTCAATGATTCAATTTTATGAATATACAGAAAGACATTATGTAACTTGTATTCTACTATCATCTAAAAGAAAAAAAAATCAACTAAAATCTAATGATAAATTTTGTTTAAGAAACAAAATTAATAGTTTTATGCATTATGAACAGGAAGCTTCATAGGTAATTATAGAATATAGTAGTACCACCCGATGTTCACAATTATTTTTGACCTGCTCGATAACCACACTAACACAAATCCATAGTAGTTTTTTCCCCCGGAAGTATCAGTTTTATAAAAAGTTAAAAAATGAAAATAAATGTTTACGCTAAACTAACGTAGAGTATATTAATACTAACTGTACCCACCCACTTCGCCGGTCATAATATTGAGTTTGATTTCATAATTGAAATTTGCTGCAAGGTTTCACTTTACGCTGTATCCAATTTACATCAAATTTAAAACAGCTGATGTTATGTAAAATTTACTACTTTAATCAATTGTCTTTAATTTAAAAGTTTAGCCTGCCACAATTCCATTATTTTTTTAAATTTGACAGCTGTTAATCAAATAAACCAATTGATTATGTAATACAGCTCTATAAGAATACCATGGACATTTTGCAGGCCAGTGGGATGGAGTTCTGAGGACGGAAAGGAAAATCCTTTCTTAGTGAGCCTCTAGGGGCCAAGAAAAGCCTATTTAGAACATTTCATGTCAATTGGTAAATGGCTTATATATTATGTATAGTTTCTTAATAAAAACATGAATATACCATGCATTTTATACTACGATAAATTATAACTGAGCGATTTAACAAAACAGTCTAGTTAGGTTAGGTTAGGTTAGATTAGTCATATAGTATTTTGGTGGGTACATTTTATTTAAACACTAGTTAACTTATAACAAGTCTAACACAATATACCCTAACCTAAATAACCTCGCCTATCTTAGCTTACACGCCGTAACCTAAAATACCTTAACCTTAATCACCTAACCTAACGTAAATTAACCTAAACTACTTGACCTAATTTGACTAAAAAACTAACCAAAGTGTTTGTTAAATCTCTCAGTTATTATTTGTCGTATGATGAATTAATTGGAGGGTTTATTCGTGTTCAGAGAAAAAAAATAATGAGATTAGTGTAAAATTTACCCATTTTGGGTTTTGGAGTAAGTTTAAAAAAATATGTTTTTCTAGCTACACCACTATTGGACTCGGAAATAGTCACATCACTACTATAGACATGAACAATTACAGTAAAGGTAACAAGGCAAAGTGACGTATTGATTCTTTGTAAACACGAGAAGCTCTTTGAAGTGTTAACAGAGGAAATTACATTTTAACGTCAAAGTAGAGAGAATTACAATGATATTAAGGGAAATATAATTGACTCCACACGTGTTTCATTTATCTAAAAATTTAACATTTATATTATTTTCTATGAAATATAACTATAACTATCAAATCGTTGCTAGTTTATAGATTTTAATAGAAATTTACTTAAATCGTTGTTAAGTGTGACGTCAGGTAATTAAAAAGTTAAAGCTGGATTCAAAGTAATAAAAATACTTGCATTTTAGGTTATATACATTTATGTACAACAAGTGAACCTCAGCCAACATGATTTTTTTACAAAATAAGTAAAAAAGTACAAATAGTATAGTGACTGATCTCTGAAAACCATATAAATAAATTTCAGACCAGAGAAATATTTTTTGAATTCATCTGATCATGTGGTGGTAAACGAGGTAGTAATAATGATGGATTTGAATAAAAGCATAAGGATTTTTTTCAAATAAAAATTTAAGATGGTTTTATAATCTTGAAAAATGTGTTTTATTTTTAAAGATACCTATTTTTACGGCGTGGTCATATTTAAACAATAAATTACATTTTACCACTTAAATACCCAGTTTTTTAGTTATATTATTTTTTTTAAAGTTAGATGGCCTCAATAGTAAAGTTTTGGTACGTAATTTTTACTACAAATACTTTATCGTTTTAAATTGAGTGTAAATTTATTTTAAACTCATTTTAAAATTTTCAATATGTACGATAGAACTGTTTTACTAATCTTAAGAAAAAATTATTTATCATATTTTTATTATTTTATTTTACTATCAATAAAGTTGTTATAAATACTAAGAATAGTTTTAAATTAATTTAATTTGAAACCCCTAGTATCGTACTTTTTATGAAAGCTCAAATTAAATTATAATTTTTACATTTTTATTTTTTTTATTTATTCATAAGACACAGACTGTCAAGATATGGGCGATTATGGATTTTGAATGAGTGTGATGAGTGTAGATGAGCGAATGTAGTAATTTTTACAAACTAAGGCCGACTATTCCTTAGAAAGTGTCATTAATTAATAAATCGTTTTTTAATTAGCATAATACGTCTTGGTACATATACTGTACAAGTAAACGTCACACAAGACAAATTTATTACAGTACAAGTACAAAATGCACAAATATATTACAATACAAGTACAAAATGCACGAATATTATGGTGATCGATTTAGGTGAACCAAACTCACCTTCTTCAGACCAGAGAGATTAAAAAAGAATGTAAATTTTATGTGTATTTATTGGATTCTTTTGTGAATCCCTCTGGTGTGAGGAAGGTGAGCGTGGTTCACCGAAATCGATCACCATAATATTTGTGCATTTTATACTTGTACTGTAATATATTTGTGCATTTTGTGCTTATATTGTAATAAATTTGTGTTGTGTAACGGTTATTTGTACTATTAATTAATAGCCCAATGACAAATGAACAGCCGGTGGTTATCAGCTGATCCTTCTCAAAATGTATTATCACTCTGATTGGGATCGAACTGAGAACCTTTAGCACATGAAGCTGGGATTGAACCAACTACGCTACAAATATATGGTTCTTTTTTTTAAACTAATCGAGTTTGTAAAATTTTTAACTAATATCCATTTTTAACCTACTCGAGTCAAAATTAAAAAATTCAATTAATTCTTTTGAAAAGAATCTTCTTGCTATATATTTAAATAAATTAAAACTAAAATCGTTCGTTTATAAGTCCTTGAATTGCCCTTAATTAATTACTCGCCTACTCAATGCTTGTTGTATGTAATTAACGAGATTATTATCGGTCTTAGTGTGACAAGTGTGTGATCCTATACACCTATACACAACATTAATTAATTGTTAGATGTGTCATTGATCTTTGTCACACAAATGGCCTTCCTTGTGTTTAATCTGGAAGGCCTTAGGCTGTAATATCAGGGTTTGCCAGTGTCGATCTATAGTCTCAGATCTGCACATAAATTAGTATCACAATATGTTATTAGTCTTAACATTATTTCATCGTCGTTCGTTCTTATATTTATTGCTCTTATTTTTTACTTTGAGATTGGAAAAAAATGTACATTTAATTTAAATTCAAGTAATAACTGAATATAATACTAAACCATTAAACGTATGACTTGCAATAAAAATGTTTTGGGTTTTAACGTGATATATTTTTCATAAATATTAAAAGTTGTTTCTCCAAAAAAGTGTAATTAGTGTAGGCGTTTTGTTTAAATGCTTGCCATTTTATTATATATAAATTTAATTTTCAACCAGACGATTTTTTTGATGTTTGAAATTACCACCAAATATCAGCTGTTGGTGGACTTCTGGTAATATTTATATCTGTACCATAAATATTAATGAATTGTTATTATGTTTTAATATAATACATGTTTGCTGCTGCTTTTTGTTTTGAGCTAACACCACTTGTAATCTTCTTTGATTTTTGAGGATTTTTATTTTGTATTTATTTCTTTTAATTTGTTTAAAAAAAACTATCATGGCCATTTTTAAAAACTATTATGGGTAGTTAAAATAAAAAGCCACACACTCGTGTCTAAAAGTGAGCGTAATGCTATTTAATGAAAAATTAATACTACATAATTTTGTGAAAGAAAGAATTGAATTGTATTTGAATAAAAATTCATAAATATACGATTCCTTACATTCCACACATCACTGCGTGTCTATCAGTTATTTAAAATTGTAAGTTTTATGGTATTTCAGGGTTATTTTAGATAATGAATACTGTATATACTATGATAAATATTCAGTTCTGCACTCCGGTTGTAGAATAATTGAGTATGTATAAATGAATAATGTATAACGGTAATGAAAGTAATAAAGGATTTTTACACAAGTCTAAGAAAATATTTGGTGGTAATTTACATTTTCTAAACATATCCATCTCAGGATAGCTAAAAGTGATTTAGTTTAGGCCCCATGGAAATATGGTACAACTCTAATTGCAACTTTTGAGACTTAATATTAGTATTAGAGTTTGTAAGACAGTATACACCTCGAGGGATGCAGGTTCGTGAAAAACCCGATTTAATTTGTAGCTTTCATGAGTCTCAGTTACATTTTAAAATTATTTAAAAGGTTTGGTTTAAAATTGTAGCTTTTGTATGGTATGGTATACATTGTAACATTAATGAAATTGTATATTATTTTAAGTCAAGGGTAAAAAATTTACTTAATAGATTTTTAAACCTGCTCTGTTTATTGAGTCGTTCTGAAAACTTACTGGAAATGTGTATTTCGTTAACTGGATATAACTAAGCAATTTATATGAGTCAAATATCAGAGGGGATATAAAGGTGGGTCTGTATTCATTTTTACCACACGTAGGAGAAGGGACGACCTCCCAGAACGACTCCCGAAAGAAACTGGGTTCGAGTCTTAACTTTTGTTTATTCTAAATTGTTGATGTAAGTTAGACTATAAAAAACCTATAAAAGCTCTTGAGATATTTTGAGAATATTATTTGTGAACATCGATATTCTAGTTTGAAACATATCCATCTTCAAACATCTCTGAATAATTTGTATATTACTCAAATTTATGAACAATTAAACTATATATTTACTATCATTAAATGTTTTTTTAAAGTGTACTACAGTTTATGATCAGTTTATGATCAGTTTATGATCAGTTTATTGAGGTAGAAACTTCCTTTTAAACCACCCAGAGATTTCATATTGTGTATTCTGTTGTATTTAAAGTCTTTCCCTCTCAGAGGAATTAATAAGACGTGTTCAGCTTGCCTTGTGTGTACCCGGCGTCAACAAACACTGTTTAGCTCTTACATTGTGCCTACGTGTACTTTGTGTCATTAACAAAGAGTACACATTAAACATTAATTAATACATGTTAATTAACGTATTATTGCCAAACAATAAATTAATGCTAAGTAATATTGAATAAACATTTAGATAAATTAACAATCGATCAGTAGTTTTATCAAATCTGTAAAAATGCTTTTTTAGTAAATAATAATTTGAGTAAATAATCGTTTAATACAATATAAATGTTCAACAATCACCGACTAAAGTTACAAAACTGAAAAAATACAAAATGATATTTGGAGACTTCCAATGCTT
Source organism: Stictocephala bisonia (assembly GCA_035578905.1). Lineage (NCBI taxonomy): Eukaryota > Metazoa > Arthropoda > Insecta > Hemiptera > Membracidae > Stictocephala > Stictocephala bisonia. The sequence continues at coordinate 5,898,248 of JAQJVL010000015.1, read as the reverse complement.
GAGTGTATAAGAAAAAACACAACGTTTTGATAGGTATAACAAACTCATGCCGTCTTCAGGTGTATTTACTAACTTAGCCTACATCTAAAACAAAACAATTTGTTTTTCTTAACCCATACTACATCAGAATAGACTTATTACTACATGCTAGATACTAAAGATTACTGTTGTAAGTCAACAGTTCTTAAACAACTATCACACAACATAATTATACAAAATACAATACAAAATATGAAATACAAAAGAAATTCAAAATATGAAATCTGTCAACAAAACACAGAGCAATTTATTAAATGAACTAAACACTCAATGAAATAAAAAAATAAATGCAAAATATGAAAAAATAAAAACAGCAAAGGTCAGGTTATTAAACAGACTAAATATTCTATAAAACACGAAATAAATGAAAAATATGAAAAATTCTACAAAACATAGAGCAGGTTATTAAATAGACAACAGTTTTATCAATTTAATAACCTGCTCTATGTTTTGTTGAATTTTTGCATATTTTAAATTTATTTCGTGTCTCATAGAATATTTTGTCTGTTTAATAACCTGACCTCTGCTCTGTTTTTTCCTTTTTTTTTCATAATTTGCATTAATTCATTAATTTTTTATTTCATTAAGTATTTAGTCTATTTAATAAATTGCTCTGTGTTTTGTTGACTAATTTCATATTTTGAATTTCTTTTGTTGTTCATATTGTGTATTGTATTTTGTATAATTATGTTATGTGTGGTAGTTGTTTAAGAACTTTTGACTTACAACAATAATCTTTAGTATCTAGCATGTAGTAATAAGCCTTTTCTGATGTAGTATGGGTTAAGAAAAACATATTGTTTTGTTTTAGTTGTAGGCTAAGTTAGTAAGTACACATGAAGACGGCAGAGTTTGTTATACCTGTCGAAACGTTGTGTTTGTTTCTTAAACACTCAAGCATTGGAAGTCTCCAAATATCATCTACATATCATGAACAATTCAATGCTAATAAATAACTTTATGTAGTTAAATGTAATTTATTGTAATTACTGTAGAAGATCTAAGAAACACTTAAATAATACTATCTCAACTCTTGTTAGTTACGAGGAATTTGTGTTTAAAGAATATTTTTGTATTTAATAAAACATGAGCAAAATATTGCGTTATTTATTTTATTTCACAACATTAATTTTGTGTTTAAAATAATATATTAAGGATATTATGAATACTTGTGACTGTTAATTTGCATTATATATCCTAAAACTTGGGTGTGTAAGACCCTCAGATTTCTGTCTAAAAAATCTCAAATAAAATCGTTGCTTCTCAGACACACATTTATCCATATGATAATTATGTTGACTACTACTGACAAGAAAGCTAGCAATGATCATCATGACCTTCAAAAATATAATTCCAATATTCAAGCTAAGGAAATTTTCTTTGGAGATATTCTCAAGTTAGGACGAGGAATTTTCTTTTAGCTCTGTACATGTGGTAACTATCCCGTTCTGTAAACCAAATATAATTTAAAACACGAAATGATTGTGCTTGAGTCCCTAAGTGGACCTAGGCTTTTTTCTTATTTATTTAATAGTCTAGGCCCAGCTGTACAGGTTACTACCTCATAGCACAGCCCATCAACCCAAAGAAGAGCTGCATCCTAACCTGTCTTGCTTTGGGTTTTTTTCAGGGTGTCCTTATCACATTTGTACATGAAATTAATGTCAATGTACCTAAAAATAGTGTTCTAGGGTCGTATTTCAATTACTTTCAGCATTTGTGAATCCACTGCTATGAACCAATCCATTGGACGAATACTGGTCGTCAGGGAACTAGGAGGTGGACGATAAAGCGTCTGATCCAGTCAATGATGCATGTGGAAGCGCTTTTACTCCAGATTAAGTTCCACCCCGCCTAGGTTCACTGACCCAATAAACTTTAGCAAATAGTCATTTTACGGACTCGACGAGAGCTTGTGATTTAATAGTCCTTCATTAAGTTCTCAACTATTACATTGTGGACACGTATTACTACTGAAGAATAAATATAAGTACTCTTCACAACACTTGAATTTAAATTACATTTTTAACAGCCAATTAAAGCCACGTTACTAATACCAAAACAAGATATTTCGCAATTAAAACACTTAATCGCAACTAAATGACTGTTTACCAACAGATAATTTTATGTAAAAAATTACAAATGAAAACACAAAACTACAAATAACAAAAGTACACAGGTTAGGTAGAAGAAGGAACAAACAAAATGATAAATTTTGGAATAACAAAATTACAAACATAAAACGTTACTTCGTAAAAGTAACGTACGTATTATAAATTATTGAGTTAAATACAAATTAAGAAAAATATACAATTTAGTCGGAAAATTCTATAGACAACAATCCAAATATAAAAATTTAAGAGCTAATAAGTATTACAAAAATGCATTAATCAGTCAGACAATTTAATATACAAAACTATAAATTATACAAGTTAAAATTTATAAAATATACAATTTAGGAAAAAATTCCAAATTAAAAAATTCAAGGGATATAAATTACCAAAGTACATAAGCCAATCAGAAAATGTAATTAAATAATTATAAATTATTAAATCTAGTTAAGTTGAAACATACTACTGTATTTCAAACAAACTTTAGCGAAACACAACTGAAAAATTTACAATGTCTACTTGGCCATTTTTAAGTTGTTCAAGTTTCTTTCAATACATTTTTGTAATATTACGGATTTTTTCTTTCTTCAAGACGACTCGTGATTTTGTACACCATTAATACCAATTTATGTATCTAGCTAAGCCTCCTTGATGGATTAAATGAAAATGAAAATGTTCGGATGAGGAGACTGACACGATTCCTTGAAGTTACTATGTAAGCTCTCACATGAGTTCGTCGTTCTACACAAATCTGAGGAATCTAGAGCCCAAATCTATCGAGGGAAATCGGCGTCACTTTTACTGACGTAAAGTTTGTTCATATTTTGTTTACATCCTGCCGCCCAGCTTAGGTTACCTGGGATGGTAGCGGCGCAGTACCGGTGCATTCCGGGCTAGATCTTTTTGAACCCTGTCATTAGGCCTCGGTATGTGCCACAGTCCTGGTGCACCCAGATATATGAGATGGATGAAAAGAAAAAGATAGATAAGGGGGGAGAGAGAGAGAGAGAGAGAGAGAGAGAGAGAGAGAGAGAGAAGGGGGAGAGAGAGAGAAGGAGAGAGAGAGAGAGAGAGAGAGAGAGAGAGAGAGAGAGAGAGAGAGAGAGAGAGAGAGAGAGAGAGAGAGAGAGAGAGAGAGAGAGAGAGAGAGAGAGAGAGAGAGAGAGAGAGAGAGAGAGAGAGAGAGAGAGAGAGAGAGAGAGAAATAGAAAGACTATTTATAATATATCTATAATAAATAGTAAATACTATAATGTTTTAAATTCGAGTAGTCGTTAAGAATTACGAATGTGTCAGTCAAGTTATATGAGAGTAAGTATTATCAGGCTCTGAGTAGGAATTACGGACAATAAAACTGAGGCTAGTATAAGGCGATATATACTGGCCAGCCAGCAATAACTCACCCTTACATTGGATGTGTCATGCTGCAGAAACGTATCCAACATTAAGGGCTAAGAAATAAACTACGAAGACTCCAGCAAAATCGCTCTTTGTTATTTTACTGTATTAATTCGTCACATATTCTAAGCTTTAGATAGAAATAAATAAATAGAAAATTATTCATTCATTTAAGTGAATCAAAATAATGTTGTTTGATTATTATTGTGCAAGAATATTTTTATATTTTTATTAGTTTTATTTTATTTCTTTATTATTATTTTTTATTAGTGTTTTTTTAGCCTAAATGCCTTTATAACACTTTCAAGAAGTAACCTGCTTTCCTGTTTTAGAGATAGAGTATAACCAATAGAAATCCTCATATAAGAGAAACATTTTTAGTTTTAGAATCGAAGTATTTTGTCGGAATGTTTTCATGCAGGATGATATTATTTTACTGTTGATAACATATGTAACAAATAATTATAATAATGTCTCTTTGTGTGTTGTAACATAATAAAATTTTCTTTCATAAATGTTAACTGTATTACAATATTTCAACTTTAATATTAACAACAAAAAACATTGGTTTTTACTCCCTAAACTTACTGTGAAGATTAAAATAATCTTGCTCCATACACTATACATTGTTGCCTTAAGGATTAAAACAAAAAGTATTCCTCTTAAAAATGGAATGACATGTAACTATTTATCTTAGGTCTTATAATCGTAAGTTATGTTAATTTTCTAAGACAAGAAAATATTAACAACTTCATTATGTTTAGTACAGGGTAGGTGTGTAATGTGTTTTCCATTTTCCGTTGTGACAAGCTAAACAGTAATTTCTTAAAAAAAATTCAAATAATGAATACCAAAATTGGTTTATTATTTATCTAAGAGACTTACAAAAAGATGTTTGGGAAATATCGTGGAAGGGTTCTGCCTGAGGCAATGAGCCGTGCTGCCGAGGCACTGCTCTGGAAAATCAGGTTCCCAGTCGGTAGAAATGTATATTTTAGTATCATCAATATTTTCTATTTGGAAAAATAAGGAGATTAAAACAAGTTCAAGTAACCATTTGTTAATAATTAATTTGTTCAAACAACTCACACATTTTTTTTTAATTAAGTTTTATTAGTTAGAGTAGATAAAATAGATTAATTCTTCTGATAAAATCTATGCAAAGTACTAGAAAGTAATATTTTATAGAAGGTTAAGCTCAATCTGGAAAAAGGTATTATACTGTTGGTACAGTAATTTTAGTTTTAAAGGTAACGCTCCGCCAATCGAGAGTTTAATAATCAGTTTTAGTAATCGTTAATGTACAATATACCTCCCAAGTAACTCATTTCGTGAGCAATTGTACCCTCGAAACGTAATGCTTATCAGTGTACGATATATATGTATAAAATAATAATAAATATACAATAATTATGTAATGACGTATAATGACTTTAGAGGAACTAAAATTAATACTTAAACTAAAAATATACATTTTGTAACCATAAAAATAACTTTGTTACTAGTCTGGTATGATTGCATATCAAGTAGTAAATGTCTTTATTTATTTATACACAAACAAACTTAAGCACGGTATTTTAATATTTACAAAGTATAATTAGATAAAAAATTATAAATTGTATATTTTTAAGCAATGTTTTATTTACTAATTAAATAAACCCTTTTTTTAGTGTAACGTTTTTAATATCACCAATAATTTGACATACCTTTTAAATTGTTTGAATTGTAGAAATAGTTTCTTTGGTTAACTATAAGACCAACTGTGACATGATACAATCAAATGAATAATAGCAATTATTATATGAGATATAAAACACCATTATGACCTACATAATATATGTTAAATTGTTTAAAATAACCTATTTTATGGACTGACAGTAAAGGTGTTTTTATAAGTTGATTTATTAATTATGTTTAAGATTAAGTGAGTAATTAATTATGAAATATAAGTAAGGTTAAGCTGCCTCTGTCAAATACAAACCAGCTGATTACCTACGCAAGGGATTTAAATCAGCTGTAACCCATCAGCTGGCCTGGTCACGTATAATCAGTTTTAGTAATCGTTAATACACCTCCCAAGTAACTCATTTCGTGAGCGATTGTGCCCTGGAAACGTATTGCTTTATCAGTACACAAGTTTGCATTTGATGTAGAACACAATAATTATGTACTGAAATCAGTCAGTTCAATAAACGTGAACAGTCCAGGTGGTTGGAAACATACCTTCAGGTAATCAAAATTAGTTAAACTAACATACAATGGAGTTTGATTGGAGTTACATTGTTTAATGTAATTTCTTTACTATCTTAAATAGTCAATTATAATAACAGCTTTTAAAGCTATGTTTAGTTTGTTACTCTTTACATGTTGTCTTAAAAATGTTACTGTGCAGTTTACAAAACCTGGCACTGACAGTGTAATTCTCAGTTAATTTTATTTAACGGGCAAAGAAAAATAAGCATGGATATGAGATGAAATTTTGTACAATTTACTCGGTATTAAATAACTCATCCAAATACCTTTCTTGCCTTAATGTACTTTAAACGTTCTTCACATTTACGTATTGTTAACGTTACTTTATTTATAATCAATATAATGTTGTATGTTGATTTTTTATCAATATTATAACCAGTCCTAGTTATACCAGCTGACATATATCTAAATGTAAAGGAAGGAAAGGATCTGAATGATATTTACTATCTGTATTCCGATGTTCAATTGAGATTCCTATGGCTGCACCTTCGTCTTAATCATATGGAGACTCGATTTGAATCACTTTAATAGCTTCTACTTGCTTTTATTGAACAAGTCCGCCTTTATTAGAATCGTGAATTTATTTCACCTACATACATTACTATTGTTACATATCATTGCGTATGTATATAGGTTTTTTTGACGGCAAGTGAACTTTTATTCTATGCTATAACATCTTAAATAGTAAAAACAAAATCAACTAAAAAATGATAAAAAATACAGAATTTCAATCGATTTCATAGCTTTATTTACTTAAAAATATTGTGGAATTTTAATTATCCTTCATATTGGTGCAATCTTTGTAGTATTAACATACTTCTTCATACTTAATAATAATTGATTTACAAGTCAATATTTAACTATAACAGCAATTTATCAATTAAAAAAAAATATTCGTGTATAGTTGATCAACTTCGTGACTAATTAAATCATGCAACAAGTATCAATAAACAGTAACTACTGTACATTATTCTGAACATATTACTTAGAGTGCTTTGTAATTTGTGAAGCAAGAGATCGTTAACATTTTAGGAAAACACCTAATTACAATTAACAAGGAACATAAGAACCTGACGAGCATCGAAAGTTTGAATTTCCGATTGAGCGTGAAAGAGCAAATTTAATGTTTAAATAGCTAATTAAAACGTAAAAAATTGAAGCTTTATTTTTTTTCAATAAACGACGTTTAATTTTGGTGGTTTATTTTAAAATACCATAAATTTCAATAATAATTATATAATTTTTTGCGGTTGTCTTTTTCAAAAATTCTATAAATACATCGCAATAGAAAAAATAAATGTTGCTAATTCTAACGAATGTTCTAATTTATTTTTTCAATTGCGATGTATAATAGAATTTAAAAAAAACCACAAAATTTATATAATTCTGGTTGAAATTTATGGTACTTTTTAATAAACCAACATAAATTAAACGTTGTTTATTGAAAAAATAAAGCTCAATATAAATTACCTATATTAGTAAAAACACATAATATTATTTACTAGAAATTGTGTTAAAGAGCATTGCATTTTTTACGACAGATGATCAGATATGTTTATATTCTATATAGTTTTTTTTAAAACTAAAATTGTGAAAAAATTGCTTTTCCGAATTCAAAAAAATATATTACAATAAATATACTATCATCGTAAGTAGAGTTTTTTTTTTTTTTTTTTTTTTTTTTTTTTTTTTTTTTAATAATACCATAATTCACCTGAAAGATACCGAAATATCTAACAAACATATCTAGCATTTGTTAGAACAGTGTACAATAAAGTAAATAAATTGATTTATTAAGGTCATAAAATAGCAAAATATATTTCTGCCATTTTAATATAAGTAATTGTATTGGTGCTTTCTGAAACTAATTTCATTTACATTTATAATTACACAAATCAATATTTTTTATTATATTTAATTCTGTTTATTTTATGTATTTATTACGGAATTGATTTCTTTAAAATTGTTGTTTTCAACAATAGGCCTATTTTAATGTTTAATTTTAACTTTATCTATTAATTATAATTAATATATACACTGTAAAAATGTACAGTAATTTTGTTATATATTTTCAAAGAGAAGGAAAAATCATAGTATCATATTTTAAAACGCCAAATAGTAAGTAGAATATTTAATTGGTTTATAAGCTGTAAAAAAGCTAGAGAAAATTAAAAACTGTTCCATTTCGGATGTGATTCCAGTATTCTTAAATGTGTTTTGTGGGGAGTCTGCAATTTCGATAATGGAAAACAAACTTAAAAATGACATAAGCTACAGGCTTAAATTACATTTTTTTGTGTTTCAAGAACCAATGATATAAAAGTATATATTAAAAAAAAAAAAAACAAAATAAATCAGTGGGTTAGTCAGCAAAAACTAAACGTTTACTTTAGTTTTACAGTCATCTAATACTGCTAGAGGCCTTCTATTTTTTTAATCTATTTGCTTTCAAAATATAGATTTTCAGGCATTTATACAGTTTTTTAATTTGTTGTAACAGTTCCTATCTAACTAACTGTGCAAAACGGTACAAAAAATGTAAATTAAAACTATTTTATGAAATAACATAAAATCTATCAAATAAACTATAATTTGAAATTAATTAGTGAATTAAAACACCTTTATTTAGTGGTGAAGTTAGGACTATACAGTCCTCTCTTCCACTTTACCACGTAAAGATATATCAATAGCAATAAACATTTTCAATTCATATTTCACAATACACAATACAAAATAAGAACCACAAATTATAATCTAAAACTTTAGTAATAAAAGGTTTACTAAATTACCTAGATTAATGAAATAAAAAATGTATAGATAATAAAATTAATTTTTTTTTACTAAATAGAAATGTAATGTAAATAAAATGTCTTAACAAAAAACAATAAAACTAAGAAAAAATCGTACAATTTTTAAAGAAAATAGACAGCTCTGAGGAAAAGCTAAAGAACAAAAGAAAAATGAAAACGAGATGAAATGACTTATTTTCATCTTTCACTCAGTTCGCCTACCATGCATGCAGCCCAGCACCACCATCAGCCCTGCAACCGCCGCACCAACCAGATCTTGACCTCCCTCCTGAAGTGGGCACACTCATTGATAGCTCTGATTCAGTCTGGCAGAGAATTCCAAAGTCTGCAAGTGGTAACTTTAAATGACTTATTAAAGACTGTTGTTCTATGTAGTGGTATTTACAATAATAATTCACCCCACTTGTAGTACTTTTATTGACCTGGGAAAGAGAGGTGAATTTTTCCTAAAAGTAAGTAAGGAATTACGGTTGAATCACAGCGTGCACTAGAGTAAGTATATTATACTTTCGCAGTTCTTTATGTTTCAGAAGTGCTAACTGTTCAAAATAAGGGCTAACGTGATAATCACGCCTTAGATTAAAAATTAATCTGATGCAATAGTTTTGTGCACGCTGTAATCTGTCAGCGAGCTCACCAGTCATGTCATTAATTACAACGTTACAGTAGTTACAGTGGGGTAACACCAGTCTTTACCAGCACAAATTTAGTACTAAACGGCAGAAATAAAGCAAATCACTTCAAAATATGAATACTGGCAAATACCCCTGTTGCTAGTAGTAGTCTCATGCCAAGTTAAATATTTGTTGATTTTAAGGCCTAGATTTGTATCTTTGTTACAGTACTTTAGATTTTGGGTATTCAGTTTTAGTTTAGGCCGTGTGCAAGTAAATTTGTGATAGTAAACGAGGGTTTCCAATGATGATAGTCTGAGTTTTGGATTCGTTCAACTGCAAGCCATGCTGTGTTGACAAATGGCAGATGGATTTGATGTCAGAGTTTGTCAAGGCTACACAATTCAATTTGATTCTAATAACTGTATAATCGAATACTTATTTAATAAATACAACATAATCATAAAATATAATATGTATGGAACTACTATACGGTGTGTTTGACTATCACCAATATCCTTTCGCAGAATATTATTTTTGTTTAGTTTGAAAGTTATTTATTATCATAATTTTTTATAGAAGGAACCGTCCTTTGAAATAAGCTACAAAAAGTAACTACTCACTTTGGAATAAACGCACTTTCAAAAAGTAACTACTCACTTTGGGATAACCTCACTTTCAAAAAGCAGCTTAGTACTAAAGGAGATTACCATCCGTTAGAGGATAAATTTTATCTCAATATTCCAGTTAGTCTGCTTATATTATTCTTTATCCTATCCATTGTTACTTCCTTTTCACTTGATGTCTACGCTACTGGACGTAAAATTCTTCGTTTTGTATTTAAAGAAGAAGCCGATGTCATTTTTAACCTTACTCTGCCTATTCTCTAAGACTAATGACTTGTGCGGAGGTACTTATTTAGACAGAGAAAGAGGGAACTAGTAGAGTAAAAGGTGAATATTACTGATAAAAACGTCCTGTCAAGGCCAGGATTTGAACCTGCGCTGTCTCTAATCCAGGATAAAAAAACATGATGCTTTACTCCACTCGGCCACTGGCTCTCCATGTATTATGCATTCATATTTTCATTGTTAAGAATGCCGAAAGTGTATCTGTACGTCAATTAACACATGGATTTTGGGTGCGTTGTAAAACTGTATGTTCACGACAAACAGAATATACACTGCTAAGCGTGAAAAATAAGTGTTATATTAGCTTCCTACATTTTCTACCCTAGAGAGTGATTGAGTTCTGTGAGTATTTTTGGATTACAGTAAATGAAGCGTAGGATATACTCGTACGGTTACTTCTTAAAGGAAGTTCTAGAGATATACCATTTAGCATGTGTTAGGTCCATTCTATAACAAAGTACACACATACTATCCATTCTCAGAACTTATCCTATCCAACATTTAGGTAGGAGTCATTTATTTACAACACTCAAGGGCCCAATAGCTCTTGTGTTACAAATTAATAAAGTTCTTACTGTTATAAGCTGAAAATCAGTTAAGGATTCAAATTGGTGATCAATGTAGATAATCAACCCTTCAATTTGGAGCGGCCGTAGATAAGGGGCCAAGGCGTTGGCTTGCCAAGCATTAGGTCCGGGTTCGGTTCCCGATATGACCAGTAATAGTTTTTGCCCTGCCGCTCCCGTAGTTCGGAAGTCACATTAAGCCGTTGGTCCCCAGGTTAAGTGTTAGAGAGGGCTTCTTGTCCCTAACTTCGCCTGATAAAATAAGACGATCTCTAACTTTAACGTAAATATTTATACGTTTTAATAAGCAGCTAGCTGTTAAATCTTGTTTAAGCAGTTGTATTACATATGACAAAAGTTTTTGCCCTGCCGCTCCCGTAGTTCGGAAGTCACATTAAGCCGTTGGTCCCCAGGTTAAGTGTTAGAGAGGGCTTCTTGTCCCTAACTTCGCCTGATAAAATAAGACGATCTTTAACTTTAACGTAAATATTTATACGTTTTAATAAGCAGCTAGCTGTTAAATCTTGTTTAAGCAGTTGTATTACATATGACAAAATCTCAATATTTCCTTTCAATATGAGCTTCATCATTTTCAACGTTCAATTGTTGGACATTTCATGCTACGTTCAACTCAATTGTGAAATTCTACAAAACAATGTAAAGTATCCACTAATTGTATTGACTGTTAATTATTCCTGGCAAATCATCTATGAATGGTAACCTAGCTTGTAATTACGAACGTTGTGTTTTAGCCAATATTGTGTTCATGGGTAAACCCCCTCCCATTGTAATAGGGGTGATTTATTGTTAGTCTTTGTTGTAGCTAATTGTCTCCCCTTGATCCAGGGGTGGGTTCCACTAGACTAAAATTTACGTACACGCTACATAACAAAGGTTATTTATGTTGCTTGGAGTCTTCATTATTGATGGTATTTAGATAACTTTCTCTTTTCTATAATTGTTTTGACATTGATCTGTTCTGATCTAGTCAATGATAGTTATTTATTCTTTCAGTGTACTTTTTATTACATTCTACATAACTAATCAACAATTTTGCATACTTTAATGCCAATCCTTATATGTAATAAGTGAAGCAGTTATTTTGTGAACGCAACTCAGACCTTATTTTTTTATTAATTTAAACAGTTGAGATGTCAAAAAAAAAAAAAATAGCCTCTGTTCGTTGTTGTACAATAAGAAATTATTTCTTAAATATTTTCACCCTTAAGGCTATTGGTACCCCTAAAAGAACATTTTTTGGCTAAATGTAAACAATGCATTCCAAAAAGCTATAACAGCTGTTGGAATATAAACAATTGTGTTTGTAATATTGAGGAGGTTAGGTCTTTCATAATGTTAAACCAGAAAAGGTTTGTAAACACTCCTGTGGTTTTGTGGATTGATTTGTAGGTATGGTAAAGCCTACCTACTGTACACTGTAACATGCATCTCGTGTGAACAGCATATTAAGTTGTACAAGACAGCGCTAAGTATAACATACAGTGATATCGACCCACCCGCCCACCCATACACATACGGTGGTGAATGAGTGTGGTGAGTGTAGTCATTGTTCCTCAAAAATATATATTTGTTAGCCCAATAGCCAGGGCAACGAAGTGACCTACAGCTTTACGTGGAGTCCGAACCACGTAGTGTTGGTCTTATTTTCAGCTAACAGACAAACCTTTCACTCAGTTTATTTTCTATACAACATCTGAACAACATCTTGAATACAATCCAACATGGACACCTCAGACCTCTCTAGACCTCCACGTCGATTGCGACTATTGTGTGGACGCCATGTCAGTATTAAGAGGATCGACTATATAACCTATAACTTACAATAGGATTACGTTTTACGCTCAGACCTACGTGAAATTACAAATTAGGTTTTAAATAAAAAGTAAAATAATTACGATTGATAAAACTGTACTTAAAATGCTTGTTATGTTACTACTATAGTTTTAGTTTTATATAGTGTCGTACTCTTAACGTCTCCTATAGAGTCTCCTACCTTAACTTAGGAGTGTGGTAAAATAAGACAATCTTTAGTGTTATTTAACGTTTTAGTTTTAGAGAGTGTCTTACTCTTAACAGAGTCTCCTACCTTAACTTAGGAGTGTGGTAAAATAAGACAATCTTTAGTGTTATTTAACGTTTTAGTTTTAGAGAGTGTCTTACTCTTAACAGAGTCTCCTACCTTAACTTCACCTGATAAAATAAGACGATCTTTAGTGTTATTTAATGTTTTAGTTTTAGAGAGTGTCGTACTCTTAACAGAGTCTCCTACCTTAACTTAGGAGTGTGGTAAAATAAGACAATCTTTAGTGTTATTTAACGTTTTAGTTTTAGAGAGTGTCTTACTCTTAACAGAGTCTCCTACCTTAACTTCACCTGATAAAATAAGACGATCTTTAGTGTTATTTAACGTTTTAGTTTTAGAGAGTGTCGTACTCTTAACAGAGTCTCCTACCTTAACTTCACCTGATAAAATAAGACGATCTTTAGTGTTATTTAACGTTTTAGTTTTATAGAGTGTCGTACTCTTAACAGAGTCTCATACCTTAACTTCACCTGGTAAAATGAGACGATCTTTAGTGTTATTTAACGTTTTAGTCTTTACTTAAAATAGAATGCATTTAATTTTACTTTTTAACTGACTCTTCTCAGTTGTATATTATTTCATGAACTATTCAAACAAAGATACGTTTCTAAGCTTGAACGTTTACTGATTGTAACATTTACAGTAGCAATGATACTTTAACAGTTGTTTTCCTTTCAAAGCTAAAATAAACCAACTACCCAATGACTACTTTATAAACCTGTTATTGCACGAATCCTCACCGCCTCCCATGTAAGTCAAAATAGTAAAATATGTTCGATATAAATATATGTTTGACATTTGTAGCTTATAGATTGCTTAATATATTTATATATATAAAAATAATAACACTTAGCAATCTTTTTGGTGTTTTTAATTTTCAAGATCGATTTCAGTCTCGTAAGACTATCATCAGTTGAAAAACAGAATATAAATAGGGTTATAAATATACTTAATTTTAGAATAATTAATTTAACAGCTGACATTATAAAAATTTAAATAAAAATGTAGATGGATAAGTTGTAGATCTTGTTAAATTTTATAATTTTGCATCTTCATGATAGAATCAAACATAATATTTGAGTGAAATTTTATTTGATCGTTGAGTAATAATGATGGGTTTTCTTTTGTGTTTTTGTATATGTAAAATTTTTCAATAGCATCTAGTTTTTTACTTTTAGGTGCAAAATGTATAATGTCTAAATTTTCTTCAATTGATGAAATATTATGGTTTTCTTGTATTAAATGTTCAGCAAATGTTGATAAATTTTGATGTTTGTTTTTTGGTATATGTTCCTTGAATCTTCTACTAAAACTTCTTCCAGTTTGTAATCATTATTACTCAACGATCAAATAAAATTTCACTCAAATATTATGTTTGATTCTATCATGAAGATGCAAAATTATAAAATTTAACAAGATCTACAACTTATCCATCTACATTTTTATTTAAATTTTTATAATGTCAGCTGTTAAATTAATTATTCTAAAATTAAATATATTTATAACCCTATTTATATTCTGTTTTTCAACTGATGATAGTCTTACGAGACTGAAATCGATCTTGAAAATTAAAAACACCAAAAAGATTGCTAAGTGTTATTATTTTTATATATATAAATAAATATATGCATATTGTTTAAAAAATATTATATTCTCAGAATGATGATAGAATATTTGAACATTTTGAACGCTTTAAAAATTATTGCCAGAATGGACTGAAATAGTTAATTTCCATTTTGATGTACTTTTATAATTAGTGGTTCATACCCAATGCTGCTAAAAGTAATTGTCATACAATTTATCGCTGCATTTATTAGTTCTATTATCAAATAAATTAAATTTTGTAGTGATTTAAATTCTTAAAGAAGAATCATAATTTGTGAATTAAATTTTCTACAAATAATTTATTTATAACATATTCGTATCTGTCTCCATTTTCGCACAGATCAGTAATTTTCTCACATCGTTAGACAGATAACAGTCCTTTCTAGAAACTTGTGAATGGACCAAGGAAATCAAACAGATCTCATAGAATGGGATGTCATTTCCAGTTGCACATAATATCACAGAGTTAGTGATAAGTAAATTAGTGTGTTAGAAAATATATTTAACTCTTATCAAGAATTCAAAGTGTAGAAGTTAACATTTAGAACTTCCTTGTCATGCAAACATATTTGTTACCTACCTGGCTTATAAAATTGTTGAGTTAAGATTAGTCATGTACTGATTTATATACCGTAGTATTATGCATTTATTACTGATTTATATTATTCATTGCAAGACTCACATCATTTGTATGTACCTCAAGTCAAAAATAAACATGTATACGAAAACAAATGATCACAACATGATGATTGGAATAAACATCCCAACTCCCCAACTTTGTAAAATATTCGGAAAAACCTACATCCCTGGAGAACCATAACAAGATTCGATGTTGTGAAAGAGGGATTAAAAATAAACATCACGTTTTACGCTCGTAAATATTGGTTTCCATCTCAACATTTCAACTCCATATTCTGTAATTGACGAAAAAATTAAATTTTCAACAGAAATGCTCTTTCAGTGATTGTTTTTTAACATTTAGTAAAAAGCATCCACGTTTCTTGTAACAAAAGTACAACTCTTGGTTTTTACTTTAATAAGTCAGCAAAAAACAATAATTCGTTTGAAAATCTACAATAACCCCATGTTTTCTTGATTGCACCATTCACTACATTTTTACGTGTAAAGAATATATTTCATGCGGATTTCATTGGCAAGACGTAGATTTCAGATCTATCATTTCAATATTATTTAGTTTTTTTAAGTACATAATTAGCAGCGTTTTTCCTAACATATTTTAATAAATACAAATTGAAAATTTTGAATATGCCTTTTAGGCAAGTTAAAAATGATTGACTGGCAATGGTGCGTGATGTCAGAAATAGTTCTGGAAATTCAAGTAGAAGATTGGTAAGTCTGCAAAAATTGAGAAGGAAACAGTTTTTTTATAATTTTTTTACGTTTTCAATTCTAAAATTGATTTATCTCTCCTAATATGAAATAAATTTCACTCTAGTCAGTTACGGAGAAGCTAGTGGAAGAGGTTATGTTTTTAAATGTTGTTAAATGTCATAAAAACTAAATTAACTATCAGTTTTTCTTATAATGTCTTGTATATACAGGGTGGAAAAAATACGCTTTCACAAGTTTTATATGACTTCATTTGCAAAAGTGAAATATTGCACATCATCATGGTTACAAAGAACACACTTTTTTACGCCATTGGATACATTTGATCTTTTCAGGGGGACGGCCCACGAGAAGTTGAACGAAAATCGTCAATGTTAAGTTTGGTCGAGTTTGGTATTAAATGAGAGCTCAATTCAAGAGAAATTAATTGCCGCAGGATTTCAAACGTATATATTATTTCTCCACTTTTTAACGGTTTAAAATAAATTATTCTGATCAAAAATTATACTTTATGGAACACATTATTACAAAATTTAAATTATCAAATTATCTATGGAAAAAAAATAGCGTTCTTGTGAAAGCGTTTCCGTATTTTTTTCCACCCTGTATAAATTTTAAAAACAAATCAGTTGTAATAATCACTTGATGCTATGATAAATTAAAGATGCCAGATAATTTATCGGAATCAATTAATATATAATTAGAGAGATGAGAACAGCAATTAAAATACGTTTTTGTATTATTACAATAACAATGTTCTCAATATAAAGTGCAAAATATTAAGCCAAATGGAACTTGGATAAGAGTTATTTTATAAACATTAAAAAAGTTACTGATCATTTTATTGTAAACCCAATGCTCTCTACATTAAATCAATACAATTATAAAAGTCGCTTTTGTATGAAATTATATTCCAGATTTAGTGACGCACTATTCGGTTCGAAAACCGAGGCATGAGTAAGTGGTCAGCCTGAAACCCTCTACAATACAGAAGTGAACCTGTTAGCAATTCAGCCAAGCCATGCTAAACAATGTAATTGACTGTATATATTTGGAAATGGTAGTTCAAAATGCCTTGATCCGTACATATAGATTTTCGAAATAAACATCTAGGTGAATCCAAGACTGATTTATACGTTCTTCAAGCTCTGTAAAGTTATTTGTAGCAATTAATTTTACCATTCTGTTTTAGAAAAATGATATTACAAATTTGCATACGATTAAATTGAAGAGATTCTAAGTTATAAGATATATCATAGGAATCTAAAACTCATCGATTTATAATTTGGAGCCATCGATAGGTTATTCTCGATAATTTTGAAGAGTTAATTCCTTGGCGAGTTAAAAAAACATTTTCAATAAACAATATATTTTATCCCTTCATTTAAAACTATTTGTCCATTGGTGAAAACAAGTCGAGTATTTATCCACGCTCACTTGATCAAAATTACCTTTTCATACGATAATGTGTCATTTTAATTTTGATTTAAACTGATTAGAGCTGTGAGTATCAAAAATAATTATGGAGTTAAAACGGGAATTATTGTTAACAATTAAATAATTTATTAATTAAAAAGCAACTCTCCTTAAATGCAAAACTTAAATAACTCTTAATTGGATTGGTAAATTGAGTTGATTGTTGAGCAAGGCTGTCACTGCGTCAACAGACAAAAGTCAAGCAGAACCACTTGCGACTTCCAGTGCGTTGTTAAACCGCCATTCAATAAACCTTCAACTTCAACCTTTAAAATCAGACATCTTCTTTCGGCTAGGTTTAAATAAATGGGGATGGTTTTAGTTTTGTCTAAGTAAATATGACTGAAGTTATTTGAAATAAAATCAAGTAATTTGGCACGAATGTTGATCTTTATAGTGTTCATATACCATTAACATTTTATTTTTTTACAATAATTACTTTTAAATTTAAGGCCATTTAAAAATTTCAAAGCTAAATAACTTATAACCTTAAATTTTACTAAAAACCTGTTGGGTACAAATAAGTTGAAACATGTATTTTTTAAAAATAATAGTATAAACAGTTTTATGATCCAAAAACAGTTAACTAAGAAATTGAAATTATTGTTTAATAACAACGGAATTCTTCGGCCTTTAGATCTTTTTTTTTCTTGATAACATTTTCAATTTATATGTTAATTGTGGTTCCATCTTAAAATCTTCTATGTTATTACTAGTAAAAATAAATGTTTAAGCTCTTTTATGACTAAAATGTAAGGTTATTAAGATATTTAGCACTACATTTTTTTAAAGGCTACCAATTTGAAAAAGATTATTGCAAAAAAATGAAATTTAAATAGTTTATGGATAATATAGACATCAACATTCATACCAATTTTCATGATTTAATTTCAAATAACTTCAAAGATGTAACCTTCTTGAAAAAATCACATATAGACAGACGGACGGATTTTTAGACGGTGTCAGATATAGAATTTGTGCACATGATATTTTTAGATTTTTTTTCAACCCAATGAATTATCTACATAAGTTTGGATGGATATTAACACCTTGGACACCTTGTACGTGGGATTAATTTTCCATCGTTACATTCTTGCATGATGGAACTAACCTGTATGCTCATGACATTATTTTACATATGGTATTGACTTTATAGTAATCTCACTCAATTCATAATTAAATCCAACAATTACAGACTGATTACTCAGTCTTATATGACACTTTGTCAACACATCCACAAAATGTTAGATTACATTATCTTTCTAACTATCACAATAACCATGATAATGGCCAAACACAACGCGAAGAATCCTGTAAGATTCGCATGCCAACACCTCCAGTCTCCATGCTAGCGTTACCTTAGTCTTAGACCTCGGTAATGTCGGTTGGTAAATCTCTCTCGCTGCATTCATGACACCTCATCCTTCGTCCTCTTTCTGTGATTAAGTTGACGTCAGTATGTACAATGTACAGTACTGTACGACTAATAAAATAAACGAGACACATATTTAGTTCTACTAATAAATAATACTAATTTAGTAATGTTTTAGTTTTAATGCTGTTTTTTAATAATATTTACTATGTCAGATTTTTTCAATCAGAAAAAAATAGCAATACTTACAAGACAATAAACATTATGAAAATAACCAGCTTACATGTATAAATAAAAACACTGTATTAATAGTCTTTTAGGGGCAGTGGGGTAGAATTCAGTAGTTTTTAACATTTCTGATATTTTTCTTACTGTCCTTGGCCAAAGGTTTTAAATTAATGTAATGAAGGCAATTTTTCTTCTTTCTAGCTTAAGATATTTCTTGGGAATTGATTACAGAAACAAATGTATAGAATATACTGCAAGAAAACCAGTCATGGTGAGCAAGACATCTACAAATAAAATAATTTTGTACATTATGAGAATGAGAGAATCAGAGAATGATTTTGATATATAAATCCTGAGACTAGCTGATCATCGCGGGATATAGTTTTCACTAGTCACTATTGAGTAAAGCTTCAACGTAGTCCCAATCACATAAACATTATCATGGAAGGTAAACCAGTTGTAAATCAAAAAGTTGGACTCAGGAAGGAAGAGGAGTTGTAGATTGCTTCTACATCAAAGCACAATAACTGTTTAAGCGGAAGGGTCGGTTCATCCCTTTCTTTTGTTTCCAAGTTGGAAGCAGTCTAAGTTATTCAAAAAGGAAGGTGAAATATTACATTTATTTGTCAACATTTGTGGTGATTGTTACCGATTTGAAATATTGGTTCAATTTATGTTAAAATCATTTTGATATGTACCATTATAGCAGATCCCTGTTTTATATTTTTGACGTTTATTGTTACTCTCTTCATTTACTACGTTAGTCTACTACTATAATAAAATACATTGGTCTAAGACCTTTTAAAATATGTATGTTGTTTAATTGCATCTATACTGTCGTAGATTTTCCTATTTGTGTTGTATGCACAACTTTTCCTCAATTATTATAACACATTAATTTTTATTTATTTTATAATATCATAATTCATCAGTTTAAATGGGTCTAACTGAAAACTTTATTCAACGAGTGAAGTACCAAATAGGTGTTAAATATGAAACCATACACATCCTGACGTTTGAAAAAGTCTTAGTTTTCTTGTTGCCGGTAACTACCATCTATCTGTATATAAGAATAACACGGTAACTGCACTTTATTCCCCACCCTAATCAGGAGGGAAAAATTGATATTTAATCGAATATCAGAGAAAAGTACACTAAATAAATTCTCCAAGGGAACAATAACGTCTCGAGTGTTTTACCAATTTATTAGTCATTGGTAATAAATGTTTAGAATTTACCATCCTTGTTAGAATTTACTAGCCTTGTTGGAATTTGCCAGCCTTGTTAGAAATTACCATCACTGTTAGAATTTACCAGACTTGTTAGAAATTAGCATCCTTATTAGAATTTACCATCTTTATTATAATTTACCAGTCTAATTAGAATTTACCAGCCTTGTTATAATTTACCAACCTTGTTACAATTTACCAGCCTTGCTAGAATTTACCACCCTTGTTGGAATTTACCATCCTTGTTAGAATTTACCATCCTTGTTAGAATTTACCATCCTTGATAGAATTTACCAGTCTTGTTAGAATTTACCAGCCTAGTTAGAATTAACCAGCCTTGTTAGAATTTACCAGCCTTGTTAGAATTTACGTGCCTTGTTAGAATTCACCACCCTTGTTAGAATTTACCAGCCTTGTTAGAATGTACCATTCTTGTTAGAATTTACCAGCCTTGTTAGAATTTACCGTCCTTGTTAGAATTTACCAGCCTTGCTAGAATTTACCACCCTTGTTGGAATTTACCATCCTTGTTAGAATTTACTATCCTTGTTAGAATTTACCATCCTTGATAGAATTTACCAGTCTTGTTAGAATTTACCAGCCTAGTTAGAATTAACCAGCCTTGGTAGAATTTACCAGCCTTGTTAGAATTTACGTGCCTTGTTAGAAATCACCACCCTTGTTAGAATTTACCAGCCTTGTTAGAATGTACCATTCTTGTTAGAATTTACCAGCCTTGTTAGAATTTACCGTCCTTGTTAGAATTTACCGTCCTTGTTAGAATTTACCAGCCTTGTTAGAATTTACCAGCCTTGTTACAACTATCTTAAGATCTGTGAAGTGCCCATGCTCAATTTAAAGTTATTGTAAAGGAAATGTACAGTTAAATTTATTAAATCTGGATTCATGGTTTTACAGATTTGAGATTACATTTTTAAGAACAAGAATCATAATTTTACTTACTTAATTTAACTGTATTACTTAAAAAATAGTAGTTATGGAACGCTACTTTATTTAGGCTAAAGTAAAATAGTTTTGCCCAGCTTGACTTTTTAACGTTATGCTTAATCATAAAACCACATTGTTGATTTTTCAACATACAGTTTTATTTAGTTATTTATTTGTCATTTATTCTTAAGAAGCTGAGCGTCAAGATATGTGTCAATATGGATTTCGAATGAGAGTGATGAGTAAACATGAGTAAATGTAGTTATCGTTACAAACTAAGGCTAACTATTCCTTATAAAGTGACATTAATTAATAACTCAATGACAAATGAACAGCCGGTGGTTATCAGCTGATCCCTTCCAAAACTTGTTATGACTCTGATTGGGATCGAACTGAAAACCTTTAGCTTATAAAACCGGAATTTAACCAACTTCGCTACCAACAGCGAATAGTCCTACAATATATCGACACTGGCAGGTGGATACAATCAACTTTCCCCTCAACTCCCCATTAATTCCCCAGTGTGGAACAACACAGCCCTGATTGCCTGCATGTCATCAATAACTTCACATCTGCAATGTGTACTTTGACTGTCCTAGTTAGTCCTTTTTTACTTAAAGTTATTCCGCCTTCATCGATCGTTTCATTATAAATTCCATATCATAAATAATCCCTTATACTATTTTCATACCCAAGAAAATCTAAGAATTTATACTATTTACTATTTATACATTAAAGTGATCTCCTCTTACAAAGCTAAATACAATCTATCAAGCCATTTAAGAGCTGCCCCTATGATTCTATTTATGATAGCTAATACTTATGTAAAAGAGTATAGGAGAATCACACTCCTACTCCAATCTCTGTAAAAATGTGATCCATTATTTGGATGTACTTCCCAAAATCACATGTGACTATCTAGTCAGTCTCCATTTATACTTCCAGTAGTTACATCTGCCAATTTCAGTTCTGAAGCTATACAATAGTATTCATTCCTTACGTGGGAGGTTCATCTCACCTAAAGGTATTGACGGATCGATAACAAGGAAATTATTTCGCCCGTCAAAACTGTTCTACGGCATTGCCAAGCTAGTATTGGGTGATAAACTTGATCTATTCAACTGGAAAGAAATACGTAGAGGTGGATTTCGATATTTTAAATGATCGTTCTGACGTGGGGGATCCTGGGTAATGGGTAGGTGCGGGGCATTCTTGAACTAATTGAATTCTTTAAGTAAAGCCACGTGACGTCTTATCTTTGGGGAGCTGTATTATACACCACTGGAAGCCAAGATAGTGAAGTTTCCATGACAATGCCACTCTGGTGAGCCTATTAAGTTATACATCAATGAATGTAGTATGTACGCTATTTAGCCATACGGGAGCCACTGTATTCAGCAGCTGAATAAACCAATGACAAATCAGTTGTGCGCAGGATTGTACGCAGGCCCCCCAAGCTGTTCCATCAATATGTTGTATTACATTTCCTGTTGTTTTAATTTTAGCTGTTGTTTCTTTTGGAGATGGTTTATAACAAAATTCACCGATCAATGTAATTTCAGTGGACTGTCACAAATCTGTAATCTCTCAACCACAAAAAAAAGTAATTTTCATTAGATGTTAATAAAGAAGACTTTTTCGGTATATTTTCAAATTCATTTGTAACATTATATTTTACAAATACTTTTATACTATATTAAGAGCTTTGTTTGTGTGGGTGTGATTAAATTAATCAGCATTAAATTTCCTATGATAATGAATAAAACAAAAATGTAAAAAACCAAATATTTTCTTTTTGTATAGATTTTTGTTAAGTCTAAATCTAAACCAAAACCATCTATGTAATCATAAATCAATAAATTATTTTGAAGAGTGATGTAAGTAGTTAAAAATACGACAAAACTTTGAAAAATAAATTAACTATAGAGGGTGTATCAGCTTACATGAATAGGTTGAAACAAATATTCCTTTTCAATTCATTTGGTCGGTACAGGTAGTGCGCCAAGAGGTCTGATCAATCCAGTACAATAATAAAATATGGCATGCTCATTGGTAAAAGGTTGATCGATATCAGTTTTTTTAGTTATTTCACATGTTTTTAACATTTTTGTAAAAATTGCTTTAAAAAATACCTCAAAATCTAACCTGAATAAATATTTGAAGCGAAATGTTTTTTAATCTCCATTTACTAATTAGCTAAAAAAGAAACATTAAATTACAAAGAAAACACATCTAAAAGATTGTAAGTACAAACAACGACAGAAACAACACCACTCAAGGAAATGAAAAGTACACTTTTGGATACGTCCAATCGTGTCTCTGTTCTCTTGTCTTGTAAGACCTTTGAGTACAAATAGTAAAACATCCGGCCGTCTGATCCTCACAAAAGTATTTCTTCCTTTAGTTTTAGATTAATATGAACAAATAATTTCAATCATTGGTAAATTTACAATGTGTTCCAAATCAGCTATTTGTTTTCGTGTTTTTCTAGATTGCGTTGTGTAATAAACTCGACGATTAATTTTCAATTGAAAATCCCCTTAAACAGTTTTTCACATGCTAATGTGAATATGCAAAGTCGCATGTGATTGAAATTATAATTGAAATTGGAGCATTCCATCACAAAGTGAGTACTCCATACTTAAGGCTAATCACGACTCCGACTCCTCTCATTAGTGTTTGTAAGTGTAATTTTACACTGTGACCGACATCTCATTTCGTAATTTGATGGTTAATTTGAACGGTTCCTAAATATAGAGATGTAACTAGACAGATCGGAATGGTGTTTCGTTTAGGTATCTTTCAGCATAATTTTATTGGGCTATTAACACTTTGAGGCTATATTCTGGGATTATACTCTTGCAATGTAAGGACATTTCCTCTAATGATTCGATTATATTCTGTGTAGTACATTTTTAAACACTATATTCACCCTTAAATTCGAAAAGGCATTTAAGTATCTATGGTCTAGTGTTTAGAGTTCAATGTACAGGTCCAGACAAAGAATAAACATTGTACCATTGTAAAGTTTGTGTACAATAATAGGGGACACCCTCAATTCACTTCGGCCTTCAGAGTCAGCATGTGACTTTTGATTTTAAAAATTGTAGAATAACTTTATAATGTAAAATCACAATTTTCAGTATGTCACTCACACTAGTTACGTTGCTACATATTTATTAGTATAAATATTCAATGGTATCACTTGGGTTTGATTATATTTTGTTTAACAGCTGAATTCTTAAACTCATAGTATAATATTAAAAATACACCAGTAGTATAATGTAAAACATACAAAATAGACATGTTTATTTATTTACAAAACAGCTGTTTTTAATTTACTAAAATCAACCCAATGTTATCTTTATGGACAAATATTTTAGGGGTGATTTGTACCCCTTAAGAGTACTTTATCAAGGTAAAAATACTTTAGTTGTCCTATTTAAGACCTAAAGAAAGAATTTACAAAATTTAAGATCTCTACCTACATGGGAAGTTGTCATATTTAAGACATATATAAACAGTGTACAACATTTCAGCTCTCTACTTACATGGGAAGTTGGAGAATTAGTAATGAGTGAGTGAGTCAGTGCTTTGCATTTTATATTTATAGATACTATTTATCTAGATAATAACTTAGTCATTTTACATGCGATTTTAATTAATAAAATTAATTTATGATGTATTTAATCGTTGTCACAATATACTCTTTGCATGTAAATGTGCAGAACAAGCCGCGCTGGCATGTGTGGTCTACCGCAACGTTTCCAATTAAATTAATGTGTGAAAATCTCATTTTAAAATCAAAATAGTATGGTATGATTATTGAAAAAAATCTTAGTGAGTATATTGTGTTGGTAGAGATACAATACAGTGAACGTCGCAAAACACAAATTGATAACAATAAAAGTACAAAATGTACAAATATTAAGGTGATAGATACCGTCAAACCCATTTTACCTTCTTCAAATCATAGAGATTTACAGAAGAGGGACTGTTTATACAATAGCGATTAATTTGTGTTGTGTGAGGATCACTTGTGTTGTTTTGTGGTAGCTGTCATAGCTGGGAGATCACAACATCGTCACTATCCAGCTACCAGATATTTGTTGCTCGTTTAGAAACTACCCAGGGGATTCTAACAGAAGATTTAAAGATTTATTGAGGACATGAACAACATCCCTCCCCATACTGGAGAAAAAGCGATACAGATTACTTTACATTTTATTCAAGTGATATTCCAATGATATTCCAGTGATATTCAAGTGATATTCTAGTGAAATTCCAGTGATATTCAAGTGATATTCCAGTGATATTCAAGTGATATTCCAGTTATATACAAGTGATATTCAAGTGATATTCCATCATGCCTTTTCGATCTTTACACACATTTAAATCGCAGCTTTTTAAAATTAACAAATGGTAGCTGACAACAAACCTGAATCCCAGAATAACCCAGAATCAAAGTGCCACACTTAGGGAAATGGTTATATAGGTCAAAATAAAGAGAAAATTAAGAATACAATATTTTCCAAAAACTATTCGTTTACTAGATATCTGACATTAATTTTGTTTTTTTTTTCACAAAAGAATTTTTATCTCCAAGTTGGCTCAACCGATATTTATGAATCTCACTATATATGTTAAGATAATAAAGACCTATTGTAATAAGAAAAATCAACTTCATTCAATTTAATAATTTTAAATGGCCGTCATTGCACAAAAAATGGCAAA
Organism: Stictocephala bisonia; assembly: GCA_035578905.1. Classification (NCBI taxonomy): domain Eukaryota; kingdom Metazoa; phylum Arthropoda; class Insecta; order Hemiptera; family Membracidae; genus Stictocephala; species Stictocephala bisonia. The sequence continues at coordinate 5,872,500 of JAQJVL010000015.1, read as the reverse complement.
AAACGAAGAACAAGTTTTATTAGATACATTTATTAGAATGTAAAACTTAGAATCGGACAAAAAACCGAGACACATTGACATTCGTGTTGAGAGGTAGCAGAAAGCAAAAATATGGCTTTTTTTGCTGCCTCTCAATATAAATAATACATCTCGGTTATTTTTGTCTGATTCTAACTTTTGTGTTACTGAAAGATCGGAAGTAAAATTAACTAAGAAAACGTTTTCAAAGTATTTGTTGTTGCATGTGTTGCTGTTTCCCCGCAATTTTTGTTAAATAATTTAAAACTGTCGCCATTTTAAAATTGGAACAAGGGTTTCTTTATTTTTTATTCATACCATAGATCTCTATTATCTTAATATGCATAGGGAGTTTAATTTAGATCGGTGAGCCAAATCGGAGATAAAAATTCTTTTGTAAAAAAAAAAAAAAAAAAAACTAAATTTCGAATATCAAGTAAACGAAGGGATTTTTTGGGGAAAATTGATTCTTTGTTTTTCTCTTTATTTTGACCTATTTAACCATTTCCCTAACTTTGAAACTTCGATCCATGGACACCCTGTATATAAAAATAACTTGTATTGATTATTTAACTATGTTTATGTTGTTGATATAGGCTACTAAACATTAAACACATTCTGATACATTTTCAATGATCTAGTTCAATACAACATTAATTATTTGGGACACGAACTCAAAAATATAAACTAATAAAATGAGATTGGCTTTCTTAGTCATAGGCAAATCTTTGGAAGTAAGTATATCCTATACAAACTTTTTTATTCTAAGCAGTTAAAGTTACTATAGGTCTAAATTCAATATGTTAAGAACCTTTATTATATTCTAAAAGGGGGACGGCCACATATCGCATTATATTTCTTATAAACTTTATGTTACATTTTAGTACTTAAAATTATCTAACATTGAATATAAAGTAGTATTGGAGAACAAATCGGAACAATATAGTGTTGCTAAAATTTAAATCTATTATTAATTTATTGGTAAATTTTAAATACATTAAATTATTAAAACAATAAATTGTTTTGGTCTATACGTTAGGTCTGATTGAAAAGTTTTCGTGTGACAAATGGAACCTGATCTATTGATCACATGGCATTACCTATGAACGATTTGGCCTTCCAGAAGATATTTAGCAATTGCTATACTTTTTCACAATAAAAATTTAAACATAATATTCTAAAAAGATTAACTGTACAACACAGTTCAATATTTTTTTATATTCGTTTTGTTTTAACAATCTTATTTATAAGTGTATTTATATAGGTTGGATTAGGACCTAAGTTTGACCTAACTAGGTCCTTCTCTCTGTAGGACGTGTTTATAATATCATTGTTAAAGCTCTGCAATAAGGGTGAACCAGGCTGGACTGGGGCCAGACGTTTTATTGTCTACTTCCTTTTCCTTGCCACACGTCATTTACGACTGTATTTCATGGTCTGCAACACGACATAATTTGTTTTGTCCTTTGGCCTTTAATGACCATGGATTTATTCCTGGAATTGTGTTCACACTATCAATACAGTTATTTGTGTGGCTTTAGTTGTCATAGTAATTTATGAACAATTATATTTGTACTAATTTTCATTTTTTTTGTAATGACTTTATTACAGTTTTTTAAATGTTCAGTGTGCTTTGACCAAAACTATTATGTATTGATACTGTTACATTGAATACTGAAACGTAAGTGAGCGAACATTCTTAAAGTCTGCCCATGGAAAAATAATAACAACAATATACAATAAAAGGCCTCAAAAAGCAAAGTGTTCACAATTGGTGTTAGCTTACTAAAATAAAATAAGATAGATGAGATTGAGGCAGCAGCACAAGTTAGATACAAACAGAAAAAATGAATAGTATTTATGATACAAAATATGATCAGAAATCCACCAGAAGATTATATTTGGTGATCCTTTAAAACATCAAAGAATTACTTGCGCCAGGCTGTAATTTAAATCAAGATTAAGGTATAATAACAAACATATCAATAAAACAACTACAATGGTAACACTTATGGTGAAGCAAAGTTGAATATGAGAAATAGGCTACATTATAAAAATACAAAACATCTATTAGTGTAAATTAAAACTGTTGTATTGTATTAAAATTTTATATTAAGATACGTATTGTATTTATTGTACCTGATTATGTCTAAAAAGTCTTTTTTAAATATTAAAAATAAGAAATAAAAAACAATAAAAAATATGGATGACGATTAAATCTTATAAATTATTAATTAAATCTTATTAATTTCAAGATTAATAACATATTCCGACATTAATTTATGTAAATAGCCTAGACTATAGTAAATCCTTTTGGGTAAACCCTTATATTGTAGCTTAAGTCCTTTCAGCACACCAGATGACAAGTTTGGTCCATTCGTGAGACAAGGGTCCAGTGACACTTGTGACAATTAATTATATGTCTAGGTACTTGGAGAACACACTGGCCACATTAAGACCGTTTATAATCTTGTTGATAACGTGCTACAAGCACTAAATGTGTGAGTAATTACTTAAACTGACAATTCTAGTTATAATTATTTTAAATAGATAGCATAAGTGAGGAATCTTTTCAGTAGAATCTATTGAAAGACATAGTGTTGACTCAGGTAGTTTAAAAATTAAATATTTGTATAAAATCAAGTGTTTTCAAAAAGGATCACTGTGCCTTGGCCTCTTTTTTCCTTTTAAACTCTCGGATCTTCAGTCTTCTTAGTTGTAGTCAAGATTCAAGATTCAAGATTCAAGATTAATTTATTGACACAATATGAACTGTTACAGTTTTCTATGCAAGTCATAATACAAAAATAACATATTAATCAAGGACATAAAATAAAACACAAATAAAATCATAAGTAAATTAATTCTAAGACAATTGTTCACTATAGCCTACACAAGCCAATATTGACATTTATTTTATTACAGTAAGAGCTGCTACATTAAGAAAAATATTTAAGGTAGTGAAATAAAAATAAAACAGCCAACATTACCCCTTAAGGCTGCATAAGAGCCTCATCGATGGTATAGAAAGCCCTCCCGACCAAATGGCTTCTCAAACATGTTTTCAGCTGAGATAAACTATTGATTGTTTTTATATTTTGAGGGAGAAGATTAAAATATTTAGGGCCAAAATTAAAAACAGAATTTTTAAAAAGATCCAGATTGCACTTTTCAATGGTAAAATTGTTTTTACATCTAGTATTGTAGTTATGATTATGGATAGGGAATTTGATTTTATTTTTAAAAACATATACCACCACCTCAAATATTAAAAGGCTGGTTAGTGTGAGGATACCACTCGCCCGAAAGAGCTCCCTACAGCTGGCCCTGTGGTCCTGACCCCAGACAATCCTTAGCGCCCTCTTTTGAAGGATAAATATTCGATTAAATAAAGTAGAATTACAGAAACCCCAGAAAAGAATTCCATATCTCAATCGACTCTCAATAAGGCCATAATACGCGAGGTTGAGGACCTTACTAGAGGCGAATGAAGACAAACATCTCAGGGCAAATATAGCGGAGTTCAGCTGGCTCCCTAGCTTAGAAATATGAGTGCCCCATGACAAATTGTAATCTAGATAGATTCCAAGGAATTTAGTTGACAGAGTGTTGTCCAAAATAGTGTCGCCCATGCAAAATATGTTTGGAATATTATATGTGCGTTGAGGATGGAATTCAATAATACTGGTTTTGGCTACATTTAGGTACAATTTATTTGATGAAAACCACTGAATAAGTTGAGAGAAAGTGTGATTAAAAATATCGACTATAGAAGAAAAATTATTGTGATTTAAGATGAGACATGTATCGTCAGCAAATAAAGAAACAGAGAGTGGTGAATTATCTATACCAGGGTTAACGTATTTAGGAAGATCATTTATATAGAGGATAAAAAGCAAAGGCCCCAGGACAGAGCCCTGAGGCACGCCTGTTTTGACAGTAGAAAATTCAGACGTGTGGGTTTCACCAAAGCTAGAAAATTGGACACATTGGACTCGACCAAACAAGTAGGACCTGAACCAGTTAAGAAGAAAACCCCTGACGCCGTATGCAGCCAGTTTCTGTAAGAGAATGACATGATCAACAACATCAAAGGCCTTACTAAGATCGCAAAAAAGGCCTACAGTGTGGTCGCCAGAATCAAGAGAGGTCAGTACACGCTTCATGACTGATGCTACTGCAGAAGATGTATCCAAGTTTGGTCTGAATCCAAACTGGCTATCCGATATTATGTTGTTGAGGTTAAAAAAAGAATAGAGTCTGTTAAATACAATTCTTTCAAAAACTTTAGATATAATCGGAGCAATCGATATGGGTCTGTAGGAGTTAGGGTCAGATCCGCTTGTTCCCTTTTTCAAAACTGGTATCGTCTTGGTGATTTTTTTAGTGTGTTTGTGTCTTCGTTTGTGTGTTCGTTGTTTTGCCTCAGCCAGTATTTTTCCGTCGGACGGCTTGGCCTTATCACTTTGGGTGTTAGCCTGAGCAGTTCTACTTTGTAATGGCTGGATAATTTTCTAGGTTACTCGGCTCCCTGGTATGGGAGAGGATGAAGGCTGTCACCTGCATTGTTACTCTACCTTGCGTCACCTGGAGGCGCAGCGGTGGACACAGGACTGGACTGATCACTTGGATTTCATTGTGAACCAGAGCGAGCAGCCACCTACATTAATTACACTCCCTCGCTGCAGCTACTATTCTCACCTCCTGCTGGAATATTTCTGCATGCAGGTGACCAATCTCCATTTTTATATCCCCCACCCTCTGGGAATTTAATGTTTTCAGCACCTCTATAACTGTATTACAGTAGTGTGACTAGAGGGACCTAAATAAAATGTTGGTGTTTTATTTTTGGAAAGATTTAGAGCGGGATGGACTACTGTTTATTTGTTTAGTTTAATTTAACTTTTGTGACTAAGTCTTTTTATGTGACACGGTTTTTGGAAATTTGAGTTAAAAAATACTTCCCATTACTATCCGCTCTGTTTCGCCAGGAGGATGTGGTAGAATTAATACATTGTACAATTTTTTGTTATTCTGAGTCTTATAAATTAGTCCACGCCTAAATTGTACTGTCCAAAGCCCCGGGATCTCAGGACCCTTGTCCACGTTTATCTAAATTGAATTTTATATATTTGTTGTTTTAATATTTTTATTTACATTTACTATATATTATTATTTGATTGAAATTTGGAATGGGTTATTTTCAAATGCTTTCACAGGGGTATGGGGAGATTAAAACACTGTAAATATAAAAATGGAATTGCAAATGATCAATTGTGATTGTGGAGTTGAAGTTCAAACTATGGATCCCATAGTTAATGACCTGGATTTAGTTCTGTAACGGGAGATCAATATTCAAACACCAAGACACAAGTAATTTGTACTGTATTAGGCTAATACTTAATCTTTAATTAGTTTGGTAGCTGCCCTATGAAAGCCATACTTTATATATATGGTTAACATAATTTAGTTTACTTGGTCTTGTTGGTGTTGTTTATTATATTTTTTACGATTCTTTATTATATTCTTAAGATATTTATGTTTTGTCTAATATTCGTTGCTGTCTAGAATTTATCGTCATTACTTAAATAGGCCTCTATTAATATACTGTTACTATTTTTATTAATAGATTTGTTTTTTATAATTGTTTATTTTTAATTTTGTTATTATTATTGTGTGTTGTTTCGCTTATTGTAATTATTTTAGTATATAGAGGCATACATTTTATTTAAAGTTTTGTTTTGGCAAATTATCACAAATGGGTGACAGCCCTAAGTTGTCCACAATTTTAATATTAATATTATTTGTTTTGTCTTTTAGTATTTTTTTAACTTTCAATTGTTGACTGTTTTTATGTTCTATTTTTTAATGAACAATGGTATTTCAAATCTTTACTCTCCTTTTATTTAGCCTCTTTTGGGCTCAATTCATTACTCAATACATTCTAGAGTTATTAAAATTGTTATTCAAAAGTATACACACATAAATAGTAGGCTACTCAACGTTTTCAATTAAAACTAATTTAAAATGTTTGATTGTATCTAAGAACAGTTTGATTATAAATAATAGAAGGTATAGTAGATAATTCTTTATTAAACATAATAAAACCATTATATAATTTTCATTTCAGTATTCTACAATAATGGACAAGAAAATACTCTGAGGAAATTTGATATACTTGTGGAAAAATATGTAGAAAATTTTGAATATGGGTACAAAATCAGGATCAATATGGCCAACTAACTTTGGTCAATATCAATTAGGCTTTCGGTGGTATTAGTGATGAGTTAAATAACATATACGTTTTGTTTGTTTGTAAATATGTAGACAAAAAGTAAAAAATAGTTGGATCTGAAATGTTTTATTGAACAAATTCTCGTAATTTTATGGAATTCAATTATTATTAATATTATCACATTAACAACATCAGAACAGACACATTAAATAAATATTCGTCTGGTCAGACGTTGGTAAACGTGGTTTACCGAGATTAATAATGTAATTAAATTTTTAAATGACAAGATGTAAGGCTGAACATAAATTTATATTTAAACTTACTAATTAACTGGGATCTGGTGGTTGAGGAGAAATTTATTGCAAATAACTAATATTTTGAAGTTACATGTTCATCAATAATATTAATAATATTAATAATGTATTTAAGAGTCAAAGCCTCTTGATAAAGTACAGTACCCTTAAAGCCATTGTATTACACTCCACTTTGATGTTAAAATGTAATTTCCTGTGTTAACACTTCAAAGAGCTTCTCAATATCCTGTTTACAAAGAATCAATACGTCACTTTACCTCGTTAACTTTACTGTTATTGTTCTTGTCTATAATAGTAATGTAACTATTTCCGAGCTCAATAGTGACGTAAGTTAACTTGTTGAAGTATTTATATGGCTGTAGAACCTTGTATTTTACAGGGTGTTTATTTTTAAACGCAACCATATTTAAAAATACAGAAAATGAATGTTTAAGATAATTACAGGTTCATAGGTTGGTAGCCCTGGTTCTTCTGCTTCCTTGGCTATCAGCTGATTTAAATTGTTGCATTGTTGTTCACTTTATTTACAATGGCATTGAGTTGAGGCATTGATTATATAAACATACAATAGATAAACCATCCAATAGGAATATTTGTGCCAGTAATTTTGTTAGTTTGTGTGGCCCGCAACCACAGCTGGTTTAAACTGCATTACATTTACATGGGACTACACTAGCGCTCCACAATGGACCACAAAAACAGCTGATATTTTGAGACTCAAAATTTAACATTGGATGGGAAATCTATTTGTGTATAAAATCAATGGTTGAGGCAAGAAACATGGTTTTGAGCAAAGACCAGAGAGTGTTTATAGTGGAGGAATATTTTAAAATATAATTGTTTGTTTTATGTAAAGGTGCTTTCGAACAGTATTCTGAACCCATTGTATTAACTATGTATTGTTAATTGTATGTACAGTATTGTATTGCAATTCAACCCATTTCAAATCATGGGTTGCGTTTAAAAAAACACCCTGTATTAGACACTGCCTTTAAGCTTGTTTGAATGGTTGTGCAATACAAATCTTTTTAATTCAGTTTAGATAATGCAAGCTTAAAAATAAAAAGTAATAAAACTTTATTTAAAGTGTGCTATAAGTTTAAATTGACCAAAAAGTAAGTAAATTGATTGTTTCATATAAATGGTTTTCAATTCCACACTCAACTGTAGAACTGCTAGTTGTTGTTTAACTAATATGAAATTTTAATAAATTATTCTTGGATATTTTTTAATTCAAATGAAATTGGTAGTTAGATAATACCACAATTCAATTTGGATGGTGTCTTCAATACCAGAATGTAAACTCTAAAATGAAAACCAAGCCACTTGGTTGATTGTTCAATGAATTTCGGATCAAACACTCAAATGGTTAATTAACTAATGTTTGTTTCTTGTGGAAGCATCTCCCTTTGATTGCAAACAATATATTTGCAAATATAAGGTTTTTAAAAAATATCGAGCAAGATATTGTGAATGTCTATAAATATTGAGTGATAATGACGCACCTATAATTCTAAATACTTTCTTCTTTCTTGTTAATAAAATCAAATCTTATTTTAGAATTATACATTATTAATCTGTGTGGGAAAGATATGAAAAGATGATTCACATAAAACAATATTTAAACTAAAGAATTGAAATAGTGTTAAAAGGTGAATTTTCTGAATTATTGTACCGTTTACTGAAATACTATTGTTCAAGGAGCTGGGAACAAAGGCACATTCTTGGGCTCAAAGGAAGAACATGAATTACATTGTTGATTGAATTTGTTAAACCTTCTCATTTATATAGTTAACACAGACCAGGTGCTTGGTTTATCAACATCCGATACATTATACGACGTATATAAATTATGAAGCAGGAATAAAAAGTAATATTAATATTTTGATGGCAGATAATAAAAACTACAATATATAAATGTACAATCATCATACTTCAAAATGAGAAGTTGTTGTTAGTAAACACATAAAGATAAACAAGTGGAGGCTCAGAAAGTAAAAAGGAATACCGTAGAAAAAAATTAATTAACACGTTTTAGTATTTTCAATATACCATCACAACTACATTCTAATTTAAAATAAAATAACCGAATAAATAATTAAAATTAACGAATAAATGACGTAGGTTCAAAATAAAATGTTTTATTTTAGACATATTTTATAATAATATTTATTCAAATACATTTTGTCAATATAAGCATTTTTACATTAAGAAAAATACGGGTAACTATACATATATATTTAGTGTCAAATATATATCTTGTGGGGTCATAATGGAGTTATCGCAGTTTGAAATAAAATAAACTATTTAGAATTTATTTTGATGTGATATAAATCTATTATAATTTAGGCATGCTCTGATATGTTTTAAATTTAGTTTTTAAAATTTTAGTACACTGGTCTCCCACATATTGGGGCCTTTACTTACAGAAAAATGATAGCACCATAACTATGGAATCGATATTACTATATTTACTTTTCTGTATGAGTTGCTACTTTATACATTTTATAATCAAATATGTAAAACACTAGTGAATATTATTATTGTTTCTTACAAAAAATTATGGTTAGAATCTGCTTGATTTTTTTCTTTTATATGATAATAGTTTGAGTATTTATAAGTGAACGTCACACAACGCAAATGTATTTCAATATAAGTACAAAATGTGTGGTACAAAATATTGTAGTGATCGATTTCACCAAACCACATTTACTTCTTCAGAACAGATTCCTTTGTGAATTCCTCTGGTCTGAGGACCTTCCTTACGTTACCTTATACGTTGTTTATCGAAATCGATCACTACAATATTTGTAAATGTTGTACTTATATGGATTTGCGTTGTGTGACGTTCACTTATATTGTATTTCTACTAACACTTACAATAATATGCAGATTAAAAATTATTTGTAATTTAAAGTTATCTTAAAATTACGCATAAATTCATACATTCTTAAAATTGTTTGTTATTTAAAAAACGTAACACCACGATAAAAAATATTCAAGCTCATTTTAAAGGGAAGTACTTGTAACAAAGTTCTTACCACAAAAATATCGATCACGTAATACTAACGGGTCAGCCTAGTCGTAAATCTAGAAGGCGGACTCCAGAAGGAAGATGAGTTGTGGGTTCCTTCCGAATCAAAGCACAGTAACGGTTCAAGAGCTGTAGGGTTAATTCACCCCTCTCTTTTGTTTTAAAGTTGAGATTAACGATCTTTGCGTTAGAAGTGTAATATTGAATTTTTAAAATTTAAACTTGCACTTAACAACTGCGATGGTACATTTTTGTGAGCTGTCATTATTATCCAGTGTAAAATTATTTTTCAATAAGTCATGTGCTGAGTAAGCGATGCTGTAGGCCTACTGCGTTTTTTTCATTTTGTCAAATTAATTTATATCACCTAAGTTTTTACTCATGTTTCCATCACATTACACATTATATATACCTCTTATATGCTAATGATGCAATATGATAGGAGGACTTACCAAGTGTTTTTGAAATAAACAAGTAACTATATTTTAAAATTAGACATTTTGCTTTCTGTATTCTTACCCTGTATTTACAGTTAGAATGACCCATTATTAATCTAGTCTACTTTTACTGGTATTTGTACTTTTCCTATCATATTTGTACAAAGCGTAAGATATTCTATGGTTTGACTTTTTAGAGGTATTTACCCACCCCTACACGTACAGTAGTATTTACCCTCTCAGGTTTTATGGATAAAGTTCATTTTAGAGTATTATCTTTTATAATATTCTGGCAAAATCCTACGTACGGTAAAATAAATATAAACGTAAGATGACGTGATTAGATGCAACATTTTAGTTATGAATGAAATTTTTTTAACTAAAAAATAACTGTGTAAGAGTGAACCATAGTCTAAACTAGGAATCTACAGTATTTTATGCAATCCAAACTATTTTGAATGTATTACTTGGTACTTTAACAGGTAAAATGCGTTATAAGCCCCCAATTATAATTGGCCACAACAATGTAAATAATGAAAGGGTGCGTTAACCTAACTTAATATAACTTAATCTCCTAAGTTATATTAACCCAAACCCAAACTAATTGAACCCAAATTAACCTATCCTAACCTATTCTACATTAACCTGACCTAACTAAGCCTAACCTAACCTAACAGAATCTAAACTAATCTAATCTAACAGAAACTAGCTTAACATATCCTAACCTAACTTAGTATAACCTATTACATATTTAGACTTAGTGACATAATTAGAAACTGTTCTAAATATTATTATTTAATTTATTTAACATATACAATAGGTATCTATAGTCATTATTTAACATTGATGTGGAAAAATATAGGGAGGGGGATGTAACGGATGTTCACCCTTTAATTATAAATTATCCTTTATGATGAAAAATAAATTATTAGTTTGCAATTAATATATTCAATGTTCATTAAGTTTATGACAATATTGAATAAAATATAAAAAAAATCATATACAATCAAAAATGTAAATTCAGTTTCAAAGTTGACAATATATTAAAAGCTATATTTCCTACCTAATCAGTTTATGAAACGTTTTCCATAGTTTTTTGATATGTACCATAAACGAGGAGTGCAAAGAAAACCCCTTTAAATAAAATTTACGTAACTCTATCAACCGTCTACGATACAATTAGCCTCACCACGTAATCACAAGGATAATCTGAACACAACAATGTCTACATCCAATCACGTAATCAGATGGTCAGTCTATGTTGATTGAACTACGTGGCATTACCACATCATCGTTGTCACAATGACGTCATCTGCAACCTTGGGATCACGTGACTTGATCAGCTGATGAGTTATAGCTGATTTGCATTTATTAATTGATTGATCATCTGACATGTGTTTTTAAACGGAGATATAATATTATATTATTTCATTATATACTGAATACACATACTTATCATTTAAAACATTCCTTCTTATGAAGCAAATTTGATTATTTTTTTAAACTAAACTGATATTATCTGATTTTATCTTTAAAGCATTTAAATTTATTTAAAAGACACGAGACTAACTAACGAAATTATAATCCCCCATGCAAGAAAAGGAAATTTACATTTTCTAAACAATGTTTTTTTAATGTTCCTTATAATTACAACTCTAACATGTTGTGACATACTACGAACATAGCATAATATGTGCAGTGAACTCATGCAATTTCAATGAACATGACTACAAATTTCTTACCTTGTATCATTTGATAACTGTTTAGTTCATATTTATTCCACTTAAAAGTTAATTCAGCTAACCGGGAAAATTTTATAGGATTAATAATTTTTGGTGGAAATAAATTTAAAAAATGCTAATATTATGATACAAGTTCGTAAAACTTTACGCAGAATGTTTGGTTGATTATACTTATCCATATTCCCATTAAATATCAATATTCTAGTTTCACGCACGCAATGATATGGGATAACACGGCTGCAGGGGTTTATCCCGTGATTGCATAGCAATGTGCCAGTCCAGGCGTGGCAATGGCCTTATGAGGTGAAACCGATTTACAACGATCAACTCAAACCATCTATGAAAGCTAAATTGAAATATCTAATCATTCTTTTTATTTCATTTTACTTTCTCTTCACTTTTGAAAGCCGTTACTATTGTGTATATAAAAGCATGAATGAAATATATTATTGATTTGTTCAACAATATATTTACAATGTAGGTGGAAGCAATCGTTCTCGAAACACATTGGCTAAATTGAAAGTTGAGGAACTATAGATTTGAAATGCATTTTTATATACACACAAAATAATGATTTCCTACAAAAAAGTAATTAACTTACAGCAAACGTAAATGTAATAAAAACTAAAACATCAATATTGTCTGTTAAGAGAAATATTACAAAGCAGAAAAAAGAATGGTTAAATAATAAAACGTTTTGAATAGGTATTATTTGTTTGATATTGCAATAATTGAATATTCTCTGATAATGGAGTATTGAAATATTCAAGTTCATGTAATTAATGTATGGTAACTTTAACAGTAGATACTCATCATGTGCAATTAACAACATTAAGTTTCACATGTTAATAAATAATTTGTATTTGTAAATAAATAAATTGTATCTGGGTTTGTATCCATCAGCTGATACAAGCCAAGAAGTATTTCGGACTCATCTATTTTTTAACATAAAACATAGTTTTGTTCCAAAGTGGCATTTGTACTTCATTGTTGACTGGAGATGACTTTAGCAAACCCCAAAAGACTGGACACTGAACCTAGAAAATTCAGAAGGACTAAGAGTTAATATTTATCTAAATTTTTCAAAATTATAAGTCGTACTGGCCAATTGAAGTGCTTGCAGATTTTGTTGGACGAGTGAAATAACGACTGCTGTCTGAGTTGGAATTCGAATCTTGGAACATGCACTCCAAACTACGAAGCTTTAGCCTTTGACCTACCAAGGATTATTGAGCCTCAAGGAATATAGCCGTGGTGGCTCAGTGGCTAAGTATTCGGACTGCGGAGGGCATGGTCCAAGGTTCGAATCCCACCTGAGCCAATGGTCGGTACTTCACTCGTTGAATATAGTTCACGCACAATTCTGAAGGCCCATGTGTACTAGCGAGTGAAGATTTAGTGAAAAAAATATATATAGTAATATAAAATAAAAAATTAGGGCTACGTACGTATTTTTAGGATGTAATAAAATTCAAACTGAGTACCATTAAAATCTTTATTAAAATTATTACCCACATCATTTTTTAACTTAATAGTCATTTTAAAGTGTAAATTAAATAATTAAATGAAGTATATAATAATTGTTTACATAAAATTTTAAAACGTGTGGTTTTTATAAATATTGATGAATATGGATAAGTTGGTGATATTGTTTTAATAATAATTTTGAATGTTTCGAATCTTATAAAAAATTGGGTTTGTATAGTTGATTTGTGTGTTCAATATGTTCTCTGGGGTTTCCTGTGCTAAATATATATGTAATTCTTCTGTTGCATTCATTTTCTTGCCCCTTTTCTAAAAATTTAATATCTTCATGTTTTCATCAATGTTTGTGTACGTGTGGTCTGTAGAGAGCAAGTGTTCTGCGAATGTGGATTTCATTGTAGTTGTGTTATAGCTTCTGAGAGCTTGTATGTGTTCTTGAAAGCGCGTTTTGAATGGTCTTCCAGTTTGTACAATGTACAATTTATCACAGTCTGTAAAATAAATTTTGTAAATACCTGATTTGTTGTAAATTTTGTCATTAATGTGTTCTTTTTGAGATTTTTTATCTAAAATTTTTGAATGTGTTGTTTTAAAAAAATATCACCAACTTATCCGTATTTAACAATATTTATAAAAACTACATGTTTTACAATTTTATTTAAAGAATTATTACATAATTAGTTTAATTATTCAATTTACACTTGAAAATGACCATTAAGTTGAAACATGTCAGGTGAAATAGTTTTAATAAAAAATTTTAAAGGAACTCAATTTGAATTTTATTACATCCTAATATATATATATATAATAAATTTTATTCATATTAAATGTAGGATGGTCAAGAAAGTTCTTCGTGTTGACACTTATAATATAAATACCACTTATAAATACCACTGTACTTGTATGGGCGGGCGGGTGGGTCAATACCACTGTACGTATATGGGCGGGAGGGTGGGTCAATACCACTGTACGTGTATGGGTGGGCGGGTGGGTCAATGCCACTGTACGTATATGGGCGTGTGGGAGGGAGATTCATTGCGTTATTCTAAATTGTTATTCGAATACTAAATAAGTACTAGGAAGGGCTGGCTGCAGAAAGCGAACATTCCAACACTAAATACATAGTATTTAGTATTGGATTAGCATGAACATAAGATGGGTGGAAGATCGTTGACTAATTACACCGAGAGGAGTACGTGGAGCATCCTACAAATGTCATTAAGTAGAAGGGGTGAGATTGCTTTAGGGGACTCGCTCATCTCATGATGGTTGTAAGAGGAATCGATCTTTGTCAGTCAATCGAAGCAGAACTCAAATAATTTACATCGTTCATTGATTTCAAAATAGTTATTTGTAACAAAGCAACCCATAGTTTACCAAGTGACACAGGTTTGAAAACAACAGTTCCATTTTCTAACGAACATTATAAAAAATATAAAATTGCATATGAACATTCATAATCAATATAAAAACTGCTTCGTCCCCCACAAAAAACATAAAAAATGAATTTCTTTTTCAACTATTTGGTCCGTAAATCAAATCGTATAGTGATACTTGAAGTGTCATTTGATAGGTGAAGACCTGTTCTAGTGGACCGTTAGTTCGTTATTGTAAAAACATAGTTTTATGCTTTGTTTTACAGTTAGATATGTGAAACTATAAGTGTCATTCTTGACAATTTTTAATTTGAAAACTCATAACAACAACTTATGATCCTATAGAATGGGCCTTTACTAATAACAGCATTCACTAAAACCCAATATAATAATAAACACGCATCACAAAGTTGAAATAGAAAAGCATGTTTTGGTCCACGGAAATAAAAATTACGTTCCTGTTGTAGGGCTGTCTGAGGCTGTCGGTTTTCCAGCAGTGGCTTGGCAATTTGTGAAACGGTTACTATAAGATGTATGGGTTCTATTACCCTAGTTTCTAATATATTTCATAATACAGTGTTTCAAATTAAACAAAAGATGTGTTCTCTTTTAATAACACATAAAAAGTTTTACGAAATATTTATTATGTTAATTCAGTGTACACAGAAAAATATTCTGTATTGATAATGAGAGCAGCTGAAAAACATTGGTTAAAAAAAGTTCTAAAAACAAAATTATTATTATTATAAAAGTCTTATTATTATTATTATATGTCTTATACGTGGATAATTATAACTCCATACATTAAAGGCACTAACCAATCAATCATTATAAATTTAATATTATATGAAATATAATAATACATAATTAGTTATTGCAGGTAAGAAATGTAAGAGGTTTTGTTCTATAAGTACGTTAAAAAATATAATTTTTCATCTCGTAAGATTCAAGTAAGCGGATTTCACGGTTAGGAGAAAATCCCTGAAAGGTAGACGATCCCATCAAAGTGTCTTGCTTCAATCAGACAATCCTAAAGCAGGTAACTTAATAGGTTTAATTTACAAATTTCCCTAATTATGCTATAAATACGATATTACGTGGAATATAGTGACCATAAAAAAGTGTAGGTGATTTTAAAATTTCTTCTAAACTAAACGTTGAATTATTTTAAAATTCGCAGGCAATTTAATAGAATAAAATTAGGTTAAACTGTAAAACGAATTCGCGTTTTCCGACGAAGCACAAGCTGCAACTCAAAACCTACTTTATTAATAATGTTTATTTAGTTAATGTTATTGTTATTGTTACAGCATTTTTTGAACTTTTTACGGTTTGTTACATTGATAATTGCATTATTAGAAAATGACAGATTCGTTCATTGTCTTATACTGTTTATATGGGAATTAAATCTTTCAAATTAATCGAGAATTCGAAAAATAACTAAATATGTTCTATATTATCTGAAATAGTAAATTAAAATCAAAACAGTTGACTCACAATGTCGTTTTCTTTGTTTTATTGATTGTGTTAGAAATCCAATCCCCATTTCACTGTCCAAGAGCCACATCAATGCTCACACATACGAGGTACAGGTATGTACTTTACTTTGTATGTGTAATCATACCATAAAATGAGATGGTTCATCTTAATAATAATTAACCTCATCAAATTAACTGGATTTTAATAGGTAATAGTAATGGCATGTAAAAGATAAATTGATAGATCTGCTGTAGCATTGGTATATAGCAGGGATATCTATTTTCAGGTTTGATAGTGAATCTCCCACTAGAGCTAGTAACGTTCCATTTTTACCAGATAGTCAACAGGTGGGTACATCAAACACTTATTGACTTTATAGTGCAATAATTTATTTTCAGTTTAAGTCTATATACGAATAAATATTTTTGACATAACAAAAGGTAAACTTTACTACCATTTATCTGGTACCATGTCTATTATAGTGTTCTGACTAACTTAGGTGACGTATTGTTACAACGTTAGTTAGGTTAAGCCATTACCATCCAAGCCAACGTTAATAAGGAATTATTTTACCAATTTTAACAGTCGTATTCTTGTTCACTGGCACCATTTTTGTGCGATTTAAACCAATACCTAAAAACGATACACACATCTTCATTTATAAGTTACAGATAATTTAAGGCTTAAAAATAGTTTTCAGTTAACGGGAAGTGTCTGGTAAAGTAATAAAGAGATTAGATCAGGGGGTGGACGATAAAGTCCCTGATCTCAGTCCAGGACTACGAGTATATATACGAGTATATATTATATATGTCGTCAAAACACACTTACCTCATATTACATCCACATTTCGACCCCAGTACGCGCAACTGATTTGGATTTGTTTAGTGATCCTACTCTTTCATGCATGAAACTGCATGATAATGATTTACTTTCATGCATGACAGTGCATGATAATGATTTACTTTCATGCATGACAGTGCATGATAATGATTTACTTTCATGCATGACAGTGCATGATAATGATTTACTTTCATGCATGACAATGATTTACTTTCATGCATGACAGTGTATGATAATGATTTACTTTCATGCATGACAGTGCATGATAATGATTTACTTTCATGTATGACAGTGCATGATAATGATTTACTTTCATGCATGACAGTGCATGATAATGATTCACTTTCATGCATATGTAGCTTAGTACATTTATTAAGAATGTTTTTATAAATGATTTACGAGATAATTTACAAAAAATATGTTCACTACTATTTTATTTGTTCAATATAGAAATTATAAATACGATTCCTATATTTTACACAATATTACTTATATTTATTTATAAATTTAATTATACATTTATTTATGTATGCATCTACCTTCTATAGACGTTGTGGCATTTATCTTTCAATAACTTTTTTGTCAAATCCAATTGAATATAAACAATTTGGTATTAAATATAAATACCATATTTGTAGTGTTTTAGCCATATATTACACTAACGATGATATACATTTTTAAATTTTATATAAAGAAGGATGTATTCATTTATAAATCATTTATATTCATATATTTTTCAAAGTGATTTATAAAACGAAACTTTCAAGTACGCGTTGATTTATACTGTCTGTTATTAAACAACATAGGTTTATACAATATTTAAGTTATTGAAGTCGTTGGCAATTGAACAAAATTTTATCCAACGGTGATAAAATAGAGACTAAATATATATAATCTAGTTTATAAAATTTGAAATTATTAAATACAGCATATTTTCGACAGTAATACATAGTTTCTTAAAAGTTTAGTTTATTTTGTAAGCTGCTATTATTCTAAAATATTATTGTTAAAAGTTGATATTATACAAATACAACTAACTAGATTTATTATAGGACTATTGATATTAGACACAACTATTGATTACTTGAATAATGTGAGTTCGATATATAATATTTTATATTATTAATATTTTATAGATATAAACTCACAAATCGATTTTAAAGCGAGCCGTTTAAGAAGACGCATGTGCAAAATAATATGTTTATAGCAAACCAGAATAAGATTTACGTTGTAAGTGTATTAATATTAAACCATCGACTACCATGATGACAAAATTTAACTTTAGTTTTATAAATAATCACCACTTTTAATATTTATTTAATTACGTTAATTTTTACTATATTAAATGCTGAAATCATGTAGCATCAACTAGTACAATTTTAATTAAATATGATTAAAAAACTTCTTTTCTTTCGTAATGCACTTAAATTATCAAATACTAATATTACAATCATTACAGCAGATGTAGTAAAATAATATATAGAACGATATTGGGCAAAAATCATTGGTTCAGTGAAGATCAGACATTTATTGGTCAAGGTGGAAGCACAGAATATAGACAGATACAGAAGCCCCACGGTATAGGAAATAATGAAACGGGCAGTTCGTGGTATTTCTCAAAATGAAGGCGTTGAGATGGTCGCTAACTGGCGCGGCGTTGCCAGATCATAGTGCGGGATTCCCGTTTTCCCACAGTGGAGGGAGGAATACAGAATGGACAGACAGAACTCCAACCGACAGTCAGTCAGGGCACTGAGAGCAAGGCCCGGAATACCCCCGCTTACGTTCACTGAGTTGCATTTACTCCGCGTATTTTGACCCTATACATCCTCTTGTTTGAATTTTAGCCAAATTCTTCTAGTACATAAGTTATACGTTGAGCAAATGAAACCTATTTTATGCACTTCTAAATAAAGGGGATTGTTTAATTGTATTCTTAACTAACAAGTTTATGAAACATTTATGATAATTTATCAAATTAAATTATGAAACAATTAATTGTTTAAGGAAGATAAAATAACGATGGATGATAAGAAAACCAGGATTTTTATTCTGCAGTTAGCTTGGGCATTGTCAGTGATATTACACCACGAGGAACTATAAAATATAACATATAATTTAGACATACATACTATACAGAATTTATTCACCACAATTTCTCAATACATCCCTCTCATAAGCTCATTATTTTTATTCATTTTATTAGGGCTTACTATTTTTAAAACCTTTCAATTTGCCAAATTGATTGATTTTTTTACTTATTTTATACCGACTGGATATCATCAATGTTTATAGATACTATATACTGTACCTGAGCTGATACAGAGACAAGCAAATTGTATTGATGGCACATGCTTATAAGGATCCTTGAAACATATAATTAGAAGTTATACTTTTAACTATCGATACATTAATGAACTATTTACATTAATAAACATTTGATTAAACCCAAAAACAAAACATAAATTGTTACATAAATACGCCCTAAAAGTGTTATACAATACAAAATAAATACTGTAAACACATAGTAAACATATAGACTATTTTAAAAATTATATCTTATCACCAACATTTCTCATATCTCGATCTTTCATAACCACATTATTTTTATTAATCTTACTCAACCCTCTATTTTCTACGTCCCTTTTCACATTTTTAAACCTTTCAATTTGGCCAATTTAATAGGGTGCTTATTACTGCTTGTAGATACTTTAAAGTGGACAGATTAAGAGACAAAAAAGAAATATTGGTGACACAGTTAAAAGACTGATTTATATCCAAGTCTTTAGAACAGGTAAAAGTCTTAAACACAATTACTAATAGAAATTAAATTATCAAATTATGTATGGAAAAATAACCATACAAATTAGTTACTTCACAAGACAACAGATTAAATTTGTTTGTCATGACATTCAAATGACCGCTACTGTGTAAAGGATAATCCTTTCCAATTCCAGTTTGGACAGTTTATTCTCTTAAATAGACCTTTCATTGAATACCAAACTTGGCTTAGATTTAAGATGTTCGTTCAACTCCTCACGGGCCGTACCAGTGAAAGGATGAAAAGTCACTAATGGTATGAAAAAGTAGGTTTTTGTGACCAAGATGATGTGCAAGATTTCACTTTTATATGTTAAGTCATATAAAAGCTGTGACAGCGTTTCTATATTTATTTTCACCTTGTATGCACGCTATGTACATGTTGCCGACGTTTCAAGTGCATTGCAGTTTCATCTTCAGGGCAACACACTCTGTTACTAGATCCACAGAGTATATGTAAATGTACCTGGTGATAAGTATGTCGCTCTGAAGATGAGAGCTGCAATGCACTCGAAACGTCGGCAACATCTAATTAGTGTACATAGCAATCAGATACGGTCCTACCCGGATTATGATAATGTAAATAGTTTGGTCTAACGTGGATTTTATATCAAACTGGTTTCACTTATTCATTTTAACGATTAGTCACCAAATACGAATGTGGGTATACTTTTGCTGCAGGAAATGTATCGCATAGATTAGTGAAGTAAGGTGTGTGAATGGTGTGCGACTGCAGCATTCGTCACATTCACTCCGTGAACGATGATAGCGCTACCATAAGGTTGAAGACGGGCTTTGCTAAACACTAACATTTTAATTTAGTATTTTTCAGTTTACTCATGGCATTGTTATAGTTTTAAACAATAGAAGATAATTGACAATGCGGGGACAAGATGCAGAAGACATTTGATTAATTTATTTTAACACATTACACAAATGTCTCGAGGAAAATAATCTAGGCCTAAATGATGTGTATTATTTAAAAAATGTCTTTCACTTCACAGTTCTCCACGTACACTTGTGATAGGTGTTTTGGGAACCTTACCATCAGCAGTAATTCTATTTGTATTTTTTTTTTTTTTTTTTTTACAGCGGAACCCCTAAACATAGACTTTTCTCAAATCTGATGGTAAATTAGTATTTAAGAGAAAAATTCTTTTATTTTGATACCCCACTTGATTGTATTAGTTTGACATTAGTACTCAATTTTGGGTTTTGGAGCTTCTTTTTATTTGTGGGGGGGGGGGGGGGTCCCTTAAACGTTGTCTCTTCCAAGATGTAAAGGTAAAATGTAATTTTTGAGATAAATACCTATAGTTTGATACTCCACTTGTAAGTTTTATTTTTGTACTACCCTTTTACTGGTTTTAGGAGTTTTTGTTTTAGGAGCATTTACCCCTTAATATTTATCCTTTTCAAAATCTGATATTGTATTTGGATTCAGGAGAGAAATGGCTTTAAATTGATACCTCACTTGAGTAGATTAGATCAGTTTTTAAAATTTTTACATTTTTAAGATTCTCAGTTTTTGAGCCCCCGATACCACAAATGTTTGAGTTATTAAGCTGAAATTCATATATATAAGGTGCGCGTTTGTTACACGTGTAGAACTGTGAATGTTTGGACATTTTACTAAAGATTTTCTTCAACTTAAGTAATAAAAACTACTTTTTAGTGATTTTTTCCATTGGAGACATTGGGGAAGTTTTGGGGTAAAAAGGCCGCCATCTTGTTTAGGAGTGAAAAACGTAAACTTTTGTGAATTTTTCTGGAGGTTTCAGACAGAGAGCTTCAATTCAAGTATACTCTTCATGAGGGTAAGACGCCGGGAAATGCCTCAACATTTAGTGTCAGTGAGTCAGTCAGTCACTACATCGAGCTTTATAGTATATAGATTGACTGAGTTTTATTCAGAATTTTTTTTTATAGACGGAAAGGATGCAGGAAGTAGATGAACACGTGATCGGCGCGCGTTCTTTGAACTTTGCCTCAAATATTATTTTCCATCTACTTTGAAGGAAACAGTATTCGTTCTAACATATGAGACACGGACACAACGTTGTGCGTATTTTAAGGTGAATATGAACGATGATATGAGTGTAGTCTGGTTACTAACTGAGTTTAACTGTTTAATTGTTCCTCAGAAAGTGCAATTTATTAATAGCCCAACAGCCAGGGCAACTATCGGACCTGCAGCTTTCCATAAAATCCGAACCACGTAGTGTTGGTCTGATTTTCAGCTAACGGACAAGTCTGACACTCAGTTCTCTTCCCTACACAACATCCGAACTTTGACTACCATCAAACATGAACACCCCATACGACTCTAGTAGTGTCCACGTCGATGGCAACCATTGTGCGGACGCAGTGTCGGTATTAAGAGGACCGAGCATGGGACCTATCGCCTTCAATCTCCCAAACACTTTGTCCCCATTCGAGATTTATGTTCCTTTAAACATTTTTTACCCATTTAAAACTGTAAAAAATAATAGTAATAATACAAAACCTAATTTTTTCTTAAACTAGGGGATACCACAGCACGCTAAGTGTGCAAAACCCCCTTACTGGCTACGCTCATTTCACTCACCTCGTGTAATTTTGTTATTTTTCTTCGTATTACATGCTTAACATTGTTTCAATACACTGTTAAAAAATAACCTCTAATGTCAAGTGTGCAACAGTGTCAACGGTGCACGTCATAAGCTTTCTCAATGTTAGGGTAACAATGATTTGCTATTATTGGGATATTATTATCTGCCTTAATTTAGCTTTTTAAGAAAAACTGTTGACAAATCCCCTCTTAGTATATATCTACAGCCTATAATGAATGTTTATAGCAAATTTTGTGGTCTTATGACTTTTGAGAATTTGTGATTAGTCAGTGTTGTTTGGCTTTAATAATACTTATAGAAATCATCTCCCTAGCCACGATAAAATTGGAAAACATTTGTTCTTTGTAATAGGATTATTTATGTTTTATATTTATCTAATTTTCAGTTAGTCAAGTTTTGAGCGAAAATAGCACCCTACTGATGATTACCTGAAGAAACGTTTAAAATAATGTATTTTTTAAATAGTTGATTAAGCTACGTGTATGGAATTTTAGTCTGACAACGCCAATAAAATAATAAAGTATTCAAAATAATTTTACTAACATTAAGTAGGACTATTATTTACAAATTTGCAAGTATTTATTATTATTATTACTATCTTAAATACATGCATGATAGTACGCTTTTAGACTTACTTTATTCATTTACAACGGCCTTTACACAGGCAAAATATTTCTCCATATGTTTTATTTACTTATTTTTACTCGTGTGTACAAAATCTAGGTCTCACCAAGTTATGCAAAACTTGTCGGTGAAGACCTATAGTAAACAAGAGAAACAAACAAGTATTATAGGAAAGAATACCTGATTATTTTAATTTTTTTCTAGTAATTACTAAGATTGGGCGGTTTAGGGCAGGCACCGAATCAAACAAACAATAATTATCGATAAAAAATGTTAATATGAACATTACGTTTTAACAGTAAAAGATGTACAGTAATATTAAACTCCGCATATGCATCATTGTTGGACTGCTCGTGCCATACACGCGGGACTGTAGCAGTTGACTAGCCTGAGAGACCAGAGACGATGCGTAGCGGGGGATTTCTCCCTGGCCGGCTGGGCCGGCCGGCCAGCCACAGTTTGGCAACCGCGCTTGGCCGGTTTTTACCACTAGCGCCGCGTATGATCTGGCCGGTGAGTTAAGCGATCTCGCGTTTCAAAATTTAGCATTGCGTGGGGCTTCTGTATCTGTCTATATTCTGTGGTGGAAGTCAATAATATGAAGTGAGATTGCCTCTTTATGGACTGGGGCCTGTCTTCTTCCTGTCCACCTGACATCTCCATTACCTAATGGACAGTGTTCACCTAAGTGCTTAGTGCATTTTATACTGTTGCCAAAGTAATAACATTTTATCGTAAAATAAAATTAAATTACAACGAGCAAAATACTTTATTTCGTTATAAATATCGTTACACATACAGTTTTTGAAGTAAGTAAATTCATCAGAATGTTCGATTTAATAACTTTTATTGTAACGATACAGACACATTAGTAAAGTTAAGGAAATTATTCGAATGATAAAACCTTAACTGTAATTTAAACAGAACTCTGGCAGCTCTGACGCCATTTCGGCCGATATCTGAATGATCAAAGAGTTAGGAAGACATTTATCAATATGCTGATTCTAACCTGAAAGAGTAACTGAAATATATCCAGCAGACTACCCTTATCGTTTGTCGGTCAATATTTAGGTCCTGTATCAATGGATGGCCAGTTTTACGTGTCTTGAAGCCACGGTGTTGAGTCAATTACAGTGAGGATCAATGTAAAGTCAAGGCAGGATCAGAGGTTCCAGCTTCCTGAACCTCTTTGACAAGACATTTATATTTCTGTGGCACGCATTGCTCTCTACAGGAACATGAAAACTCTTCCTTAATAACCGTATACACCTATGTCCATAACACGAATATAAAAAATAGGAAATACAAGGACCACCACTGTACATGGTTTGGTGGGTGGAAGGGCCATTCTTCATATTTGGGTGTGTGGGAGGGTCATCACCTCTGTGGTCGTGTGGCTGGGTGGAGTATCAATATACAACTCTATGTGTATGAATAGGTGGGTGGGTTAATACCACTGTTTGTGTATGTGTGGGTTGGTTAATACCACTGTTTGTGTATGGGAGGATCAAAAATATCACCATGGATGAGTGGGTATTGACAATTGTTGTCAATTAACAAACATCATCACTGTAGTAATTCAAGGGACTGTTCAATACTATTAATCAAATATATTACTAATAGTAAATAAAAAAAACGTTAAGATATATAATGTATAGTAAAGTTTTACTTTTGAATAATGACGTGAGTGAGAATTACTTTACAAAACTATCTTTACTACAGTTCGAACACGATTAGTGTGTTTAACAAACATGGTAGGCCTGTGTTTATGTTGATTTCTCCTACAAAATCTACAAAGAGAGTGAGAGTAGTGTTAGCGCCATGAATAATGGCTGAATACACAACTGTAAATAAATATGGAACACTCTTCTACATTCCGGCTCTCTCTGGTGTATTCTTAGCATCTGACTCCAAGACTGTTGTTGGGTTACACTAAAACTTACAAATTTCAACTTAAGAGGCCTAGTGACCAATAGATAATGGTACACTACAATTATTGTTTGTTTTATGAAAATAGATACTACCTGAATGTTAAATTAACTATTAAATCTTTTTTAGTATAAATTAATTTGGATTTACTTATTAAATTAATATATTATTTATTCCTAATTAAAAGGTACTTAAATAATAGTTTTTCCTAAATAATATTCGATTCATGGACGTTAAGCTTCTGTTATTAGATCATATCCAGTTTTTCTTGTGAATTAGCTATAAATATGTGACATAGTTAATCAATTAAAAATATTCTCACGATCAAACCTTCGTTTTGGAATTTGTAATTTTTCACTAACATCAAATTGTTTAATAATGTTAGGATAAGCCAATGTAACAGTAACACTTTTACTGCTAAACCAAAATTCTTAAAAGTAAATGTGTTAAAAGTAAATGTGTTAAAAGTAAATACTGTTAAACCGAATTTACAGGCGGGGCTTTAAGTAAGAAAGACTAATAAATTGTTTCAATGTAACAATGAATAAGACCCACTAAAGACTTTCTGTAAAGTCCTTGGCTTCACTAAGGACCATATATTTCACCACCCCAACAATCCATCATGAGAAGTGTAAAGCTTCTATAACTCAAGATTTAAGACATTTCTCACCCCGGGATGGTAAGAAAATTTTCCTTTTTGCTCGGTAATTTTATTACATTTTAACATTAATTTGTATGAAATGACAACAGCACAGAAAATTAAAATATTAAACAAACATTTTTTCGTTAAATTCTTCAACTACGATTGGTTACGATGAAAGTATAATTGTAATCACAACGATGAAAGAGCCTTAAAATATATGTATAGAAATGCTATTATACTTAATATTTATAATTATGTGAAAACTTACTATAGTGAATTTAAATTGTGTTTACGTTAAAGCTTTGACTGAGCAACCCATATAAAGTTCTTTTTAATAAAAATACCAATTGTTTAAAAACAAAAATAAAAAAGAAACTGAATTAAATACAGAAACAAAAAATATTACTAAAAGCAAAATGTATCAGAAGTCTCCAATAATATATATATATATATATATATATATATATATATATATATATATATATATATATATATGTATATGATAAGCTAAGTATGAAGATGTCATTAATTCTATTATTTCTATAAATCTTTAGAAATATATTACTTAAATGAAACTATATTCATTAGGCCTATACTTATAAACTACCGCTAAATATTAATTTATATAAATGATATTTATATTCAATATAGTCTTATATTTATAGTATATTAGTTAGGAAGTGGAATGTAAACTAAAACAGAAAACATAAAAAGAACTTATAATAATTATTATTTATTAGTTAAAAAAATGAAGAAAAAACGTTAAGGAGTATTTAACCTAGAACAATAAAAAATAATTAAATATTTAAATTAATTATAACTTTCCTATAAATATTTTTTTAGCTTACGTCACATCAAATAACGTTACGTGACATAAGATAATTGCCATAGGAATATATTAGGTAAAATGTTAATTACCGATAATCACAGTTTTGTTAAAGGTAATGCACATTCTGATTCTGATTTTGAATCAGTTTTAACTTTATATCAAAGTCAAAAAAAGTTTAATAAAGAGAACAGTTATTGTACTGCTTTATTTTGAAACAATTAGTTAGAAAAGGACCATCATGTTCAGAATATTTAAGATTATTTGAAATATACTTATATTTGTAGCTAATAGTCTTGAGTACTGCCAGTGATGTTAACTCCTTCTTAGGCGCAATTGTTTTCAACGCAGTAAAATAACAATATATTCAGTGTTATATTTTTATTATATTATAAGATATTTAATATAATATATTAATATATTAAAAATATATGATGATTATTAACTTTGATGTTACATTGTTCTGAAGTACTTGTTATATTACATATATGAAGCCAGTTTGGAGTAACACCACAATTTTCAAACAGATCGTGTGTAACTTATTTATATTTTCCCCTTCATTGTCAAACCTCATAACACCTATCACATAACATGCAAATTCAATTTGAAAATGTCTATATCAATTTGCTATACAGAGGAAATACATTTTACAGTTATTTTCTCTGTGACGTTTTCTCGTTTGTATTTCACCTCCAGTTTTTCATATGTGGCAGCTGTTGATATAAGAAATATTATTTATTAACTTTCAGTTTATATTTTTGTCATTGTATTAATTATTATTTAATTATATTAAACATACATTAAATACAAAAATTGATATTATAAAGGGTTTGCACATGACACTAAAACTAGAGAATCAAGAAAAGATTTACAAATGTTAAAGAATACAGAAGTGCATTGATGTAAACTTACTGATAAAGCTGTCGTATAACCTTTATTTTGTCACTGGAAAACATCCCACTATAAACTAATTCATTTCCTCAATCATACGCAACTGTTGATTTTTTTTTATAAAAGGAGAGGCCAACCTCCTTCTTACCCTTACTCTGCCCATTCCTCATAGACTATTGATCTGTGTGAGGAACTTATTCAGACAGAGTAAGGGGGTGAACCAGTACAGTGGAAGGTGAATATTACTGATAAATACTTCCAGTCCAGGCCGGATTTGAACCAGCGCTGTCTCTAACCCAAGATATCTGTCCTGACGGCTTAGACTGCTCGGCCACCGGCTAGCCCATTATTAGGTTTCTCATATTTTAATTTATGCTATTATCATCATTTACAGGTGTTTTGCTCCCAGCCCTCCGCCAAACTTCTCTGTTCAAAGCAATATTTAGTGTTGTATCATACCTCCCACTATCTAATATCTTCTTCTTCAATTTTCTCTCTGGCCTCTAACCTTTCCTTCTACAACTAGCTCCCACCTCTCAATATAATATATAGGTTAAAGAGATGTTGCACAGTTTTGTGTATGAATCGTTTTCTTTCAACACTGGAAAGATCACTATTTGTAAATTTACAAAAGGTAACTAAATAACATTTTGTTTTTGAGAAAAAAATGTAAATTTTATTACAACAGATACTAGTAAAATAGTGTCATGTAAAATATAAATTCTGTAAACGCGTAAATTTTGCAAAAGCATTTTTGCCCCGTTTTGATATTATGAACGTTAGGCATCTAAAATGTTCTTATTTTCCTGTTGTGGACTCATTCCCATCTTGAAACTTCTAACTCCACATCTACGCGTAACTGGGAAGTATAACTACAAAGTATAGTTTAAGAAGAAAATCTTCATACACAAAGAAAATGTTATCACCAAAAATAATTTTCAAATAAATAAAGTATGGAAAATATAATAGGACATTGAACGCATCTTTAATTTGGAACATATTGGTAGAAACAGGCTATTGCTTTACGTGATCTATAGATAATCTGCTACCTTATGTCTAAAACGAAGTCGAGATGAATATTGGGAAATCATATTGTTTAAAAATACTCAAACTTCATTGTGTAAAAGGAAAACAATTGAATATTGAAAATTAATAGAGTCCCTTCTTAATTGAACAATTTAAATTGCTAATCACTTTAATTAATTTCTCCGTATTTTTGGCTTTATTGGACTGTGATTATTCACTAAATGCGGGTTTTATATTGTAAAGAGTAGTGGACATCATTTCATATGCATTGGGGTTGTTCATTTGTAATCTGTACAAATTGCTGCTGTTGCAGCAGGCACTATCCAGAGGTAGGAGGATTACCTGAATAGGCATTTGGGGCGCACCTTCCTTCTTTACAAACACAGGTAATTACATATATCTTTAGTACATAATCATACTGGGAATTATATCATTGTTAAAACGATCTTAGAAAAAAATACACATGTTTGACAGGTTATATAGATTTATTCAAGGAGCCACTGTGTTACTGTTACTACTGCGTAGTACTGTTGATTACTAAGTACTACTACTAAGTTGATACTAAGTATTGAGAAGAATTTATTAGTTGATTGCAGTCTCTGTTCTCGTTCCTCTTAGTGTCAACACGACGCCCGCTTAGTGGTTTCCATCCATGTGAATACTAAAAGTATGGATAGTTGCCAGTACGCAGGTGTTTTGCAGGCAGAAAACTAAATTTAAGGCTGAGTCAAGCAGACCAATATTACGTGGTTTTGTTCAAAATTAAACTGAAGGGTCAATAAGGCGTCCACTTAATGGTTTCCATCGACGAGAACACTAACAGGGGTATTTTTATTGATGGTTGCCAGTGCTCAGGTGTTGGTAAGGTAGAGCACTGAATATCAGGTCGTTACTTTGCCGAGAACCAGGCCGAAATTACGTGGTTTTGTTCCAAATTAAACTGAAGGGTCAATAAGGCGTCCACTTAATAGATTCCATCGACGAGAACACTAACAGGGGTATTTTTTTGATGGTTGCCAGTGCTCAGGTGTTGGCAGGGTAGAGCACTGAATATCAGGTCGTTACTTTGACGAGAACCAGGTCAACATTACGTAGTTTGGTTCCAAGTTAAACTGAAGGGCCAATAAGGCGTCCACGTAATGGTTTCCATCAACACAAACACTAACAGTATAGGGTATTTTTATGGATAGTTGTCAGTACTCAGGTGTTGGCAGGGTAGAGCACTGAATATCAGGTCGATACTTTGCCGAGAACCAGGCCGACATTACGTGGTTTTGTTCCAAATTAAACTGAAGGGTCAATAAGGCGTCCACTTAATGGATTCCATCGACGAGAACACTAACAGGGGTATTTTTTTGATGGTTGCCAGTGCTCAGGTGTTGGCAGGGTAGAAAACTGAATATCAGGTCGTTACTTTGCCGAGAACCAGGTCGACATTACGTGGTTTGGTTCCAAGTTAAACTGAAGGGCCAATAAGGCATCCACGTAATGGTTTCCATCGATGCAAACACTAACAGTGTAGGGTATTTTTATGGATAGTTGTCAGTACTCAGGTGTTGGCAGGGTAGAGCACTGAATATCAGGTCGATACTTTGCCGAGAACCAGGCTGACATTACGTGGTTTTGTTCCAAATTAAACTGAAGGGTCAATAAGGCGTCCACTTAATGGATTCCATCGACGAGAACACTAACAGGGGTATTTTTTTGATGGTTGCCAGTGCTCAGGTGTTGGTAAGGTAGAGCACTGAATATCAGGTCGTTACTTTGCCGAGAATCAGGTCGACATTACGTGGTTTGGTTCCAAGTTAAACTGAAGGGCCAATAAGGCGTCCACGTAATGTTTTCCATCGAAGCAAACACTAACAGTATAGGGTATTTTTATGGATAGTTGTCAGTACTCAGGTGTTGGCAGGGTAGAGCACTGAATATTAGGTCGATACTTTGCCGAGAACCAGGCCGACATTACGTGGTTTTGTTCCAAATTGAACTGAAGGGTCAATAAGGCGTCCACTTAATGGATTCAATCGACGAGAACACTAACAGGGGTATTTTTTTGATGGTTGCCAGTGCTCAGGTGTTGGCAGGGTAGAGCACTGAATATCAGGTCGTTACTTTGCCGAGAACCAGGTCGACATTACGTGGTTTGGTTCTGAGCTAAACTGAAGGGTCAATAAGGCGTCCACTTAATGGTTTCCATCGACGAAAACAGTATAGCATATTTTTATAGATGGTTGCTAGTGCTCAGGTGTTGGTAAGGTAGAGCACTGAATATCAGGTCGTTACTTTGCCGAGAACCAGGCCGACATTACGTGGTTTGGTTTCAAGTTAAACTGAAGGGCCAATAAGGCGTCCACGTAATGTTTTCCATCGACGCAAACACAAACAGTATAGGGTATTTTTATGGATAGTGGTCAGTACTCAGGTGTTGGCAGGGTAGAGCACTAAATATCAGGTCGATACTTTGCCGAGAACCAGGCCGACATTACGTGGTTTTGTTCCAAATTAAACTGAAGGGTCAATAAGGCGTCCACTTAATGGATTCCATCGACGAGAACACTAACAGGGGTATTTTTTTATGGTTGCCAGTGCTCAGGTGTTGGCAGGGTAGAGCACTGAATATCAGGTCGTTACTTTGCCGAGAACCAGGTCGACATTACGTGGTTTGGTTCCAAGTTAAACTGAAGGGTCAATAAGGCGTCCACTTAATGGTTTCCATCGACGAGAACACTAACAGGAGTATTTTTATTGATAGTCGACAGTGCTCAGGTGTTGGTAAGGTAGAGCACTGAATATCAGGTCGTTACTTTGCCGAGAACCAGGCCGATATTGCGTGGTTTTGTTCCAAATTAAACTGAAGGGTCAATAAGGCGTCCACATAATGGATTCCATCGACGAGAACACTAACAGGGGTATTTTTTTGATGGTTGCCAGTGCTCAGGTGTTGGCAGGGTAGAGCACTGAATATCAGGTCGTTACTTTGCCGAGAACCAGGTCGACATTACGTAGTTTGGTTCCAAGTTAAACTGAAGGGCCAATAAGGCGTCCACGTAATGGTTTCCATCGACGCAAACACTAACAGTATAGGGTATTTTTATGGATAGTTGTCAGTACTCAGGTGTTGGCAGGGTAGAGCACTGAATATCAGGTCGATACTTTGCCGAGAACCAGGCCGACATTACGTGGTTTTGTTCCAAATTAAACTGAAGGGTCAATAAGGCGTCCACTTAATGGATTCCATCGACGAGAACACTAACAGGGGTATTTTTTTGATGGTTGCCAGTGCTCAGGTGTTGGCAGGGTAGAGCACTGAATATCAGGTCGTTACTTTGCCGAGAACCAGGTCGACATTACGTGGTTTGGTTCTGAGCTAAACTGAAGGGTCAATAAGGCGTCCACTTAATGGTTTCTATCGACGAAAACAGTATAGCATATTTTTATAGATGGTTGCTAGTGCTCAGGTGTTAGTAAGGTAGAGCACTGAATATCAGGTCGTTACTTTGCCGAGAACCAGGCCGACATTACGTGGTTTTGTTCCAAATTAAACTGAAGGGTCAATAAGGCGTCCACTTAATGGATTCCATCGACGAGAACACTAACAGGTGTATTTTTTTGATGGTTGTCAGTTCTCAGGTGTTGGTAAGGTAGAGCACTGAATATCAGGTCGTTACTTTGCCGAGAATCAGGTCGACATTACGTGGTTTGGTTCCAAGTTAAACTGAAGGGCCAATAAGGCGTCCACGTAATGTTTTCCATCGACGCAAACACTAACAGTATAGGGTATTATTATGGATAGTTGTCAGTACTTAGGTGTTGGCAGGGTAGAGCACTAAATATCAGGTCGATACTTTGCCGAGAACCAGGCCGACATTACGTGGTTTTGTTCCAAATTGAACTGAAGGGTCAATAAGGCGTCCACTTAATGGATTCAATCGACGAGAACACTAACAGGGGTATTTTTTTGATGGTTGCCAGTGCTCAGGTGTTGGCAGGGTAGAGCACTGAATATCAGGTCGATACTTTGCCGAGAACCAGGCCGACATTATGTGGTTTGGTTCCAAGCTAAACTGAAGGGCCAATAAGGCGTCCACGTAATGGTTTCCATCGAAGCAAACACTAACAGTATAGGGTATTTTTATGGATAGTTGCCAGTACTCAGGTATTGGCAAGGTAGAGCACTGAATATCAGGTCGCTACTTTGCCGAGAACCAGGCCGACATTACGTGGTTTGGTTCTGAGCTAAACTGAAGGGTCAATAAGACGTCCACTTAATGGTTTCCATCGACGAAAACACTAACAGTATAGGGCATTTTTATGGATAGTTGTCAGTACTCAGGTATTGGCAAGGTAGAGCACTGAATATCAGGTCGCTACTTTGCCGAGAACCAGGCCGACATTACGTGGTTTGGTTCTGAGCTAAACTGAAGGGCCAATAAGGCGTCCACCTAATGGTTTCCATCGACGAAAACACTAACAGTATAGGGTATTTTTATGGATAGTTGTCAGTACTCAGGTATTGGCAAGGTAGAGCACTGAATATCAGGTCGCTACTTTGCCGAGAACCAGGCCAACATTACGTGGTTTGGTTTTGAGCTAAACTGAAGGGTGAATAAGACGTCCACTTAATGGTTTCTATCGACGAAAACACTAACAGTATAGGGTATTTTTATGGATAGTTGTCAGTACTCAGGTATTGGCAAGGTAGAGCACTGAATATCAGGTCGCTACTTTGCCGAGAACCAGGCCGACATTACGTGGTTTGGTTCTGAGCTAAACTGAAGGGCCAATAAGGCGTCCACTTAATGGTTTTCATCGACGAAAACACTAACAGTATAGGGTATTTTTATGGATAGTTGTCAGTACTCAGGTATTGGCAAGGTAGAGCACTGAATATCAGGGAGGCCGACATTACGTGGTTTGATTCCAAGCTAAACTGAAGGGCCAATAAGGCGTCCACTTAATGGTTTCCATAACGCAAACACTAACAGTATAGGGTATTTTTATGGATGGTTGTCAGTGCTCAGGTATTGGCAGGGTAGATCACTGAATATCAGGTCGTTACTTTGCCGAGAACCAGGCCGACATTACGTGGTTTGGTTCCAAGCTAAACTGAAGGGCAATAAGGCGTCCACTTAATGGTTTCCATAACGCGAACACTAACAGTATAGGGTATTTTTATGGATGGTTGTCAGTGCTCAGGTATTGGCAGGGTAGATCACTGAATATCAGGTCGTTACTTTGCCGAGAATCAGGTCGACATTACGTGGTTTGGTTCCAAGCTAAACTGAAGGGCCAATAAGGCGTCCACTTAATGGTTTCCATAACGCGAACACTAACAGTATAGGGTATTTTTATGGATAGTTGTCAGTGCTCAGGTATTGGCAGGGTAGATCACTGAATATCAGGTCGTTACTTTGCCGAGAACCAGGCCGACATTACGTAGTTTGGTTCCAAGCTAAACTAAAGGGCCAATAAGACGTCCACTTTATGGTTTCCATCGACGAAAACACTAACAGTATAGGGTATTTTTATGGATAGTTGTCAGTACTCAGGTATTGGCAAGGTAGAGCACTGAATATCAGGGAGGCCGACATTACGTGGTTTGATTCCAAGCTAAACTGAAGGGCCAATAAGGCGTCCACTTAATGGTTTCCATAACGCAAACACTAACAGTATAGGGTATTTTTATGGATGGTTGTCAGTGCTCAGGTATTGGCAGGGTAGATCACTGAAAATCAGGTCGTTACTTTGCCGAGAACCAGGCCGACATTACGTGGTTTGGTTCCAAGCTAAACTGAAGGGCCAATAAGGCGTCCACTTAATGGTTTCCATAACGCGAACACTAACAGTATAGGGTATTTTTATGGATGGTTGTCAGTGCTCAGGTATTGGCAGGGTAGATCACTGAATATCAGGTCGTTACTTTGCCGAGAATCAGGTCGACATTACGTGGTTTGGTTCCAAGCTAAACTGAAGGGCCAATAAGGCGTCCACTTAATGGTTTCCATCGACGAAAACAGTATAGCATATTTTTATAGATGGTTGCTAGTGCTCAGGTGTTAGTAAGGTAGAGCACTGAATATCAGGTCGTTACTTTGCCGAGAACCAGGCCGACATTACGTGGTTTTGTTCCAAATTAAACTGAAGGGTCAATAAGGCGTCCACTTAATGGATTCCATCGACGAGAACACTAACAGGTGTATTTTTTTGATGGTTGTCAGTTCTCAGGTGTTGGTAAGGTAGAGCACTGAATATCAGGTCGTTACTTTGCCGAGAATCAGGTCGACATTACGTGGTTTGGTTCCAAGTTAAACTGAAGGGCCAATAAGGCGTCCACGTAATGTTTTCCATCGACGCAAACACTAACAGTATAGGGTATTATTATGGATAGTGTATGGGTGGCCGGGTGGGCCAATATCACTGTACGTGTATGGGCGGGCGGGTGGGTCAATAGCACTGTACGTGTATGGGCGGGCGGGTGGGTCAATAGCACTGTACATGTATGGGCGGGTGGGTGGGTCAATACCACTGTACGTGTATGGGCGGGCGGGTGGGTCAATAGCACTGTACGTGTATGGGCGGGCGGGTGGGTCAATACCACTGTACGTGTATGGGCGGGCGGGTGGGTCAATAGCACTGTACGTGTATGGGTGGGCGGGTGGGTCAATAGCACTGTACGTGTATGGTATTGGTACTTAGGTGTTGGCAGGGTAGAGCACTGAATATCAAGTCGATACTTTGCCGAGAACCAGGCCGACATTACGTGGTTTGGTTCTGAGCTAAACTGAAGGGCTAATAAGACGTCCACTTAATGGTTTTCATCGACGAAAACACTAACAGTATAGGGTATTTTTATGGATAGTTGTCAGTACTCAGGTGTTGGCAGGGTAGAGCACTGAATATCAGGTCGTTACCTTGCCGAGAACCAGGTCGACATTACGTGGTTTGGTTCCAAGTTAAACTGAAGGGCCAATAAGACGTCCACTTTATGGTTTCCATCGACGAAAACACTAACAGTATAGGGTATTTTTATGGATAGTTGTCAGTACTCAGGTATTGGCAAGGTAGAGCACTGAATATCAGGTCGCTACTTTGCCGAGAACCAGGCCGACATTACGTGGTTTGGTTCTGAGCTAAACTGAAGGGTCAATAAGACGTCCACTTAATGGTTTCCATCGACGAAAACACTAACAGTATAGGGCATTTTTATGGATAGTTGTCAGTACTCAGGTATTGGCAAGGTAGAGCACTGAATATCAGGTCGCTACTTTGCCGAGAACCAGGCCGACATTACGTGGTTTGGTTCTGAGCTAAACTGAAGGGCCAATAAGGCGTCCACCTAATGGTTTCCATCGACGAAAACACTAACAGTATAGGGTATTTTTATGGATAGTTGTCAGTACTCAGGTATTGGCAAGGTAGAGCACTGAATATCAGGTCGCTACTTTGCCGAGAACCAGGCCAACATTACGTGGTTTGGTTTTGAGCTAAACTGAAGGGTGAATAAGACGTCCACTTAATGGTTTCTATCGACGAAAACACTAACAGTATAGGGTATTTTTATGGATAGTTGTCAGTACTCAGGTATTGGCAAGGTAGAGCACTGAATATCAGGTCGCTACTTTGCCGAGAACCAGGCCGACATTACGTGGTTTGGTTCTGAGCTAAACTGAAGGGCCAATAAGGCGTCCACTTAATGGTTTTCATCGACGAAAACACTAACAGTATAGGGTATTTTTATGGATAGTTGTCAGTACTCAGGTATTGGCAAGGTAGAGCACTGAATATCAGGGAGGCCGACATTACGTGGTTTGATTCCAAGCTAAACTGAAGGGCCAATAAGGCGTCCACTTAATGGTTTCCATAACGCAAACACTAACAGTATAGGGTATTTTTATGGATGGTTGTCAGTGCTCAGGTATTGGCAGGGTAGATCACTGAATATCAGGTCGTTACTTTGCCGAGAACCAGGCCGACATTACGTGGTTTGGTTCCAAGCTAAACTGAAGGGCAATAAGGCGTCCACTTAATGGTTTCCATAACGCGAACACTAACAGTATAGGGTATTTTTATGGATGGTTGTCAGTGCTCAGGTATTGGCAGGGTAGATCACTGAATATCAGGTCGTTACTTTGCCGAGAATCAGGTCGACATTACGTGGTTTGGTTCCAAGCTAAACTGAAGGGCCAATAAGGCGTCCACTTAATGGTTTCCATAACGCGAACACTAACAGTATAGGGTATTTTTATGGATAGTTGTCAGTGCTCAGGTATTGGCAGGGTAGATCACTGAATATCAGGTCGTTACTTTGCCGAGAACCAGGCCGACATTACGTAGTTTGGTTCCAAGCTAAACTAAAGGGCCAATAAGACGTCCACTTTATGGTTTCCATCGACGAAAACACTAACAGTATAGGGTATTTTTATGGATAGTTGTCAGTACTCAGGTATTGGCAAGGTAGAGCACTGAATATCAGGGAGGCCGACATTACGTGGTTTGATTCCAAGCTAAACTGAAGGGCCAATAAGGCGTCCACTTAATGGTTTCCATAACGCAAACACTAACAGTATAGGGTATTTTTATGGATGGTTGCCAGTACTCAGGTATTGGCAAAGTAGAGCACTGAATATCAGGTCGTTACTTTGCCGAGAACCAGGCCGACATTTCGTGGTTTGGTTCCAAGCTAAACTGAAGGGCCAATAAGGCGTCCACTTAATGGTTTCCATCGACGCGAACACTAAAAGTATAGTGTATTTAATGTATGGTTGCCAGCACTCAGATATTGGCGGGGTACAGCACTGAATATCAGGTCGCTACTTTGCCGAGAACCAGGCCGACATTATGTGGTTTGGTTCTAAGCTAAACTGAAGGGCCAATAAGGCGTCCACTTAATGGTTTCCATCGACGCGAACACTAAATGTATGGGGTATTTAATGGATGGTTGCCAGCACGCAGATATTGGCGGGGTACAGCACTGAATATCAGGTCGCTACTTTGCCGAGAACCAGGCCGACATTATGTGGTTTGGTTCTAAGCTAAACTGAAGGGCCAATAAGGCGTCCACTTAATGGTTTCCATCGACGCGAACACTAAAAGTATAGGGTATTTAATGGATGGTTGCCAGCACTCAGGTTTTTGTCGGGGTACAGCACTGAATATCAGGTCGCTACTTTGCCGAGAACCAGGCCGACATTACGTGGTTTGGTTCCAAGCTAAACTGAAGGGTTAATAAGGCGTCTACTTAATGGTTTCCATAACGCGAACACTAACAGTATAGGGTATTTTTATGGATAATTGTCAGTGCTCAGGTATTGGCAGGGTAGATCACTGAATATCAGGTCCTTACTTTGCCGAGAACCAGGTCGACATTACGTGGTTTGGTTCTGAGCTAATCTTTTCCTCCCTTAGTTGGCCTGGCTGTTGGACTATTAAGAAATTGTATTTACTACAAAAGAAGATTAATTTGAATAAGTATTGAATATTTACAGATCTTCAAACTAAATAAATTGAATATGAATTTTTTTATATTTGAACGAAATCATTACTCCCTCTTTTTTAAGAAAACAATGAAAATGCTGTGAAAGTTTTCTTGTCTGCATTCGGCATGGCCAATAACTACTTCTCTTTCTCGTGTTTGTTTCTTAGAAAACTTTAGAAATAGTGGTGAATAGAAACCAAAGGATTCTAATTAGAGTAGAGTACGTTTTTGGCATGTATAGTACGTGTGTACGAGTGATATAAACATTTTTATTCTATATTATTACTACAGTAAACTAAAATGTGTTTATATTCGTCATTGTTTACGCCATGATTTTATCGAACAACAATATGATTATAATCGATATTATTTTGAAATACTAAGTGTACTAGTCATAATGGTGCATGGCCTGATGTTTTATGTATTTAAAAAAGGGCTTGAATATTTATGTATAAAAATTAAGCTTTATTGTCTACTTAACTTGTCAATAATTATTTATTGGTATTTTTGTTACAAAAATGTATAAATTGGACTTTAAATTATTAGGTATTGCCAGCTTGCACCTTACTCTGGGGTTAATAGTAACTATACAAATAATAGAACTAGAGTTAGAATAACGTTCACGGACTGTCTCATTAAAGTTTTTGTCTTTGTACAACGTATTTTGAAAATAAAGAACAAAAAGTGCTCAACATTGCAAACATAGAAGTTGTGCACACTTCCTCAACACTAATTATTCTAAATGAGATAATAATTATAAATTTATTATTGACCAAATTTGTGAGATTAAACGTGAAAATTATCATTAAATACTTGTAACAAGTGTATGTATGTTTTATATTTTTTAACATAAACCATTGAATATTCATTCTATGTATACTTTATACAATTATTTAATTAATAATACACTGAATTTAACATACCAAATTACATAACACAAGTTGGATAACATAACACTCTAGTATAAATTTGATAATTTGTATAGCTATCACTGAGAGAACGTGCCATGTATCGTATTGTAAAGTCGATAACAACATCGACTTTCTTGGTCTTGTTCAACAGTGCTGTAACAAGGCTGAAACAACTTACTGCCGGATGACATCGCTAACACAGTATTGTAGTAACTGTTATACACGTAAAACGTATAGCTATCACTGAGAGAACGTGTCATATATGGTATTGTAAAGTCGATAACAACATCGACTTTCTTGGTCTTGTTCAACAGTGCTGTAACAAGGCTGAAACAACTTACTGCCGGATGACATCGCTAACACAGTATTGTAGTAACTGTTATACACGTAAAACGTATAGCTATCACTGAGAGAACGTGTCATGTATCGTATTGTAAAGTCGATAACAACATCGACTTTCTTGGTCTTGTTCAACAGTGCTGTAACAAGGCTGAAACAACTTACTGCCGGATGACATCGCTAACACAGTATTGTAGTAACTGTTATACACGTAAAACGTATAGCTATCACTGAGAGAACGTGCCATGTATCGTATTGTAAAGTCGATAACAACATCGACTTTCTTGGTCTTGTTCAACAGTGCAAACAAAAACAAGACTGAAACAACATCCTGCCAGATGATGTCATGAACGCAGTGTTGTTGTAACTGTTATGAACGTGCAACTTCAATATAAGTAATAGTTACCAACTGGTACACATTGTTAGAGTATGATGTGATTTCTAGATAGCCGTCATACTAGAAGTAAGGAGCCAGCTGGGAACAGCTGATTTATTATTGAGTTAGCTTGTTAATTTAGGTTTTATTTACCAAGAATTTTCGGTACACTTAAATAAAGATTGATAAGTGTGTATAAATTGTATACTTGTGAATATCTACAATGATGAACTATAAATTATTTAGTTAACGTCCATTTTGAGGTGATGAGTTGATATACCTAGACTGGTATGAGGTGATTAGTGGATTTTATAAGGGGAGGAAGTGACATTTTTAGCCCATGTATGTGAAATACGATTTCTGAATAACACGTATAAGAAATAACATGATAGGGGAATTCCATCTAAATCAATTATGTTTCCTATTGGTATGGGAATCCATTAGTATATTATATTAATTGAGCTATTTTTATACACAGTGGAATAAAATTATGGAAACGCTTTCACAACTTTTATATGGCTTTACTTGTAAAGTTGAAATCTTGTACATAATCATGGTTACAAAGAACACACTGTTTGACGCAATTTATTCTTTTCAGTGGTACGGCCCACGAGGAGTTGAACGTAAATCTTCAATGTAAGCCCAGGTCGACTTTGGTATGAAATGAAAGGTCTTTCATACCATTCAAAAGAAATCAATTGCCGCAAACTGGACGTCGAAAGGCCTATCCAGTCCAGAATAGCAGCCATTTGAATTTCAAAGTAACTAATTTTAACAATACTATTTCTCTATTATTTAACAGTTAAAGAAAATTGTTCTGATCAAAATTATACTTTATTCCACAATTATTGTGGAAGCGTTTCCATATTTATTTTCCACCCTGTATAGCTATTTAGATATTATAAACAATAATTTTATAACTTTTTATTCCAGTTTCGTTGCTTTATATGTTTTATACATACGTGTTTCATAGAACATAAATTTATTAATGTAATGTTATTAATTTTAACCTAAATACTAACTATTATAATCAAATTTAGTAACTGCTGTAACTATTCAGACGCATGGGTAATTTGGTATTTTAGTCCATCATAAATCTTAAAATAACTACGGTTGGAGGCAGAGACCGCAGTGTGTTGTGTACTGATCCTTCGGGAAACTGCGGTTGGCTGGCTGACGTTGTGGACGGTTGGTGATTCATAGCATTACGTAGAACACACCGTACAAACCAAAGGCTTATAAATCATTATGTTTGTAGGATAATTTTGGAATGTGTTCAATCAAGTTTCTATCTATCAATTTCCAAATTATTCCGTGTAAAATTGTTCAGTAATATTGTAACATAAAAATTGGTTATATTATGTATAAACTGAATAATTATTAATACGATGAAATGTAATGAAAAAAAAATTTTTTTGTTGTTATGATTTTTTTCTAGAATAGTCCATTCAAACCAAATTGTTTTGGGTAGGGTACACGTGACGAGGTATATTTCACTGTCCCTTTGAGGTTTCTTTTGTTTTGACAATGGAGTCCCACCCCAACGTCTTTCTTTTAGCTCACAACCCCAACATTACAAGACTCACGTATTTTTATAACCATACAGTTTTTCAAAATGACAACCCATCCCTTCATTAAAAAAGTAATAAACATGATGTATTCTTTTGGAAGCAATACTCTGATGTAAGGAATACATTATTTCTATAATATTTTAAGAATTGTTTACATGTATACTTAGAAGGTTTCGTATTAAAATTTTTCGAAATTCAAGAGTCCACTAAACTTTAGTGGGTCATATTCAAGCCTAAAAAAAAAAAAAAAAAAAAAAAAAAAAACACAGTACTAAAAGTTTTCAATCAAGGGTATTTGTCTATATTATGAACGAATGTGACACTTAGTGACTTTTATAATTTACAATGCACTTTTCATACTATTTGTTTTCCACTTATCAGAGATTCAATGATTAAACCTGCTTAACCAAACACCATAGTTAGTTTATTGGCCTTCGCTAAAGCTGCGTCATCAGTTTACTTTATTTCCTGAATCTGGGCATTCCAATTGTTGTTCCTCTTCAATTCATTTTCAGAAGTCTTTCACAACGATTAATTATGCAAACATATTATTTGTGATACTCCCTTTACCGCATAATAACCATATAAATAGTAATGTTTTTTTAAAATTTGTTTCTGCTTGAAAGCTGGAGATTAAAAAAACAATCAATTATTATTATTAATTAATAAGACTCCGATCGTCAAAATACGTATCAATATGAGGGGCGAATGAGTGTAATGAGAATAGTAGAACGGGAGTAGTCATTGTTAATACCTAAGGTCGACTGTTCCTCAGAAAGAGATATTTATTTTGTAGCCCAATAGCTAGGGCAACCAAGGGACCTACAGTTTTACGTGGAATCCGAACCACGTAGTGTTGGCCTCATTTTCAGCTACTGACTAGCTTGACATTTAGTTCTTTTCCCTACAAAACATCTGAACCTTGTCTACCATCCAGAATGGACACACCAGACGTCTCAAGTAATGTCCATTTTGATAGCAAAAATTGAGAGGACGCCATTTCGATATTAAGAGGACCGAGCATAGAACCTTGGCCTTCAATCTCCTCAACATTTTGTTCCCAAATAACTGTGTTACAGCACTTCACTCTAGTGCCAAAACAATAATAAATAAAATAAATGTATTAGATTGTATATTAGACTTTAAACAACAGGTAGGCAGATTCGAGTGAAATCATGCTTGAAAGTTTCCTGAGGAAAAATAAACAACTTCTAGGGATGGACACAGACTGACATACAAACGTTAATTTTTAAATGGTGTTACGTGACATTCATGTAAACATAGAAGCACACTGTGATAATTAAGATACTATTTGAAAATATAACACTAAGTATCTATAACACAGTGTTGCAGTGCTTACCCGAAAATGTCGTGGTAACATCGCAAGTAGGACGGAACTGCAGCCATTGTTGTAAGGGATCACAGGTTCACAAATTGAATCACGTTTTCTCCGTAACGTGCTGCGTCCCTTGAGGTGTGTCGTGTCTGACAAGTTCTAATAGTAATGTCATTCTACACCTTCTGATGTAAGACAGAAGTTCAGTCATCGCTGTAAGGGATCACAGCTTCACAAATTGAATCACGTTTTCTCCGTAACGTGCTGCGTCCATTGAGGCGAGTCGTATCTGACAAGTTCTAATAGTAATGTCATTCTACACCTTCTGATGTAAGATGGAACTGCAGCCATCGCTGTAAGGGATCGCAGCTTCACAAATTGAATCACGTTTTCTCCGTAACGTGCTGCGTCCCTTGAGGCGAGTCGTGTCTGACATGTTCTAATAGTAATGTCATTCTACACCTTCTGATGTAAGACGGGACTGCAGCCATTGCTGTAAGGGATCACAGCTTCACAAATTGAATCACGTTTTCTCCGTAACGTGCTGCGTCCCTTGAGGCGAGTCGTGTCTGACATGTTCTAATAGTAATGTCATTCTACACCTTCTGATGTAAGACAGAAGTTCAGTCATCGCTGTAAGGGATCACAGCTTCACAAATTGAATCACGTTTTCTCCGTAACGTGCTGCGTCCATTGAGGCGAGTCGTATCTGACAAGTTCTAATAGTAATGTCATTCTACACCTTCTGATGTAAGATAGG
Organism: Stictocephala bisonia; assembly: GCA_035578905.1. Classification (NCBI taxonomy): domain Eukaryota; kingdom Metazoa; phylum Arthropoda; class Insecta; order Hemiptera; family Membracidae; genus Stictocephala; species Stictocephala bisonia. Next base: position 5,829,398 of record JAQJVL010000015.1, on the reverse strand, counting down.
ACTGCAGCCATTGCTGTAAGGGATCACAGCTTTACATATTGAATCACGTTTTCTCCGTAACGTGCTGCGTCCCTTGAGGCGAGTCGTGTCTGACATGTTCTAATAGTAATGTCATTCTACACCTTCTGATGTAAGATAGGACTGCAGCCATTGCTGTAAGGGATCACAGCTTTACATATTGAATCACGTTTTCTCCGTAACGTGCTGCGTCCCTTGAGGCGAGTCGTGTCTGACATGTTCTAATAGTAATGTCATTCTACACCTTCTGATGTAAGATAGGACTGCAGCCATCGCTGTAAGGGATCACAGCTTTACATATTGAATCACGTTTTCTCCGTAACGTGCTGCGTCCCTTGAGGCGAGTCGTATCTGAAAAGTTCTAATAGTAATGTCATTCTACACCTTCTGATGTAAGATAGGACTGCAGCCATTGCTGTAAGGGATCACAGCTTTACATATTGAATCACGTTTTCTCCGTAACGTGCTGCGTCCCTTGAGGCGAGTCGTGTCTGACATGTTCTAATAGTAATGTCATTCTACACCTTCTGATGTAAGACGGGACTGCAGCCATCGCTGTAAGGGATCACAGCTTTACATATTGAATCACGTTTTCTCCGTAACGTGCTGCGTCCCTTGAGGCGAGTCGTGTCTGACATGTTCTAATAGTAATGTCATTCTACACCTTCTGATGTAAGATAGGACTGCAGCCATTGCTGTAAGGGATCACAGCTTTACATATTGAATCACGTTTTCTCCGTAACGTGCTGCGTCCCTTGAGGCGAGTCGTGTCTGACATGTTCTAATAGTAATGTCATTCTACACCTTCTGATGTAAGACGGGACTGCAGCCATCGCTGTAAGGGATCACAGCTTTACAAATTGAATCACGTTTTCTCCGTAACGTGCTGCGTCCCTTGAGGCGAGTCGTGTCTGACATGTTCTAATAGTAATGTCATTCTACACCTTCTGATGTAAGATAGGACTGCAGCCATTGCTGTAAGGGATCACAGCTTTACATATTGAATCACGTTTTCTCCGTAACGTGCTGCGTCCCTTGAGGCGAGTCGTGTCTGACATGTTCTAATAGTAATGTCATTCTACACCTTCTGATGTAAGACGGGACTGCAGCCATTGCTGTAAGGGATCACATCTTTACATATTGAATCACGTTTTCTCCGTAACGTGCTGCGTCCCTTGAGGCGAGTCATGTCTGACATGTTCTAATAGTATTGTCATTCTACACCTTCTGATGTAAGATGGAACTGCAGCCATCGCTGTAAGGGATCACAGCTTTACAAATTGAATCACGTTTTCTCCGTAACGTGCTGCGTCCCTTGAGGCGAGTCGTATCTGAAAAGTTCTAATAGTAATGTCATTCTACACCTTCTGATGTAAGATAGGACTGCAGCCATTGCTGTAAGGGATCACAGCTTTACATATTGAATCACGTTTTCTCCGTAACGTGCTGCGTCCCTTGAGGCGAGTCGTGTCTGACATGTTCTAATAGTAATGTCATTCTACACCTTCTGATGTAAGACGGGACTGCAGCCATCGCTGTAAGGGATCACAGCTTTACATATTGAATCACGTTTTCTCCGTAACGTGCTGCGTCCCTTGAGGCGAGTCGTGTCTGACATGTTCTAATAGTAATGTCATTCTACACCTTCTGATGTAAGATAGGACTGCAGCCATTGCTGTAAGGGATCACAGCTTTACATATTGAATCACGTTTTCTCCGTAACGTGCTGCGTCCCTTGAGGCGAGTCGTGTCTGACATGTTCTAATAGTAATGTCATTCTACACCTTCTGATGTAAGACGGGACTGCAGCCATCGCTGTAAGGGATCACAGCTTTACAAATTGAATCACGTTTTCTCCGTAACGTGCTGCGTCCCTTGAGGCGAGTCGTGTCTGACATGTTCTAATAGTAATGTCATTCTACACCTTCTGATGTAAGATAGGACTGCAGCCATTGCTGTAAGGGATCACAGCTTTACATATTGAATCACGTTTTCTCCGTAACGTGCTGCGTCCCTTGAGGCGAGTCGTGTCTGACATGTTCTAATAGTAATGTCATTCTACACCTTCTGATGTAAGACGGGACTGCAGCCATTGCTGTAAGGGATCACATCTATACATATTGAATCACGTTTTCTCCGTAACGTGCTGCGTCCCTTGAGGCGAGTCATGTCTGACATGTTCTAATAGTAATGTCATTCTACACCTTCTGATGTAAGATAGGACTGCAGCCATTGCTGTAAGGGATCACAGCTCTTCATATTGAATCACGTTTTCTCCGTAACGTGCTGCGTCCCTTGAGGCGAGTCGTGTCTGACATGTTCTAATAGTAATGTCATTCTACACCTTCTGATGTAAGACGGGACTGCAGCCATTGCTGTAAGGGATCACATCTTTACATATTGAATCACGTTTTCTCCGTAACGTGCTGCGTCCCTTGAGGCGAGTCATGTCTGACATGTTCTAATAGTAATGTCATTCTACACCTTCTGATGTAAGATGGAACTGCAGCCATCGCTGTAAGGGATCACAGCTTTACAAATTGAATCACGTTTTCTCCGTAACGTGCTGCGTCCCTTGAGGCGTGTCGTGTCTGACAAGTTCTAATAGTAATGTCATTCTACACCTTCTGATGTAAGATGGAACTGCAGCCATTGCTGTAAGGGATCACAGCTTCACAAATTGAATCACGTTTTCTCCATAACATGCTGCGTCCCTTGAGGTGTGTCGTGTCTGACAAGTTCTAATAGTAATGCCATTCTACGCCTTCTGTTGTGATCCGTACGTGTATTTACTAATAAAGAACCAGTAACCATCACGTTTAGAATGACGATAGTTACTATTTTATTTTCAGTTAGTACAATATTGATAAATTTATTTTAAAACTTTCTCCGATTTCAAATGAAATTGAACACGAGGGTTTACGAAAATTTTTTCAAATACAAAATATATACATAGCGAGGAGAAGACAATAGTTTTAACAACAATCATATTTTAGTTATGTCTCATGAAATAGTGTTAAAACGTTAATCGTGCAATATGATATATATTAAAAGAGAGTTTAAGGAAGAGAGTTCGGAAAAAGAGAGTTCCAATATTAAATTATTAAAACGTGAGGAAAGTACAGACATTTTCTATTGAACTACACAAATGTTTAATATCGATTGATATTTTATAAAATCACTGAAATAACTGAAAAGATAAATAAAGTAACAATCTATACATAGTGATTGAGGTAATATAGAATAGTACCAATTTAAGCCTTTATGACATTTCAGGGTGTAAATAAATAATTACACAGGACTACTACACTCTTCACAGCTACAAAATGACAAAACAGTCATGGGTTATGGAGAAACACATTTCTACAGCTTTATTGCCAAGAGTTATGCGCTTGTAAAGTCTATTTATGTTTTTATTTCATCTGTTGCTTACACTTTGTCCCAATATAGCAAACCACAAATCAGCTGAGCCATAAATGTCTTGAGACCGGGATATTTTAAAGCCGGGATGTTAACAGATTGTGACGTTAATTTATGTAAAGACCCGTGAGTGGATATCAGATGTGGTAAATCCTTGGCCAAACCCTGTCCTTATAGATGTAATTAGCACAAGCTGTAAATTTTTACGACAAAATCTGTCTTGAGCTGTAAATTGCAACTCGTAGCGTAGCGAGTGACGGGGTTGGAACGCGAAGCGTTCAAGGGTGTCCCCTAGTCTCTCTAATATGAAGCTGGACTGGGATCACCCACTGACTCACTCACTGACATAAATGTTTACCCAATTCGTCGTGTCACAGCATTTTGAAATTTGGAAAAATTAACCAATGCGACACCAGAAATTGCCGATTGTATTATATCTTAAAAAATTGCTGATAAAAGAAGGTTTTGTCTTTTTTTTTTATTTTTTTTTGGTTATGATTTGCCTTGAGGTGTGCTAGACGCAGCGCCATGCCACTTAACCTCAGTAAAACAGTGATAGTATCATTAGCCATTGTTTCCAGCCCAAAATACGAAGCCATTTAGAGAAAATTCGTCCACTTTACGGAGCTAGGTGTAACTGAAATACACCTAACGTCGTTAGCTTGTTACATTGTAACTGAGCTGTTATTATTATTATTTTACAGAGTATTATATGGGCTCTATTTTTCGGTGCAGACTATTGACCGAAGAATTCCGGAACATACGTTTAGTGGGAAAAAATCCGGGGTTTTGGTCATAATTTGCATTATGACATCCGGTAGTAGAGTATAGTGCCATTACTGCTCATCAATTGTATTATAAGTTTTGATTCAGAAATTTGTTTCTTAAAAAAATCTGTGCTTATTAATAACTCTACATATTATTCGTATTTAGTAATAAGTGTAATTCTCCTATTTAAATTTTCTTTCAAATATATTAACATTATATTATTTTCAAAATACATGACCTACATGTTAAACAACAGCTGTATTAGAAATAGTGTCGGGGAATGAGATTCTTTGACAAGAATAACATCCACAGATAGAGCAATGTTCAAAGAGACCAGGAAGAAATCACGAGATTCCTGGAGTAAAGGGAAGATAAAGAGTTACATTGTTGACTCAATCTGTTTGTATTTTTCCTTTGAAGTAAGAACAGACTGTGGGTTTAGCAAAACAAAAGTATTATATCGCATTTATTTCTACTATTATGTAGCTTTACAGATCATTAAATTAACTTGTTCTTCAACTGTAATAATATTAAATTTACTTACGTAAGTTGATCGCTGTTATCTGATATATAAATAAGAGGAGGAAAATGTTAGAGAAAATAAAATAGGATAAAATGTAGCAGTCTTTATTTTATGTAAAGTGTTATTCTATAATCGGCTCTCTTTCCTTCAGTTTATATTTTTGCAATTGTTCTGCCACTCACCCTGCTCTTCTGCGGCCACCCAGCAAGTGTTAAAACAAGGATGCCAGTTAGACGTAATATGCCAGCTCTTAAGCCTTAAGTGTTTCTCCTGAAGTCACTGGGTTTGATATTATTTGCTGATGCACATACTATTTATTATACGTGACAAATAATAAATATTATGTGTACGTAACAAACCCACCCACCCATACTCGTACATTGGTATTGATCCGCTCGCATACCTTAACACGTACATAAGTTATAGCCCCCCCCCCTTCAACCACGCAAGTACGGTGGTATTGAACGCTCCTACCCACACATACACAAACAGTGGTATTAACCCACCCATCTATCCGATGGTTTGACGAAAAATAAAAAAATCAACTTTATAAACAATTAATTATAGGATTAATACAAAGTAGAATATTTCATACCATATATGATTAATAACTAATAATTTGGGAAAATTTTAATTGTAATATATTAAAAACAAATACGATTTATCCCTAACTCAAATTTAAGGAGATTCTTCAGGGCTATTTTGTGCTGAAATAATCTGGTAGCCATTTCAATGTACAAATAATAACACCTACTGTGCAGAAAAACTACTCCCACATTAATCACTTTACTAAAATAAAAAAGTTTTAAACAATTTGGGTTTGGTGAACAAACCTGATATTTCGACATATATTTATCATAAATAGTGAATAATTTTAGTAAATATTAAATTTTTGAATGTTTTATTTAGTGTGTGAAAATTCTTTAATACTATTAATTTTCAAACATTTTATATGTTCTAATATTTATTTCCTACGTTCAATAAACACCACATTATAAAGGGCAGATATTTAAAAAAAATAAAAAATACAAAAACATATATTAATGTTGTACTATAAATATTAAATATAGTACAACTATATTTAGTATAAAATTAAATATAATAAAAAATGTAATTATTTGCACGTAAATTGCATATTGCAATCTACGTAATCACACCACGGTAGATTTAGCTACATATCTTTATTATTTCATGCTCATTTTCAATACTTTTAGAATATGATTAACAAAATAAAATGTATGGTAAATATTATACTTTTCCAATAATCATTTCTACATGACTTTTAATAATGAAAACTTATAAATTGTAATTTACATCGCTACAAATTTAAGTATAAACATTTATTTTGAGAATTTTTCAAATATTTATTTAAATGTAACTACAATTTAAAATATTTTTATTTTCCTCTACTTAAATAGGTTATATTGTATGGAGATCGTTGTCCACTTTTTAGTACATATTTTTTAAACTAATTCTTTGCATTATATGTTTTAGTTTTAAATATTTTTCGGAAATACAATTGTCAACCTCCCTTAGTTCACGAAATGAGGCTAGAAATCCATTCATCAGTTTCTGTAAGCTTTAAATAGCCTAATAATGCTATAGTTATTACTGTACAGTTTGTAATTAATTAACCAGTGATATGCTTCTTATAATAGTATTATTCTGTATTTTTAAATTACACTAAACATAAAAAGTAACTCTCTAGTAACTACTTAGTTATAATTAGTTTGCTATATAACAAATATACCGTGTAAAAATTGTACGTTTTAAATTGTTTTAATGCATTAAAAACATAATTTTATGTGACAAACCCGTGATGTGTATAACTCAATAGCTCACACTGTTGTCCGTTTATAGTTTTATGTACCGGAAATGGTGATTACTGTACTTCCTGTGTTAAAACAGCTGAGACGGAAGTACAAGAGGTTTCTGCTGCCAGCATTACACAATAACTTACATTTCTATTAATAAAATAAGATTCACGTTTTGAGCTTATTTCCTAACACAACCATGACGAAATAACACAGTTCTAACAGTTCCAGTTACGTGCGGCAAGGTTTATCAAGGACTGTGTTTACATATGTCTTAAGTTTAAGGGATCTTTGATTCAATTTAAAACATATTAAAATTGCATCCCAGGGCCTTGTTAAAATCTGTTCTTTGTTTTGGTATCTAATTAGTTTAATGTCTTAGTTGACAGTTCGTGGGTTGTATTATGGTTAATGATAAATATTCCTGCCTTGATCATGATCATGTAAAATTTTACTATAAGGTGGTATAGATATGATTGTTTACACATATGAATATACATAATATACATATATTTTTTATGTTTATATGTGGGGATATAAATACACATCCTCTTATAGATTCCATAGTATTTAATGTTTCAATAATTTTATATATTTTGGCGCAATAATTATTCTGCTGTATTAATTGTTAATTAATACAACAGAATAATTATTATGAATACGTTTCCTTAAAACAAATTGAAAAATAATCCAGAAAGTTTTATTGAAGTAGTTCTAAGTTTAAAAAAATCAAATTATGATTATATTTTATCCTAGGATGAAATGAAATTTGTATCGTTCTTAACTGGTTTGGTTAGGATTGATAGATTCGGCAAAATTTAACTATATTAGCAAAGAAACTATTGTGTTCTAATTTGATAGAACATTTAGAAATGGCTAATGGGTACAAATATGATATTCCGTTATTTAATAGCCAGGTGCCTCACATAAAACGCTTCTATTATTTTGATCAAAGTAGTGATAAAGCTTTTCTGAACAACCTTTATCACTACTTTTTTTCAAGTAAAGTGTATATTTTTCCGGCTTATAGAAAGCCACATATACCATCCCTATACTGTCTGCATTATGTTATTCTAAACCAAATTTTATATTGGTATATGGAAAAGCCGTTAGTATGACAGTCAAACAGTCACAAAGCCAACGATAATGATGCGGCGTTCCTCAGGGGAACCTTGTTGGGCTGTGACGGCGGGAGGTCTGATCGTAGATACCATAGGCCTACTCCTACAACTCAATCACTCCCAACAACATCGCTAATACAGGCACACTAGAGGAAATAATTGACATCTCGTGTGGGAGTTCTAAAAAACAAGTTCCTCATAGAACCATTTAGGGTTGGGGTGGTGGGAGGTCTGATTGTAGATACCATTGGCCTACTCCTACAACTCAATCACTTCCAACAACATCGCTAATACAGGCACACTAGAGGAAATAGTTGACATCTCGTGTGGGAGTTCTAAACACAAGTTTCTCATGGAACCATATAGGGTTGGGGTGGTGAGAGGTCTGATTGTAGATACAATTGGCTTACTCCTACATCTCAATTATTCCCAACAACATCGCTAATACGGGCACACTAGAGGAAATAGTTGACATCTCGTGTGGGAGTTATAAACACAAGTTTCTCATGGAACCATATAGGGTTGGGGTGGTGGGAGGTCTGATTGTAGATACCATTGGCCTACTCCTACATCTCAACCACTCCCAACAACATCGCTAATACAGGCACACTAGAGGAAATAGTTGACATCTCGTGTGGGAGTTCTAAACACAAGTTTCTCATGGAACCATATAGGGTTGGGGTGGTGGGAGGTCTGATTGTAGATACAATTGGCTTACTCCTACATCTCAATTATTCCCAACAACATCGCTAATACAGGCACACTAGAGGAAATAGTTGATATCTCATGTGGGAGTTCTAAAAACAAGTTCCTCATGGAACCATATAGGTTTGGGGTGGTGGGAGGTCTGATGGTAGATACCATTGGCCTACTCCTACAACTCAATCACTCCCAACAACATCGCTAATACAGGCACACTAGAGGAAATAGTTGATATCTCATGTGGGAGTTCTAAAAACAAGTTCCTCATGGAACCATATAGGTTTGGGGTGGCGGGAGGTCTGATGGTAGATACCATTGGCCTACTTCTACAACTCAATCACTCCCAACAACATCGCTAATACAGGCACACTAGAGGAAATAGTTGATATCTCATGTGGGAGTTCTAAAAACAAGTTCCTCATGGAACCATATAGGTTTGGGGTGGCGGGAGGTCTGATGGTAGATACAATTGGCCTACTCCTACAACTCAATCACCCTAAACAACATCGTTAATAGGCACTCAATGAAATAGTTGACATCTTGTATGGGAGCTATAACTAACGAATATATTTCATGGTGTAAAAAAATGAATGTCATACCGTACTACATAAAACGTTAGTCTTTGTAACCTTAGTTTAAAAAGCCTTTGTTAATGAATATATATGGTATACTATTATTTCACTACTTTTGACAGTATAAATTTGCAAAGCACCCTCTTAAAATAATAAAAATGTTGGGCCTACCAAGGGTGGAGGCGAAGATACCGAACTCAGAAAGACAGAAAACAAAACTCACAAGTTACGGCAAAAATTCAATTTATTCAAAAAGATATCTTAAAATTGAAAAGCAAGTTAGTAAAATGTACTTAAGTTTAAAAATGAAATAATTTTAAAAGAGTTAAACATGCTATATAGAACATTTGGGTTGTTACTAGTTCGACGGTTAATAAATCTTGTTAAGCCTAACCAAAAATATGACTATGGAAAATGTATAAACTCTAAACAAAATAAATAACAACAAAAAATTAAATAACAAGTAATAAAACGCCAGAATAACAGTAAACAGTAACTACAAACAAATTACAAGAGAGGTAAAGTCAGGAAAAAGTCTGAAAAGAGGATAGGCCTAGAATTTGAACCCTGTTTACCAGGCATCTGAAAAAATTAAAGTTACAGAAAACAACAATTATAGTATTAGAATACAAAGTTAAATCACCAAAACATGAAAATAACAAAACAAAATAAGATTAAAATGATGCAAACTATATTTGCAATTCTGCACCCATGTGCCTAACCTAGCTGTATATGCCAATAGAGTAAAGGGGAAACGGGCAGGAAGAAGAAAGAAACGAACCACAATTCGACACACAAACAATCATCCACATAGAGAAATATACGATTGAAACTGTGCAATGGCACGAATTAGACTTTTATTATATTTAAAAATACTGAATTTTGTCATTAAAAAGCTGTAAATATACCCTTCACGTGAGAAATTTCGAAATTTGATTTATAATGTGTTTAAGTGGCGAGAATACTCACATCATTAGATTAAAGCTATTTAAAAACCAACTTAGATTTATATTTGACGATGAACTACGTCTTTATTCAATATGGTGCTCTTTTAAGAAGTTGTATTTTACTTTATTATATTTCATTGATTAAATGATGCAAATAAATCAAATCAGAATCTTAAAATGCTGGAAAGAGGTATGTTTAACATTAAGTAAAATTTAATGTTAGTAAAAACTTCACTTAAAATATTTTATAACAATAAAAAGATTTTCGTAATTTCTTTAAAACAAAATTTACGGTTTGTAATTAATTAGTTATTACAAAAATTAAATTAATAAGACATAACACAATCATCATTCCTAATTATATCAGTCAGTTATTGGTACTAAACTCGTAACTTCGTCATACCAATAAAGGTGTATTGAAACTTCCCAGACTATCCACTGGGAAATGTAACACACCAACCCATCAATCTAACTAGTGGAGTCCTGCAATGTGAAATACTGGCGGTGATATGTTGTTATCTATATGAATGTAAATGTATGCAGCTACAATGTAGCCATACTTTAGTAGCCATCCATGTTATCCAACGTAGAAGTGTGATTTGGTACATCTATAAAATAAACAAAATTGTGTACATAAAACACTCTTCCAATAAAAAAATGACAGCAAGGTTTGTGGGTGTACATTGTTATATGTTGATGTTTTAAACTCTAATAATGATTACTAGTTGAAATCTTTCAATCTGGTGTTATTTTACGATTGGGTCGGGCAGAGTGGGAGCTGCTTGTTATATTTAGGATATTAGGGTTTCGGCAGTGAAGGAGAACGTTCCAGCGCTCATCATGGGCGCGACTAACTGCGAAAATAACTTAGAGTTTTTGTTTATGTTCAACTTCTACAACAGTGTTTAGTTGTGAAAAATAATGTTAATGTTGAAAGTTTGAAAGTTTGTTTTAATGTTATTTATTGTTTAAATTATAATTCATTGTCTTATTGATACTATACATAGCGGAAAAAATTTATTTGATAGATTCGTTAGTTTTAATGAAACCAACCGATGGTCACTACAGCTGATTATGTAATAAGCGGAGTTTCCTACTGCGCTGCCAACACGTGGCCTACCGTCTACTTAGTCCCCATGACAACGTTTAAATGGAATCACAAGGGGAGGGGAGTGTTTCTCTATCTCACTTCCACCACTCACCACTTAGTGCATCTCTCTCGTACCGATGAATTCAGTCTTATTTTATTTCCTAAATAACCTAGTGGCACTCGAGAAAATTATGGTTACTCCGCTAGTTTGGCTAGTTATTGGATTATTTTTGTATGTCTATACTTTGTTAAAACTCTGTTAGTTACTTATAATATTGTTTTATGAAAGTTTATTCTTCTAAGTTTTTTTTATGTATTGAGTCTATTCAGTTAGATTTCAACCACGCAGATAATTTACAATTGCATAATACTTTATAAGTAGCCTTGTAAGGCGAGATATTATGTTAATTTATTATTTATAATATACTATGTTTTGCTGCTCCAAACAAGAGCAGATCATTATTATCCATGTGAGAAGTAATTCCTTGCGTAAAACTAGAATTAAGTTAGTAATATATAAATGAACATTCTGATTTGATTTACCATAGTAATATGGTTACTAACTCAGCAAGGAATGTGTAAAGTGTAATGTATATTTAGCAAGGTACTGATTTGTATTTAGATAAAACAAAGTCTAACAATACCCTGCCTTGATAAATGGTGTGGGATTCACAACAATGGTGGCCAATACACCCTTGTAATTACTCGCTAGATTACCCTTTGTGGATGAGTTGTCTGAAACAATTAATTGATAGTTTACAGTTAGTTAATAGATTCTTAGTTGGTTCCCTAAATTAAAAAAAATCACTTTGGGCTTTCATTTATAATGAAAGTAATGAAATATCCAAAAACCAATGTAAAACAGATATGCTTTAAGAGTTTTACACTTTTACTAACTAATATTTAAGTACTTTCTTTATTTATTTTTACTTAATGCTGTAACGTAAAACGTGTCCATTATTTTCACAAAATGTAATTAGTTTATACGTTGCTTGGTTAAAACTGAGATGATGGGAGAACTATGAATATCACTTGTTTGTGTAGGATCGTACAACTTGAGATTATAGGAGAATTATGAATATCTTATGTTTGTGTGTAGACTCGTACAAACTGAGATGATGGCAGAATTATGAATATCGCTTGTTTGTGTGTAGGTGTAGGCTTTTACAAACTGAGATGATGGGAGAACTATGAATATCGTTTGTTTGTGTGTAGGCTCGTACAAACTGAGATGATGGGAGAACTATGAATATCGTACGTTTTTGTGTAGGATCGTACAACTTGAGATTATGGGAGAATTATGAATATCTTATGTTTGTGTGTAGACTCGTACAAACTGAGATGATGGCAGAATTATGAATATCGCTTGTTTGTGTGTAGGTGTAGGCTTTTACAAACTGAGATGATGGGAGAACTATGAATATCTTTGTTTGTGTGTAGGCTCGTACAACCTAAGACTATGGGTGAACTATAAATATTGTCGCGGGCTGCAACAATAGACGACCGGTTTAGCAAGGAGAGGGACAAAGGTGCTCCGCCCTCTGCCTTTGTGAGAGGGCGCCTCGAATATGATTGGTTCCCTCCTTACCCCGCCACGCCTACCCTCCTGCCCCGTGAAGAATGTTCTCCATGTTTCTGGAAAGTCGCCTCCCCGCCATCGCTGGGCCTTTCTTCTAGTCACCGGAACCTTCGAGAAGGTGGGGTATCCCTATATAAGGGACTCGCCTGATCAGTGAGTCAGTCTGGTTTTGGAGCAGTGAATTGAAAGTGTGACAGTAACTGTGACAGTGATCTATCGAGAAGATAGTGTGACAGTAACCGTGACAGTGCTCTATCGGGAAGTTAGTGTGACAGGACATTGAGAATTATTGTCGTATTGTTATTTGTAAGTAATAGTGTTAGGACATTGAGGACTTGTTATTAGATTATAGATTCCTCTTTGTTAAATCAATAAGTGTAAAAAAAATTGTTTAGAACTTAGCTATTACTTTATTTTATTGTAATTAGATATTGTTAATAAATAGTTAGTTTAAATCAGAAATCGCCATTCATTCATTTATTTAAGAACCCTAGATACGTAACAATATCGTATGTTTGTTTGTAGGATCGTACAACCGTCAATTCAATAAGTACTTATGAAGCTGTTAATGAAGAATAATTACGTGGTTAATGAATTATAATTAATTTGGTTAATGAAGAATAATAACTGCATATAATGACAAATGTTGATGCCTGGAAGAGTCAACTTTACATAAAGATAGGTGGGTGGGACTACCGTCAACGATGAGTGTTTAGGTAGATGGGAGGGCCATTCAAATTTGTTTCAGGCTAATCGAGAAAGATGCAATTCTAACACCAAATTAGTATTTTTTTAATTTCATTATTTTCTTTGTTTGTTTTTTGTTTTTATTTTAAAGTTTGTCTTTCCATTCCATTGCCATTTTAAACCTAGTATTCTAGTACTTATACAACATAGATCCAACCATGATGCTAAATTTACTTGGACCTCCCTGGATTCAAACACGTGACTTCCTGTGCATTGAAGTTAGTAGTGCTAACGATTAGGGTAGCAGAAGGCCTTCATAATTATTTGGACAACACCAGAGAAGGTAAAGGCAATGAAGGTACAGACCATCCAGCCAGAATCTCAAATTTATCCTTCTTAATACGTTACATTTTATTAATATAAATAATAATTGTCGAACTTAAAAATTATCTTGATAAGATTATAATTAGTAAAAGAAATCTTTCCTCGAAAAAATATTTACAGAACATTTTACAGTCTTTTTAAGAAATACTTTGGCAGAAAGAAGATTTCCATTTTTATCCTTATTGAGATTGTTTTTAGTGAGTTCCTAATTCGTAATAATTGTTTTGGAATTTATTAAATCGTTAAGTGAGTGTCCTTACTTTTTACTGGCACGTATTTTATAAAGAGGTATCTTATTTTATTATAAGGAGGTAGCATATTATTTTATATACTATCACCTATTTTTACTGGCTTATGAAACTTGCGTTCCTTAAAAATTGTGTGTTTGTAGACAATACCACTCATTGATATATTTACGAACGACATAAAGAAAATTAGCTTCTCACTTGTTCTTGATTTATCTGTAATTTGAAATGTATGCAGTTTGTTGTATGCTTTTGTAATATTTATTTACTCAATATATTTAAGCTAACCAATAGTTGTAGTTGACTAGTTGAATTTATTATAGTTATTCAATTTCGAATAGTACTTAGTTACTAATACATTTCTTTCTTATTATTCTATTTTTCATGTTTAGTTGTATTTAAATGGCATGTATATTTTATCAAACATTATACCATGAGAATGAAAAGAGTAGTAAATGGTTTAAAGCAAACACTACATGGGCAGCTTGCTGTTGTCCCATGAAACAGTGCTGTGCACATTGCAATGTTATTTTTGTATTTGTTTCACTTGGGTTTCTCTCCACACAGTTTGTAGTTCCAGATCATTATTTGTTTGTAGTTTTATCATTATTAGCTATCACGCAAGGGATGTATTCAATCCAGTGCAATCCATTTACTAACAGTTCGAATAAGATACTGTTTCAGCAAAAATGTTTGGTTGTTAGAAAATAATATTGGATATTCTTCTGTCATGGAATAATTATACGTCCATAAATGCTTTTTGTTAAATTGTAAATTTTGAAAGGCTTATGTAGGTTAAGAAAGATTTATTAACACTATTTTAACTACTAATACACAGTGTCGTATGATCGTATTAAGTTTTAATAGGCGATAACTAAGCAGTTTAAAGGGACTATAGAAAAGTATTGGTTGTGAATGAAAAAGCACTCATACATTGTTATTTATCAGTATGCACCATTATATTGATATTTAAATTCAGAAACAAAACTTTCCATATGATTATAGTAGCATTATTTTTATTTTGTGAAGTTTTGTATACTTGTATTCGGTATGGTATAGAATTGATCTTCCTACAATACGTCTCCTCAACTTTGATATATTGTAAGGACGAAGTTTAAACACACGTCCTTTTACATAATGTAAAGACATTTACACGTAAAAATCAGGGAACCACTGACGATAGGTTCTACGCTTGGTCATTTTAATACCGACATGGTATCTGCTCAATAGTTGCCATCGACGTGGAAACGACTAGAGAAGTCTGGGGTGTCCGTGTTGTGTTGTAGTCAGACCGGATGGTGAATATGGAAGAGAACTGAGCATCAGGCTTGTCAATTATTCCAAAATCAGACCAACACTACGTGGTTTGGATTCCACGTAAAGCTGTAGGTCCCGTAGTTGCCCTGGATTATGGACTAATAATAAACGGTCCTTTCCGAGCTGTTGAATTCAGTTAGTAACAAGACTACACAGGTCATCCATACTTATCCTACACCAAATTGACCAGTCTTATTTGCCTTAAAATATCCAGCTGTGTCGGCATCTCAAAACTGAATAATAATAATAATAATAATACCCCATGAGTGACATGATTTCCAGGGGATATTTAATAACTTTTAATAGTTATAAAAATTAATGCTGTATTACGTGAGCTTTAGCCTCTTCTGTCTGAACCATAATTCTTCTTGTTCCTGTTCTTAGAAGCTCTAAAATTGTAGGCCAGAACATTAAAATATAATGTTCAAAATGAAAATCACGATCACACCTCACCCTTTTAAAAAGTAAGGCTTTATCACTTTATTATTTTCCACAGCAAATTGAACAGGTTTTACGGAATTTGTTAAATTTATATTTACTTGAATAAAAAACTATCTTGCCTAGTAACCGCTTCAATCACATGGTACAGAGGTGTGATTGAATTAAAAAAATATATATTTTCATAAAAATGTACTCAGACAACAAAGCCTCGATGTTCTTCGGCCTAAGCCACATTGGCAACTTCAACAGGGTTAACAGCCAAACACAATGTGGCCAACTGCACCTTCCTACCCCTTCATAGGCTAAGTGGTTCTCCCTCCAAACCGGTTAGTCTGTTTTGCCACCCCCTGTACCATAGAGGAGTTTAAAGTCTGATTATTTAAGTCAGTTAGTTTACTCTGGCTTTAACAAATATTATTTTACTTTTGTTAAAATAATAATATACGCAATTGTAATTTTAAAAAATAAAAAAATAAATATTATGTTTAACGTTTTGCGCCTGGATATACTGGATTAAGTAAAAATGTAAACCTGACGTAATTATTTGTTATACAAACTAACTTATTTTGTTTATATTATTAAAGTCAGTGTAAAGTTAGTTCTAAAAACAAGTTCCTCATGGAACCATGTAAGGTTGGGGTGGTGAGAGGTTTGATCGTAGATACCATTGACCTACTCCTACATCTCTATTACTCCCAACAACATCGCTAATACAGGCACACTAGAGGAAATAGTTGACATATCGTGTCAATAAAGTTAGTTCATTATTTTAAACTACTTTGTGGAAAACATTATTTAACCACATTGAATGAATGAGATGGTTTTTTCATCTAGTTTAGGTAAACATTAAACTATTATTGTTATGATAGGCCTACTTATTGTTAGCAATGGCCGTTATAATAATATATGTTAATACTAACACTACAATTCTATTTAAACTTACATTTTTTATGATTCATTTTAGAACAATAAAACCCCAGATTTCATTATCAGTTCTAAGCGACTACAATAATTGGCCAACTTTTATTTTTACTCCTAAATATACTTCATAATATGAACATTTAATCGTCAGTGTTTAAAAGAATACAAACTAAATTATTATAACTTAAACAATCTTTAAAAACTAGCATGTCAAAAAATATGCCTAAATATATTATAATTGACATTTCACCTCGGTCTTGTCATGTAATCAAGAAGGCCTGTCTACACTGTTTGTATTGCTGGCCCTCAGCACATCATTGTTGACTTAATTACGTCACCTGCAAACTTTGATCACGTGACCAGACCAGCTGATTTACCTTCTGTCTTAAGAGAGGTTTTATTATCCCTCTTCACAAGTATTATTTACCGAGTTCTATTAAATAGTTAATTAAGTGGAAATAAATCTTATGGCAACTATCTACTCTTCTTTCTCTTTTGTTTTAAAATATAGCAAAACAGTTACAACTAATTTATAGGAATTTAATACCTTAAAACAATTTACAATGGATTGTTAACATTTAAAACTACTGAATTAGAAGATGTTATAATTTTGAAATTTATTATTTTACTATAATAATCAACATACAATAAATGAAACTAAATTACAATATAAAACAGTGATGTTTATTCAATTTAAAATTATTTTCATTTCCTATCCAATAAACTTTAACATCAATCAGATAATTTTGCTCCTCTTTTAGCCAACATTTTCAAGGTTTTCATCCACACACACATTTTGAGGTTAAGTGGTAGAGAGGGCTTTGCAGCACTAACTTCGCCTCTTGAATATAAATAAAGATGTTTTTCATTTCATTTCATTTTCATTTCATTTCATTTCATTTCACACCACTGCACTGATTAACTTATTTTAGTTACGTTGGTAAGGAATTGTGTATAATATATATGCCAAATTGTCATGACACAGTATTTCTCTTTAATATATATTTTTTTATTTATATTGACATTTTTAAATGTCAACTTACTGTAAAAGCTCTTCAAACATACAATAATTAACATATATTTTCAACATATTTTATTTACTAGAACTCCTTTAGATTTAATTTTTAGTATGAATGCAGAAGTGACAATAATATGAAAGATTAAAAATATAAATAAATAAATAAAGGCTAAACGCCCAGTTAACATAAAATGAAACAGAGAAACATTTATACAAACGATATAGTTGAAGTATAAAAAGAATTTTGGTGAAAACTGGACAGGAAGGAGGTCTATAATCATTTGGCTCCTGTCCAGACTGTAACTTCTCCAACCTGGGCAATACCTCTACAAATTGAGTTACTCACAACTTAACTGAACTAATATTCTCTTAAGTTGTTTTATTCTAATCCACAGTGAGGATGTTTATAATTCAGTTACCGTGCGACGACTTATATTTTTCTTCTTCTTTGTAAGTGTTAAATATACCGTCGTAGATGGCATTTTTTATTAACAGGATGTGAAAGATTATGGTGTTGAATGACTTTTAGTAAAAGTGTTTTACAATTTACTCCATAATTTATGTCCTTGTAAACTATCAGTGGAGAAATTGTTTATGGAAAAATCATATGATTTGAACAGTCAATTTTTTTACCTACAATGGTTTTAAGTTCATGGAGTTTCATTTTATACCGAGCGTGGTAGCTCAGTGGTTAAGGCTTCGGACTATGAAAGATAAAGTCCAAGGTTCTAACACTCAACTGAGATTGTAGATTGTACATCACTCGTTCAATAAAGTTCAGCACATGCTGTACAGTATCTAGTTAACTTCTTTCTGCAGCTCATGTAAATTGTAGAAAGAAGCTAATAAATAAATAAAATAGATCAATGCTATGTTCATAGAGAAGTGTTCTTGAAATATGGTACTTTCTAACAACGTTTCGTTCAATTTTAAGTAACTGATCAATTTTACAATGTTTATTTTGTGTGCGTGTATGTGCAGGAATGGTCCATTAGCAGCGATACGTGTTGTGGTCGGCTATCAGATGACGGTAGTACTTAAAGCCCTGCTCCAAATTTATAAAAGTGGATGAAATTGAAGTAATTGATACGACCAGGCTACGTTATTGTGAGGCAAGCTGTGCTCTATACTTATCCCAGCTCCCCACTTCATTTTCTCACCAGTGAGATTGCCCCTTCTAAGGCTTCCAATTGTAATTTTATACTGTGAACTCTCATTTTGTAGATTGGAGGTTCTATTGAGCATTTAAAAACAATTGTGCCTAAATATAGAGCTGTAACTGGATATCTCTGAAACGTTTTGTAGGTAACAGTTGTAGGACTACACTCTGGATGCTATAATATGATTTCAGAAAATGTGTACTTTTCCAAACAGTTTGGATTTTATATTGTGTTAGTTTTTAATTTTGTGTATATAAAAAGGTTATAATTATCTATGCAATTGTAGCAAGCCTTCACATATAATATAGGAAAGAATTAATCATATACTATACAATATTAAAAATACTCCTGGTAAAAAAATGTATTTATATTATCTAATACTATACTGTATAATGATAGAAAATATATTATATTGTTCCTACAGTAATAGGGATCCTACAGTAAAATTTGGATATAGGGCAGTGTTTCTCACGAAGTAATCAAAATGAAAGATAATTTCCTGCCAGACTTTGGTGAAACTAGCAGTATTTTTGCTGGATAGAAACATAAAAACTACACACATTCCTAAATAAATGACAACAACAGTTATAATATACTTACAAAAATACTGTTGTTTCTATAGGGAACAACAATTGAAAAAAACTGATACCCCGTTTTGATGCTGTAAGTTATATATTGTGTAAAGTTATAAGAATAATTGATACACTAAAAACTGTTATTAATATTTAATTCTGCTATATAATTATCATACTTAAATAACTCAACAAAACTTAACGCCTTTCCTCTGATTTCCATCAATATTTTATGATATCACACTAAACAAACTGTTATCTAAAGAACACAAACAAAATAATAAATTAAACAATCATCACAGACTGATCTGTGTAATAATATTGGCAGAATAACACGAGTAAAGTTATGGAGTTGATATATAATCAAGGAGGTTAGTCTACACTGTTTGTATTGCTGGCCGTCAGCACATCATTGTTGACTTAATTACGTCACCTGCAAACTTTGATCACGTGACCAGACCAGCTGATAAGTTACAGCTGATTTACATTAACTGATTGGCCTCTACGTCAATAGTGGATTTATAGTATTATTTAAAAACTACTAATTATAATTTTTACGATTATCTTTTATTATGTTTTAAAGTGTAACATTTACTTATTATTAAGTAAATGGAATTGTAATTAATTTTTTTTTTTTTTTTTTTTTTTTTTTTAAGGAGTGGCCGATCTCCTCCTTAACCTTACTCTGACCATTCCCCATAGACCATTGATCTGTGCGAGGAACTTATTCAGTCAGAGTAAGGGGGCGAACCTGTACAGTACAAGGTGAAAATTACTGATAAATCTTTTCAGTCTAGGCCGGATTCGAACCAGCGCTATCTCTAACCCAAGCTCAAAGTCCTGACGCCTTAGACCACTCGGCCACTGGCTCGCCCAATTATTATTTTACTTATAACAATTTAGGGCTTAAATTTTAACCAATAAGGCTAGTTTATTAGAATCTTTTTCCGTGTTGTTTGTCAAATAAAAAAACCGTATGATATATAATAATTTTGTATTAAGATTTCTTTGTAAACATATTAAATATGAGTTTATATTT
Source organism: Stictocephala bisonia (assembly GCA_035578905.1). NCBI lineage: Eukaryota > Metazoa > Arthropoda > Insecta > Hemiptera > Membracidae > Stictocephala > Stictocephala bisonia. The sequence goes on along the minus strand of JAQJVL010000015.1, from coordinate 5,809,060 downwards.
ATATAAAATATACCATTCTAATATTACTTTATTTCTAATATAAACCTATAAAACTGCATAAACGAATGAATAGGATATATTTATTATTAATGTATAAATGTTTCTTCGATCCGATACAAACTATAAAATTATCCTTACTTAAATTCAGATTCCAATTGAAACCTTTTATACAACCTATAGGTCCCTTCAACTTAATACAGGTAAATTTAGATCTTTACAGATTTCAGTAACCTTTAAATATTTTAATGTTATTTGTTGTAGCTTTTGATGTTTGGAAGTTCAGTTTATAATATTTATTACTTTTATATTTATTTTGTTTACAACTAATTTATTCACATAAGTGCAGCGAGAGATTTTTATTTCTTGTGCCTGTGAGGGACTATTTTCATCATTGCCCTGTAAATACTACTATATTATTATTAATTTTTGTGAAAATACATTTTTGTCTATCTGTCTTATCTAATTTACTGTCTCTCTTTGTTGAAACAGTGTTTTTTTGTTTTCTTTTTCTAGATAGAAGTTATGACTCAGAAGATAGAAAGTTAGGCACTAAAGAAAGTGCCAGTGGTACTGAAAATTCGTGTGATTATGTGATTCTTTTGTGTATGTTACTACTACTCTGGTGTTAATGATCTTGTCTTCTAAGGTAAGCTTGCTGATGTCCTATCTCGCCAATATACTAAAGTTATGACTCATTATCCTACGAAAATAGGTCTGTACATAACCTTAAACAAACTTATATCATGTCTTGGTGATGGGAAATTAACCTTTTAGTTTATGAAAATATGTATATTTATAACTTTATTAAAACTATTTACTGCTGACATTATTACTACTGGCACATTATTGTTTTAATCTTAATTCCTTATTACCATACTTTATTTATTATATTACACTAAATATAAAACAATTACCAAATTGGTTAATTTTTTGTGTGTAAGAGTAAATATAAAGATAGAACGAACACAAATATATTTTCGGAACTACATGTTTCTAAAATGTGATTTATTCCAAACCAGTCAATAAAGCTTTGGACATTGACAATAGTGCATTTATAAATATTTGGTAAGAAATGGGGTGTATTTCTGAACACAGGCCCTACAGCTGTTGTCATAAAATAAGCTTATGTATTAGCCATGTGAAAACATTATCACCATTTGTTTCTCGTAATATATTCAGCCTGGTCGTGTCATTTGTACAACTCGCAACTATTCAATTTCCTTACAAAATGAAACAATGTCAATAATATGAATGTTGCTATATATCCGAATATGCTGATTGGCTAATAAAATGAATACCTGATTTACCAAAGACACTTTTTTATGAATGAGAGTGATTTTTTATTGTCAAATCATTTGTGAATTATGTTTTATACTCTTTGTATCTCTTTTGTCTGGAGTTATTTCTGTTTGCAAGTATCTTTTTAAGGGTTAAGTATAGTTCAGACGACTCTATTAATCCTCAATTTCCGTTCACTGAAGATGTACTTGAAGACTTATATAAACGGTGCCCAGCTTCGACTTTCGTATATTTTACAGGATTGTTTTTCAGGTTATCTGAGCATTGTTATCTGAGTATTCTTTAATCATTTAACAATGCTTTCATTCACAAAAAATAAGTTTTATCTGTTATTTATCAACCGATCTTTTAAAATGGCGTATCGTTTAATTTTTAATAACGTAGTCTACAAATATTGTACCCTATTTTAACATATTTGCATAAAATTTATAACTTTCCTTTACATATATATATATATATATATATATATATATATATATATATATATATATATATATATATATATATATATATATATATGACTTTGAAATTGTTACACAGCCGCCATTTTGAAATTAACACTCTAAGACATTCAGCGTTTTACATAAAATGTGCCATTTTAAGATCCACTTTCATACGACAATTCAGTACTGTATGTAAAACGGTGTTTGAGATATTCAAATAATTGTAAAAAACACATACCGACACACAGACAGAGCAAGAATCGGTATAGGACACATGTTAAATGGCATTATTTGCTTGTATTGACGTGACACAGATCCTCTAAAATATGCGACAGTCGAACCTAGACACCCTGAATATATAATGCAACCTGCAATTGTTTTATAACAAACAGCGTATTAATCAGTTACTGAAAATTACGTCAGTTTGATATTATTTTTTTACTGGTAAATTCACAATATTAGAGCAACGTTAAATCCACGATAATCCTTCCAAGCTCAGTGAGTTACTATTGTTGACGTTTGGTGTACGACAGCCTGAAGTAAATTTGCACAACAAAAAGGTGTAAATTGCTTTGAATCGTTATAATGTAAAGGTATGTAAATTTCTAGGGAGAGGTAATTTAACTTTGCAACCTTCTTCAATTCCCTCCCAACATCATGTTCATTGGAAACCACAGAGACAGTTCCTTGTAATGTGTTCGTCTACATTTTATAGTATTGTATAGATTCCTTATTACGTGTAATTGTATTCTGAAGGAGACATCAACTCGTCCTACAAAATTAAAATTTTAAAAATTAAATTAAAACTAATAAAAATATGGAGAAAAATTCACTGAATGTTCTTAAAAAATTTTCCACCGATTTTAATTTTTTTTCAACGCCAAGGATATATATCTCTTACTTTAAAATACAACGTTGCTATGGGATAGTGGTCAAAATCCATTACGCTAAATTTAGTGTAGTTTACATCTCCCGGGATTTGAACTAGCGACACCCTGCATTGAAGTCCGATGTGGTAATCGTTAGACTAGAAAGATGACCAAAAACGATAATTACAGATTAATTTCCATATTGTTAAAAACTTTTTTTTTATAAAAAATCAATTTTACAACTCTTCGATGATTGCAGAGATTCTAAATCATTTCATGTTAATCAAGGTCAATAAACCAAATGGGACATTTTGCCAAAAGTGACCAAATACATTTGGACTCCACTGAAAAATCCTAATAAAAATTAACACATATTAGTATTAAAAACAAATTAATGTAAGAGAGAATTTTAATTCTAAGTCAAAGGTAAACTTGCTAGCTACTAATTTTAAATAATTTTTAAAATTTGTATGTAAACACAGGATCTCAAGAGTTATTGAAGGTACTAGATTACTTAACATTATACTCTGTATTATGTTAATTTGCAATAAGGTTTCAACTAAGACCTCCCTATTTTATTCTAAACGAAGAGTTTGCAAATGTGAGTTAATACCAATTCCTTTGTGGGCATGGAAAATATTTCCTACATCGATATATAGAATTACCGATATATCGCAAACCAAACATCGATCTAACGATAATATCGAAAGAAAAACATAGATATATCGGGTAACTGATACATCGAATTGTAAATAATTTATCTGTATACAATTATGCTCTCTTATATCATGACCAAAAATACTCTCATGTGTTGCTGTCACTATTAAGAATATGCTATTGAATGTAAAAATTGAAAACATTTATCTACACGAAAAAAAGTTGTGGTCTGTGGGGTTGAATGAAAGAAATTCTAAATAAGAATAATTATACATTTCATTATTATGTTAATTATGAAATTAACATGATAATTGATGTAATAACATTCGTATAGGATCAACACCCATTCCACCCACTAGCCTACAAAAAACTACATTTCAGTGCTTTCACCTCACGTAAAAAGCAAAAAAGCTACTTTACTATTTCAATGCATGTTTTGTATGCATAAAAGGCAATTTAAATGTCTTTTTTGTTCGAATCGTGATGATTTTTAGGAGAAAGAATATCATTAATATTTAATGATATAATATTTCGGACCAAAATATCGATATGGGTGATAATATCGACAGAAAATATTGATATTAATATATCGATATATCGAAATATATTTATCGATATTTCCAATGTATCGATATATTGTTGACATCCCTATTCCTACATTGTCATAGAGGACTTGAGATGAGCATTCATAAACGAAGCCATTTTATACCCTGAAAATTTCAGTGATGTGGCTATAAATACATTTGTATGAACTCTTGAATTGGTTTACTGGAGAAGAGGTTGAGCGACTTAGCGGCTTACCCTTCCTCACTTCGCCTAAGGTGTATTACTGTTCAGTTGGTTTACTATACTTTATAGATATACATATCAATATTTTTTTGGATTGTACCTCATTCAAGAGCTTATAATTACTCCAATATTTCATACAATCAGCATTTTTGTATGCACTCATTTACATGACTTTTGTTGAGTATTTATCGTTTATTTATCCAGGAGCATAAACATATAGGTAAAACTGCTAAACTATTATTCTACAACTTAAAATTGCCTTAACTGGTCAATATTTTATGTGTACTGTAATTTTAGTTAATCTTGTAGTAAAGTATAATAAATAAGTTTACATGAAACAATTATGAAAAATTGTTTACCATTTTATATAAAAAATGAATTTATAGCTTATTTTATACGCAGTAAACATTTTAAATTTGTTAATATTGATAAATTAGAGCCTTTGATGATTCTGGTAGTTACATACATTCATAAAAAAAAGAAAACACAACAAGATTTTGAAATAAATAACTAAAAAACTATTCACACTCCAACCTCGTCTACTTCGACAATAGATCAATCCAGTCTTTTCCTTTTAAATCTTCTCCGTCTTCTTCACCCGACCACACAAATAATTGGTTCTTCTGATTCCAATTTCTACACCACCTTCTCTATACACCTGTAATGCAACCACTGTATCAAACTCACTATCTGTAGATATCTTCATATTTTGTATTTATTATTGAATGTTGTATCTATTAATTGATACTAAATTATATTTATTAGTCTGTTATGTAATGTATCTATTACACTCGTATCTTTATTGTAAGGTATTGTTTTTATGCGTATCCACACAATTGTAAATGTCACTGTAGTTGGAAATAAAAATTAAAAATAAAAATTAACATTTTAATACTTGTGGCAACTTCACACCTTACAAAAGTGACTATTTTTGTAATCGTGATTTAAATAATTTAGAAAAAAATATAACATGCTCATTTACAACGCCCATTTTGCTTCATTTTGATACAAAACATACAGTGGTGTATTATTAAATTATTTTAGTAATATATGTTTATTAAAAAAAATTACTATAAGTTTCCTTTAGATGGGGTCTTTAAAGACCCAAAGAGACCAGTTTAAGGTTTTAAACTTCAATAAATTTTCGAACGTACAAAATAAATATCAAAACAGCTAATATAGAAATAATAAAAAAAAAAAATATCTGTGGTGTATACGCATAATAATGGTATATGAAATAAAATGTTAGTTCTGAAAACTGATAACATATAAAAAATACCTGAGTAAACAAACTAATTACTCCTACTAAACAGAATTTATTTCCTAAGTAATTACAGAAATGTAAGGAATGCCTTTATTAACTATGTTATAGTGACTTGTTTCAATAGAGTAGGCTTATTGGGGATTCTATTGAAATTATAAATTTTCTTCAATATATTTTTGTCATCAGGGTATACATTTGTTAGATCTATTTCGATTTTTGAAAAGCTTTCTACCGTTTCAATAAAACAATGTTATACTTTATGGATTCTTCAAAAGAGAGAGAAAAGCTTATTAATTTTTAATTTTGTTTGTGGATACGAAAGCATTCACAACTGCTTTAAATAATTTTAATATTGTGAAAGTCTACGATAATATTCCTGGGAAAAAACTCCTACAACAGCTGTTTCATCATTCACCTGGAAAATTGTTTATTTCATCTGATATAAACTATCTGACAGATAAATTTAATTAATCCCCCCAGCGTTTATTTACTCTCGATATTGTTGTTTATTTGCACAAACTGGCTACCGGTAGTTCAATTTACAATTTTAATTATTTAATTTTCTTTTAGTTTACCTTCCTTTTAATTAATTCATGTTTTAAATTAACTATTGAAAAAAATAACAAATGGCACAAAAAATACTACCAAGTGACAATAGAAGTTAGAATAAAACAAAAATGTTTTAAAATATAAATTTTCTTTAATGATATTTAAGTTGCTATTAGTAAAACGTTACTTTTTAATTTGCGGTTAGAACGATTACTTGTTTTATATTATTATCCTAATTTTAGTTAATAAATAGGGAAGTCTACTTTTTTGGTTTCTATTAAGTACAATATGATTGCTAAACTAATTTAAGATACTAAATTCAGATTCAATAGTATATTTTTTTTTCAATTTAATTCATTTATCAAAAGTTATATGCAATTGATATGTACTATCGATTATATATTACTGCTAACTCTTTAATGGTTGTAATATTAATAAATTAACCAAACTTTATTTTCCTTGCTAACGATAATACTGTTGAACAATATTTATCACTAATACCTAAAGTTAATTCAAAGAAATCGATTACTTCCGAGGGCAATACAACAGCCGCATAACTTGTCAGTATATCGATAATTATTAAATAGCACAAATGGCCCTACTTTGGCGATCCATGCTGCCTACAAGATACACGTTTTTGATCACTTTTATCTTCTCACTCACGTAACCAGATAGATAGTGATCACTTTAATCTTCTCACTCACGTAACCAGATAGGTAATGATCACTTTGATCTTCTCACTCACGTACCAGATAGGTAATGATCACTTTAATCTTCTCACTCACGTAACCAGATAGGTAATGATCACTTCGATCTTCTCACTCACGTAACCAGAGAGGTAATGATCACTTTGATCTTCTCACTCACGTAACCAGATAGGTAATGATCACTTTAATCTTCTCACTCACGTAACCAGATAGGTAATGATCACTTTGATCTTCTCACTCACGTAATAAGATAGGTAATGATCACTTTGATCTTCTCACTCACGTAACCAGATAGGTAATGATCACTTTGATCTTCTCACTCACGTAATAAGATAGGTAATGATCACTTTGATCTTCTCACTCACGTAATAAGATAGGTAATGATCACTTTGATCTTCTCACTCACGTAATAAGATAGGTAATGATCACTTTGATCTTCTCACTCACGTAACCAGATAGGTAATGATCACTTTGATCTTCTCACTCACGTAATAAGATAGGTAATGATCACTTTGATCTTCTCACTCACGTAATAAGATAGGTAATGATCACTTTGATCTTCTCACTCACGTAATAAGATAGGTAATGATCACTTTGATCTTCTCACTCACGTAACCAGATAGGTAATGATCACTTTGATCTTCTCACTCACGTAATAAGATAGGTAATGATCACTTTGATCTTCTCACTCACGTAATAAGATAGGTAATGATCACTTTGATCTTCTCACTCACGTAATAAGATAGGTAATGATCACTTTGATCTTCTCACTCACGTAACCAGATAGGTAATGATCACTTTGATCTTCTCACTCACGTAATAAGATAGGTAATGATCACTTTGATCTTCTCACTCACGTAATAAGATAGGTAATGATCACTTTGATCTTCTCACTCACGTAATAAGATAGGTAATGATCACTTTGATCTTCTCACTCACGTAACCAGATAGGTAATGATCACTTTGATCTTCTCACTCACGTAATAAGATAGGTAATGATCACTTTGATCTTCTCACTCACGTAATAAGATAGGTAATGATCACTTTGATCTTCTCACTCACGTAATAAGATAGGTAATGATCACTTTGATCTTCTCACTCACGTAACCAGATAGGTAATGATCACTTTGATCTTCTCACTCACGTAATAAGATAGGTAATGATCACTTTGATCTTCTCACTCACGTAATAAGATAGGTAATGATCACTTTAATCTTCTCACTCACGTAACCAGATAGGTAATGATCACTTTAATCTTCTCACTCACGTAACCAGATAGGTAATGATCACTTTGATCTTCTCACTCACGTAATAAGATAGGTAATGATCACTTTAATCTACTCACTCACGTAACCAGATAGGTAATGATCACTTTGATCTTCTCACTCACGTAATAAGATAGGTAATGATCACTTTGATCTTCTCACTCACGTAATAAGATAGGTAATGATCACTTTAATCTTCTCACTCACGTAACCAGATAGGTAATGATAACGAATTGATTACTCTTCTATTTTCTTTCTATTTGCCAAAGGCAATGCTATTATATATGCTTCATGATTTAAAGTATATAAAATAACATTAGTGGTTTTAAATATAAAAATATTTATTCACTTTGGTCAATACAGGGTGTTACAAAAAGTGGGGCTGGCATTTTCAGATTCTAGGTGTCATTCTAAGCTAAAAATGAAGAATAATATTTTTTCAATTTCCGTTTTGTTAAGCTGCTAGACGCCATTCGTTTTTTTCATAAACCAATGAATATCTTTGTTGTTTTCTTTACGTTGTTAAAACACTCAGTAAATGGATTCATGTTAGAAGATAATTTTTGATAAAAAATATTTTAAATTATCTTATATATTTTCTAAATTTATCTTTTATTTTCAATTGAATATTTTAAAAATTACGGTCATTTTGTTTTTGTTTTGACAAAAATCTAAAAAAATCACTGGTTTTATGAAAATTGTGTGATACAAAACAGTTTTTAAATACCGTTACATTTACAATTAAACCTGGTTTGTAAAAATCGGTTAAGAAATAACTATTTTATGAACTAACATTAATTCACCTGCAAACTAAATGGCTACTAATTTGACAGTATTTGAACTACACGTGAATTAATGTTAGTTCATACAATTTTTATTTCTTAACCGATTTTTACAAGTGAGGTATCATTGGAAAGGTAATGTTATTTTGTGTCTTTCACAATTTTTATAAAACCAGTGGTTTTTAGATATTTGTTAAAATAAAAACGAAATGGCCGTAATTTTGAAAATAATTAAGATACATTTAGAAAATAATCAAGATAATTTAAAAATATTTTTCAATAAAATACTACCCTCTAACATGAACCCATTTACTGACTTTTGTAACGATCGTAATTATAACAACAAATAAATAAATTATTTTATGGAAAAAAACAAAATGGCGTATAGCTGCTAAACAAAGCGGAAATCGAAAACAAATATTATTCTTAATTTTTAGTTTATAATTATACAACTTTTTTTAGCACTCTGTGTATTCAATAAAAATGCTGCATAGGATTCAACAAACAATGAAGGATAAGTTACCAATTTTAACTATAGTAAATTCAACAAGATTAAAAGCAAAACTCCGATAATTTTTTAGTAGCTAAGATACATTATTGTGTGTGTATTTTTTAAACTCTCTAAGACTTGTTATGGTTATGTCTCTCAAAAGAGCTCTTGAAATCGTCCATGGTGATTATGACAAACCGTTCTATGTAAAATATTTAAAAATGTTCTATCCTCTGTACACTGTCTGATCCTTTTCAGAAACCCTATCAATTTGTTTTTTATACAAATTCCACGAAATATTTGTCGAATATATACTGTACGTTAATTATTACATTTCAAGCTCGTTTAATAGCAATCACACCACCGAAAGTTTTTAGTAACTTATTATTTGGATATTTAAGTATTAGCTAAAAACATGTAGGCCTACTGCATTACCAACATTTAAAGAATTCTTGAGTTTTCTTGTAATTGACAAGACAACATATTATAACATATAGTTACGTACCATGGCAATTATTGAGTGTTCCATAACCCCCCCCCCCCGCCTATGTGCGGTTGGTGGCCCAGGTCACGTTGGCTGCTCGACTAATCGGGAAGACCCTAGATAGTGCGATAGTTTTCTAATCTTGTCCAGGTGGAATGTGTGACCTTCTGGAATTAAGGAAAAATACAAAAAACTTCGGCTGACTAGTCAGTATCAGACTTAAGTCTTCAACCTGGAGTGTAAGTGATAAGTTCTAAACAGTTTCTGTCCGTAGCAGATATTTAATGATTATTGTACAAGCGTGTGTTAAGTAGTGTTAATTATTGTTAGTGCTGTGGTTTAATTTCTAGTTCTAATATTATGTTAATTAGTAACACACATACTAACTAAAAGTGTCAATTAATTACTATGTGTAAATAAAAGAAAAAGGTAGTAACCACAGAAAGAAATTCACCATGTTATTCAGACTCTGTTGGAGAGTAATAATATATTATAAAAATATTTTACACGTTGTGAAAATTAAAAAAAAAAAAAAAAATCAATCCAAGTGAATATTTAACTCTCCCTCGCATCTTTCGATTCCTTAAGTTGTAAATTGTAACATATTTTATGCTCCAACATCTCCAGTGTTCCCTTTCTCTAACAACTTAAGATCAACGCTCCTTTCACCAAGGTCATAAAAGACTTGTTTACCACTGAATACCCATAAAGTGAAGGTTATAGCCACCTCGTGTTTTATGGCTATCCCCATTCCCTGTTCTCCATTATCTCTGAACTTTACAGCTTTCTAGGATGTTATGGAACGAGGTGAATCAACTTCAATTCTATCTTGGAAGATTTTTTTTTATATAATAATAATGTTCATCAACAGTAAAAAATGTTTATAAAACACATTTTCCGTGGTGGTGAATAACTGTAAATAAATTTTTATGTTTTTTGTAAGAAAATTTGTATGACAACGAAAATAGGTATATTTTTAAACAAATTAATAATTCTTTATTAATATTACAAATAATTATGTACTGTTTTTTCATATGCACAGCTCGTATACATTTATTTATCATTACTAATGGCCATATATAGTTTTTTAATTGGCATAATTATATTACATCAAAGATGTTATAGAGCAGGTAAAATATTTACTGTTAGTAGTAATCATAAATAGCCTTTAAAATTTTAACCCGAAAATAAGTAACGAATCTGCCTTTTAGTGCCTGATGGGATTATAAGCTTCAAGCAACAATATGTCACATAAAAAATAAAATTTTATTTTCGTAAACTAATAACAAATAATTAAAAACATTAGGTCATAAGGCATGTTTCAAAACTTATAATAAAAAAGTAGGTTTGTAATAACTTATTTGAATATTATAAAGAACATTAATATACACAACTAACTAAACATACTTATAATTAAACATAAATATCGTTTAGTTCCTCAAAAGATACTTAAAACTGGTATATTAAAAAATATACATGGACTTTAAAAGATTATAGATAAAAATTATTATTGACGATAAAAAAAGTATGGTAGCACAGGAATATAGTTTTAATTTATGCTTAACTGATTAAAGAAAGAAAATTGTAAATAGAAGTATAATTCGGATCCAGTAATTAAGTAAACATTCGCATTCCAAGGCCACTAAATCAAGAAGGAAAATAATGGTGGAAAAAGAATCTGTATGCATGACACATACTGGATCTTAATGTCACATTACACCTTTTTTTTAAATGTTCTAGTATGTCTATTTTATATTAAAAATTCTTCTATCAAGTACTGAACTAGGACAACTTGATAGCGGAGACTAAAAAAAAAAAAATCTTTTGGCGTACATTTAAATTAAGTACCCCAAAAAGGGAACTAATCACCAGACAACCTGGACTGAGGCCAAGTGCTTTTCATCTACTTGCTAACTAGAATGAATTTTCAACTATTTATTGGATGATCGAACTAGACTTTAAACATCTTCAAATACCTTGAAAAGAATAGATAACATTTCGGAAATTGTACACTAAAATAAGTGTGTACAATTTTACTTACTATCCATATCATTTTTCTAAAACTTTCACAAAAATACTTGGATTCAGGCATATACAAATCAAGTTTAAACTAACAATATATGAAACACTAATATAACATATGCTAATAATTGATTTCTTTTTTATCTATTAAGTAGCCAAGTATATTGAATGAACTTCATTTTTTTTAATATACATATTGATGTAGATAACAAAGTATACATCTTTTAAATATAACATATAATTTATATTTTTAAATTTACTAAACATAAACTAAACCACTTTTGCAAATTACATAAGCAACAAATTAAAGTAGCTAACATTGGCAACAATGTAAGATGCATTTGGTAGACATAAAATGGTTTATGTGTAATGCCAGGCCCCTGACTAATTGACAGGCTAGTAAACAGATACAGGCCAAAATGGCTCATAGCCAGGCTTACTGCTAACACCGTCACAGTGAGGCACATATGAGTAGTTAGTTCAGTAGATACATTTATCAAAGGCTTAGACCAGACTGACATGACAGACTAGAAGACAGATTCTGGGTAAGACGGCTCACAGTCAGGCTTACTGCTAACACTGTCACAGTCAGGCACATTTGAGTAGTTAGTTCAGTAGATACATTTATCAAAGGCTTAGACCAGACTGACATAACAGACTAGAAGACATATACAGGGTAAGACGGCTCACAGCCAGGCTTACTTCTGATACCGTTACAGTGAGGCACATATGAGTATAGTTAGTTCAGTAGATTCATTTATCAAAGGCTTAGACCAGACTGACATGACAGACTAGAAGACAGATACAGGGTAAGACGGCTCACAGCCAGGCTTACTTCTGATACCGTTACAGTGAGGCACATATGAGTAGTTAGTTCAGTAGATTCATTTATCAAAGGCTTAGACCAGACTGACATGACAGACTAGAAGACAGATACAGGGTAAGACGGCTCACAGCCAGGCTTACTTCTGATACCGTTACAGTGAGGCACATATGAGTAGTTAGTTCAGTAGATTCATTTATCAAAGGCTTAGACCAGACTGACATGACAGACTAGAAGACAGATACAGGGTAAGACGGCTCACAGCCAGGCTTACTGCTGACACTGTTACAGTGAGGCACATATGAGTAGTTAGTTCAGTAGATTCATTTATCAAAGGCTTAGACCAGACTGACATGACAGACTAGAAGACAGATACAGGGTAAGACGGCTCACAGCCAGGCTTACTGCTGACACTGTTACAGTGAGGCACATATGAGTAGTTAGTTCAGTAGATTCATTTATCAAAGGCTAAGCCCCAGACTGACATGACAGACTAGAAGACAGATACAGGGTAAGACGGCTCACAGCCAGGCTTACTGCTGACACTGTTACAGTGAGGCACATATGAGTAGTTAGTTCAGTAGATTCATTTATCAAAGGCTAAGCCCCAGACTGACATGACAGACTAGAAGACAGATACAGGGTAAGACGGCTCACAGCCAGGCTTGCTGCTGACACTGTTACAGTGAGGCACATATGAGTAGTTAGTTCAGTAGATTCATTTATCAAAGCTTAGACCAGACTGACATGACAGACTAGAAGACAGATACAGGGTAAGACGGCTCACAGTCAGGCTTGCTGCTGACACTGTCACAGTGAGGCACATATGAGTAGTTAGTTCAGTAGATTCATTTATCAAAGCTTAGACCAGACTGACATGACAGACTAGAAGACAGATACAGGGTAAGACGGCTCACAGCCAGGCTTGCTGCTGACACTGTCACAGTGAGGCACATATGAGTAGTTAGTTCAGTAGATTCATTTATCAAAGCTTAGACCAGACTGACATGACAGACTAGAAGACAGATACAGGGTAAGACGGCTCACAGTCAGGCTTGCTGCTGACACTGTCACAGTGAGGCACATATGAGTAGTTAGTTCAGTAGATTCATTTATCAAAGCTTAGACCAGACTGACATGACAGACTAGAAGACAGATACAGGGTAAGACGGCTCACAGTCAGGCTTGCTGCTGATACCGTTACAGTGAGGCACATATGAGTAGTTAGTTCAGTAGATACATTTATCAAAGGCTTAGACCAGACTGACATGACACACTAGAAGACAGATACAGGGTAAGACGGCTCACAGTCAGGCTTGCTGCTGACACTGCCACAGTGAGCTATACACGAGGAGGAAGTAGTTAGTTAAGTAGATAAATTGATCAAAGACCAAGCCCCAGACTGACATGACAGGTACAGGCTAAGATGGCATGGAGCCAGCCGGTTCACTGTCACTGTCAGCGCCTTGTCACCACTAGACACATTTGTCTTAGTTACTATTATCATGTTCTTGTGTGCGATGTTGTCTGTAATATATTTTGAATTTGTTTTCGTTATATAATCGCATAGTGGTGGTTCTGATATATTTATCTCGATTTTAGAAACGCTACCTCAATGAAACTCACAATTAATAAAAATGATTCTAAGTTTCATAAAACTTTAAATACGTAACCAAATATTTCAAAATTATATTCTGTACTTTTCATGAGTAAAAAGTTAAAAAATACTTTTGTATATAGATTTTTTTAACCCTTCATAAGAACGAGTCGTCGCTGCTGTTCATTCAGTATTTTAAAATATTCATATTAACAGGGATGTTATATTTCTTTTAACATAAACATTTTCCATACAATGCGTTGCTGCTTCATAACCTGAAAATCATTTATTCTTTACTTGGTTTTTGATCTCCTGTTACATATTTAACCTTTCTAGATATTTTTGTATGAGCCTATCATTATTTTGAGGTTTCTGTGTCTGTGATAGATATAAGACATTGATAATCGTAGAGTTAATAAATAACTATGATTTTAAATATTATTTATTTTTTCTTGGCATATTGTACGTATATATGCCAACATACAAGAAACATACAAGTTAATTTTTCTAAATCAATAAATTCTATTTAGCCTATTAGAATGATTGCAGAATATTGAACTAATCAATATAAATAAAACAAAATATCTTGAACACTACATATTAAAGTATACAAACTAGTTTTAAATTATCAAAGTATAATTTTTATAAACTAAAGATTTTTTAATATTATTGTTAGATTAGCATTTCATGTCACTTGACACAAAATGTAACTAATATGGCTTTTACGATCGGACTAAGGTTTGATAAGATGTTAAAAATGAGTAGGCCTACTATGTTTAAGGCCAGACCGAAGACTACTAAAACACACACCTACCAATCCTGGGCCATGACCTTGTAGCATAAGGCGTAAACTGTAATTGTTTAGATTTAATATAATGATCTCTATAGTCATATGGTAAGTGTTTATGAGGCCAGTCGGAGGAGCATTAGACCTCACACCTACCTGTGGATACCAATCCTGGGCGTTACTCTAGCATCACCTGTTGGCACTAGCCGTAAACACACAGTGTGTTTGTGAGGCCAGTCGGACCTCACACCTACCTGTGGATACCAATCCTGGGCGTGACTAGCATCACCTGTTGGCACTAGCCGTAAACACACAGTGTGTTTGTAAGGCCAGTCGGACCTCACACCTACCTGTGGATACCAATCCTGGGCGTGACTAGCATCACCTGTTGGCACTAGCCGTAAACACACAGTGTGTTTGTAAGGCCAGTCGGACCTCACACCTACCTGTGGATACCAATCCTGGGCGTAACTCTAGCATCACCTGTTGGCACTAGCCATAAACACACAGTGTGTTTGTAAGGCCAGTCGGACCTCACACCTACCTGTGGATACCAATCCTGGGCGTGACTAGCATCACCTGTTGGCACTAGCCGTAAACACACAGTGTGTTTGTAAGGCCAGTCGGACCTCACACCTACCTGTGAATACCAATCCTGGGCGTGACTCTAGCATCACCTGTTGGCACTAGCCGTAAACACACAGTGTGTTTGTAAGGCCAGTCGGACCTCACACCTACCTGTGAATACCAATCCTGGGCGTGACTCTAGCATCACCTGTTGGCACTAGCCGTAAACACACAGTGTGTTTGTAAGGCCAGTCGGACCTCACACCTACCTGTGGATACCAATCCTGGGCGTGTCTAGCATCACCTGTTGGCACTAGCCGTAAACACACAGTGTGTTTGTAAGGCCAGTCGGACCTCACACCTACCTGTGGATACCAATCCTGGGCGTTACTCTAGCATCACCTGTTGGCACTAGCCGTAAACACACAGTGTGTTTGTAAGGCCAGTGGGACCTCACACCTACCTGTGGATACCAATCCTGGGCGTGACTAGCATCACCTGTTGGCACTAGCCGTAAACACACAGTGTGTTTGTGAGGCCAGTCGGACCTCACACCTACCTGTGGATACCAATCCTGGGCGTGACTAGCATCACCTGTTGGCACTAGCCGTAAACACACAGTGTGTTTGTGAGGCCAGTCGGACCTCACACCTACCTGTGGATACCAATCCTGGGCGTGACTAGCATCACCTGTTGGCACTAGCCGTAAACACACAGTGTGTTTGTAAGGCCAGTCGGACCTCACACCTACCTGTGGATACCAATCCTGGGCGTTACTCTAGCATCACCTGTTGGCACTAGCCGTAAACACACAGTGTGTTTGTAAGGCCAGTGGGACCTCACACCTACCTGTGGATACCAATCCTGGGCGTGACTAGCATCACCTGTTGGCACTAGCCGTAAACACACAGTGTGTTTGTAAGGCCAGTCGGACCTCACACCTACCTGTGAATACCAATCCTGGGCGTGACTCTAGCATCACCTGTTGGCACTAGCCGTAAACACACAGTGTGTTTGTAAGGCCAGTCGGACCTCACACCTACCTGTGAATACCAATCCTGGGCGTGACTAGCATCACCTGTTGGCACTAGCCGTAAACACACAGTGTGTTTGTAAGGCCAGTCGGACCTCACACCTACCTGTGGATACCAATCCTGGGCGTGACTCTAGCATCACCTGTTGGCACTAGCCGTAAACACACAGTGTGTTTGTAAGGCCAGTCGGACCTCACACCTACCTGTGGATACCAATCCTGGGCGTGACTAGCATCACCTGTTGGCACTAGCCGTAAACACACAGTGTGTTTGTAAGGCCAGTCGGACCTCACACCTACCTGTGGATACCAATCCTGGGCGTTACTCTAGCATCACCTGTTGGCACTAGCCGTAAACACACAGTGTGTTTGTAAGGCCAGTGGGACCTCACACCTACCTGTGGATACCAATCCTGGGCGTGACTAGCATCACCTGTTGGCACTAGCCGTAAACACACAGTGTGTTTGTAAGGCCAGTCGGACCTCACACCTACCTGTGGATACCAATCCTGGGCGTGACTAGCATCACCTGTTGGCACTAGCCGTAAACACACAGTGTGTTTGTAAGGCCAGTCGGACCTCACACCTACCTGTGAATACCAATCCTGGGCGTGACTAGCATCACCTGTTGGCACTAGCCGTAAACACACAGTGTGTTTGTAAGGCCAGTCGGACCTCACACCTACCTGTGAACACCAATCCTGGGCGTGACTAGCATCACCTGTTGGCACTAGCCGTAAACACACAGTGTGTTTGTAAGGCCAGTCGGACCTCACACCTACCTATGGATACCAATCCTGGGCGTGACTAGCATCACCTGTTGGCACTAGCCGTAAACACACAGTGTGTTTGTAAGGCCAGTCGGACCTCACACCTACCTGTGAATACCAATCCTGGGCGTGACTAGCATCACCTGTTGGCACTAGCCGTAAACACACAGTGTGTTTGTAAGGCCAGTCGGACCTCACACCTACCTGTGGATACCAATCCTGGGCGTGACTAGCATCACCTGTTGGCACTAGCCGTAAACACACAGTGTGTTTGTAAGGCCAGTCGGACCTCACACCTACCTGTGGATACCAATCCTGGGCGTGACTCTAGCATCACCTGTTGGCACTAGCCGTAAACACACAGTGTGTTTGTAAGGCCAGTCGGACCTCACACCTACCTGTGGATACCAATCCTGGGCGTGACTCTAGCATCACCTGTTGGCACTAGCCGTAAACACACAGTATGTTTGTGAGGCCAGTCGGAGGAGCATTAGACCTCACACCTAGCTGTGGATACCAATCTTGGGCGTGAATCTAGCACCACCTGGTGAGATTAGCCGTAAACACACAGTGTGTTTGTGAGGCCAGTCGGAGGAGCATTAGACCTCACACCTAGCTGTGGATACCAATCCTGGGCGTGACTCTAGCATCACCTGTTGGCACTAGCCGTAAACACACAGTGTGTTTGTGAGGCCAGTCGGAGGAGCATTAGACCTCACACCTAGCTGTGGATACCAATTCTGGGCGTGACTCTAGCACCACCTGTTGGCACTAGCCGTAAACACACAGTGTGTTTGTGAGGCCAGTCGGAGGAGCATTAGACCTCACACCTAGCTTTGGATACCAATCCTGGGCGTGACTCTAGCACCACCTGTTGGCACTAGCCGTAAACACACAGTGTGTTTGTGAGGCCAGTCGGAGGAGCATTAGACCTCACACCTAGCTGTGGATACCAATCCTGGGCGTGACTCTAGCACCACCTGGTGAGATTAGCCGTAAACACAAAGTGTGTTTGTGAGGCCAGTCGGACCTCACACCTACCTGTGGATACCAATCCTGGTCGTGACTCTAGCACCACCTGGTGGCATTAGCCGTAAACACAGAATGTGTTTGTTTGTATCTAATAGACAAATTACGATGGTCTGGCAGTTAGTTAGACCTGGCTGGATTTGTGACGCAAGTCCTTAATCCTAACTAATGGACGTATTAAAAATTAAAATACAATTATTAAATCCGTGGACGTACAAACCAGCATTAATAGCATGAAGTGTGAACTAATGCCGTGTTTGTTGTTTTATAATAAAATTAACGTTTTACTTTTATTTTCAATTAAATGTTTTACCAAATGTACGAATATCCTTCGTCAGTTAATTATTTGCGTGCTATTAACGTGAGTTTTAACCTCTAAATTTTACTAAAACATAATATATAATTTTAAAGTCCTTTCATTCATGAGATGGGTGTATTATAAAACATGAACACCCATCCTAGCTATGAATTAAATACTGTATTCCAGTTCAAACCACAAATATTTAATGTTCACTTACTATTCATTTAACTAAATATAAAAAGTTTTGTTGTGTAAAGAGAGGAAACATGCATGAAAAAGAGAGTATTTACAGCATCAATTACATTTTTAGCCATCATCAGTCTGCACTGGAATCCATATTTAAACAATATACTCCTTCTATAGAAATGTAGAGGCCTGAGTTATATTTTGAATATGTTTATAATATTAATTCTAACGACAGCAGTATTGTTAGAAATGTTAAATTCAACTTCCCTTTACAGATGTAAAAACAATTTAGAAAACGTTCATAAAGAAATTTTTGGAAACAATTTGTGGTTATAAGAATAGCTAAAATGTGATCTTAAACGAATTGGACTAAGTTGAATGTCTTTAAAAAATCCTGATGATTTTTGTAAAGTTCTTTTCCTACTTCAATTTAACGGTTTTAGACTTTCTGGAGTGGCTCAGATGAAACTCAATGAAGTTAGTCTTGCTGTTGTTCCTTTAGAGCTAATTTGCAGAAAAAAATTATTAAGGATGCAGAGTTGATTATTAGCAATATAAAGAACTGAGTTTAGATACTTACTAGAAAGTAAACGAGGTCAGGATAGATTTAAAACTCTGATTATCAATCAAACCGGCTAAAGGTCCAATATGGGCTCTCAATGTGTAGTGTTCACAGTGTAGATGAATGAGTGTAAGCTACGTACTAGGCGTAACTTATCCTCAACAACCCTATTGCCCGGGAAGGGGACTTATCGCTTATATTGAAGTCCAAACCACATAATCAGCTAAGTTACCCTGCCACAGATACTTTATCTCCTGCGAATTTCATCCCGTGAAACTCTGGCAACCACCCAACACAGCCACCAAGTCAGATTTTGAGAAAGCTTTTATCCTCCATAAAGTACTCACTAAGTTGATAAATTCATCACCATCTTCGCTTGTAATCAGAAAATAAACATACTTATTAGATGTTTAGGGGACGAGGAGATTAAACCTTATTTAGGACTTATCTACTTGATGTTCTCTCCTAGTTACAATATTCATATATATGTTCGGAATATTCCAAAGTTACGTTCTTGGTATTGGGCAAATAAAATAATCCTCAGATCAAATATATTTATGAAGTATATTTTAGTAATTCGGCTGAAGGTCATAAAATTATCTTCACATTAAAATATAATTAAGTTATATTGAAATGCATAAAATAAAAAAATACACAATCTACCACAAAAATAAAATAATTTGAATTAGTTGTGGACAAAAAATAGAGTGATTGTAAGAAGTTTCTTGTTATATATTTTATAACAACGTTTTTACGTAAACTCACGCTTGGAATTAAATAGAAAAACATACAAACACTAAATATAAAATTAAAGAATGTAGACATTGTTTCATTCGATATCGTTGAAAGAAATTTAGTTTGATAACCAATTAAAACATATACCTATACTTCTTATTCATAAAATAATTATTTGGTAATTAGAGGTTTCCAACGATATCATAAACACATTTTAACGTAAACTCACTCTTTAAAATACGTAATATACGAAATATTTAATATCTTACATTCTCAGGAACACTAAAGCAAAAAGAAAAGAAAACTGTAAAACATCACACAAAGCTCTTATGTTAATCAATCAGGCTCTTAAAGTTAGGAATGAATTCATTGTTTTCTTTTATTACTTTCCAATTAATTTCTTTTTAGTAATAAATAAAGACGAATATTTCACTAATTTATTTTCAATAAATACCTGAAAACAATATATATGACTAAATATAAATATTTTTGTCGTAAAATAACGTGATAATCTCAATCAATTAATGGTAAAACGTCTGGAGGCATGTCTTTAAATCATAATGGTTATTAGGTGTTTCAGAGAAACAATGAGTAAGATCGTCTGAAGTACTAAAGACATTCAGTAAAGCCATCGGCTTCTCTGAGCACGATATATTTCACCGGGTATCGTCCACTGCCTCCACGATCCATCATAGTAAGTGTAATGCCCCCATTAGTCATGATCCCCGTCCTTTCTCACGGCCAACCTATCTTCACACTGCCATCTCGAGACATGTGAATTTGAAAATATCTCAATTAACTTATTTTGGTAAAAAAATTTCCATAAAATACATTAAAAAAGGAACTAAATGAATATTTAGTTAAAAAAAAGTGTAGGATATTATAATATTACGTTTAACAGACATGTTCAGTTAAAAAAAAAAAAAAAAAAAAAAAAAAAAAAAAAAGTTACGATCCAACAGGATCCGAATAATAATACGATTCCACTTATGGCTACTAACTTTTTTTTCTCACACTCACTAAACAACTAAATTTGACACTATTACATACTGTATTTACAAACTTAAATTAGTAGATACGAGACACTATTTTGACACACGAAATTAATCATTATCATAAATAACAATTATTATCACTTATCACACTCGAGTAGAAATGGCGACGATAGGTTGATATATCTGAAATATATATAAATGTTTCAATACATCGATATATTACTATCGATATTTAAATTTCGATATACATTTAAAAGGTAAATTTACATTAGGGAGTTTTTAAAAACTTTTTCGCTTTCCTTTTAAGAAAGATGATTATAGTACTTTACGTGTTGAAATCATACGAAACAGTTTTAAGCCTCAAATCAGTAATGTTGCGTAAAATGTTTGAAAAATGTGAAAAAGTACAATTTACTGAAAAAAACATACTTTTACGTACGTATACGTATGACAAACAATTATAAACTATTGTACGACAGTATTTCAACTTGAATTATTCACTTTTCTCACATACGATACAGTGTTCACAATAGAAAAATTAAACAAACATTGAACACAGCAAATGATCACAGTTTTATAGACTGCAACAGTATTGACACTTTCCAATTACCGATATGGAGGGACAGTTTGTGAAATTTTTCAACAACGTGTTCGTTAAAACAACGTGTAACTGAGAACACACAGCTGTGTAGCTTTTTAATGTTTGTGGTGACGGAAAACAGCATACAGTTGCAATAATTTGGTTTGTTCATGTGTAAATAGTTTAACATAAAGTCGGCACTGGTGGCGCAGTGCTGTAACCCAGCTACATGGGGACAAAGTGTTTGGGAGATTGTAGGCGATAGGCTGTATGCTCGGTCCTCTTAATACCGACATGGCGTCCGCTTGTGGTTGCTATACGCGTGGACACTACTAGAGAAGTCTGGGGTGTCAATGTTGGGTGGTAATCATTGTGCGGATGTTGTGTGGGGGAGATAACTGAGTATCAGGCTTGTCAATTAGCTGAAAGTCAGACCAGCACTACGTGGTTCGGATTCCACGTAAAGCTGTAGGTCCCATAGTTTCCCTGGCTATTGGGCTATTAATAAATAGTCCTTTCTGAGCTAAGTCGAACTCAGATAGTAACAATGACTACACTCGTTCATCTACACTCATCACACTCATTCACGCCTCATATTCACCCATATCTCTACGATCGGGGTCTTAGAGATGAATAATTAATAATAATAATAATAATGAATAACTCCTATACTTGTCAAAGTTAATGAATACAATTAGAGTAATATAATGAGCAGATACTTTTTAGAAATTACGTTGTACCTCTACGGTTATTTCCACAGGAAATATTGAAGTTGTTAAAATAAATCTGGATTGGGTTTAGTTAAAATAAGATATCATTAAAGGACTCAAATTGAAATATAAGCAATTATTTATTTTAGTTTCTTGCCACAAGAATGTTATAAACCCAACATTTGGGCAGTACAAGCATGACATTCAGTGTAAATCATGATGATGGAAAAATGCAAAATATACTTTAATTTTCTAAAATAAATACAATTAACAATAGAGAAACCCCTCTATAATGCATTTAATTCTACAAATTAAAAAAAAAAAAAAAAAAAAAAAAAAAAAAAAAAAAAAAAAAACGACTTGAAGGGAACGATACGTAACTAATAATTAACGTAATATTTCATAATAATTAAATTGACGTTTAATTAAACTTTAATCACAAGTCAGTACAAATAGATGTGTTAGGCAACAACCAATAAAATGAGAAAATATTAACAAACTATATAAAGATAAATAAATGATAAATACAAGTAAACGTCACACAACATAAATTTATTACAATATAAGCACAAAATACACAAATATATTACAATACAAGTAAAATATGCACAAATATTATGGTGATCGATTTCGGTGAACCACGCTCACCTTCCTCAGACCAGAGGGATTCACAAAAGAATCAATCACAGAAGAAGTTCTTTTGTGAACCTCTCTGATCTGAGGAAGGTGAGCGTGGTTTTTCGAAATCGACCACCTTAATATTTGTGAATTTAGTACTTATATTGCAAATATTTGTGCATTTTGTGTTTATATTGTAATAAATTTGTGTTGTGTGACGTTTACTTGTACTGTATATATACCAACACGTATTACGCTAATTAGAAAACTATTTTTAAACAATAAGTATAACAATAAGAGAAGTATTAACGGCTCAATATTTACAAAATTATATTGTATAGTACTTGAGTAGGCCAAGTTGCTTTAAATTGTTAATCAGAAAAAAATGTTTAGGGTAAGTAGATTTTTTTTTTCAAATAGTTATAACAATACAATTGCCTTAAAAAAGACAAATAAAACAAATTCAAGACGATATCAGACAACCTTAAACTCTAGAATTACTCAAACATATGCCAATATCATCTTAAGGGAAGAATTTATTTATCTTGATTCTTAAAAAAATAGCATAATCACAAGAGTATTTTACGTTTCTTAAAAGAAGAGCTCTCATTATTGAAATTTAGTGTTGTGTGAAAACAAAATGTTATGTGGTAAATGGTATGTTTCCCGGGTCTAATCAAGCCGTTTATATACGGAGAATATCAGAAGGGTTACACTCATATTTATTTTATGGCAGGTAAGCGAGACCCAACTTTCAGTATATCTCCCAAAGGAATGTTATTTTTTGACCCTTAAAGACCACAATAACCTTTCCTCTACAGTAACGGGAGAGAGCGAGGTACATTAAATAAAACCTAAGTCGGATTTCTGATTGATATAGGATGAGGCGTGTAAAATCAGCAAACAACTAAAGGATTAAACACAGGAAGAGGACTTTAGAAAGTAACAATAATCTGGAATTAAGTGCTCATCTTATCTAAAGCATGTTTGTACTTATGTAAATTTAATAGTTTATTGTTATTATTAATTATTGTTGTTATTATTTATTAAGTGTTAAGTATTTTTCTAAATGTTTTTGTAATTTAAAATTTAAAAAATATCAAAGAATCAGTTTGTCATTAATAAAAGCAGAAGTAAACATTTTATGTTAGATAGTTTCTGGAACAATTTAAGTCGTTTTAATATTGAAAAATGAATTTTCGTAAATATCATATCGGGTTGGAAAATATACACACTTTCAAAAGATTAACTCAAACACAGGAAATTAAATTAATATAATACACTAAATTGACTAAAAGTTGCAATATCAGACAATAGTATTGAATGATCTTTTAAATCATTTGAAAAGTCAAAGTTTTATACCATTGGCTACAATAAATAATTACCTTCACAGATGGTAAGGAATAATACGTGTTGGTACAGCTACAGTACAAGTAGACGTCACACAACACAAATACGTGTTGGTACAACTACAGTACAAGTAGACGTCACACAACACGAATACGTGTTGGCACAGCTACAGGTCAAGTAGACGTCACACAACACAAATACGTGTTGGTACAGCTACAGTATAAGTAGACGTAACACAACACAAGTACGTGTTGGTACAACTACAGTACAAGTAGACGTCACACAACACGAATACGTGTTGGCACAGCTACAGGTCAAGTAGACGTCACACAACACAAATACGTGTTGGTACAGCTACAGTATAAGTAGACGTCACACAACACAAATACGTGTTGGTACAACTACAGTACAAGTAGACGTCACACAACACGAATACGTGTTGGCACAGCTACAGGTCAAGTAGACGTCACACAACACAAATACGTGTTGGTACAGCTACAGTATAAGTAGACGTAACACAACACAAATACGTGTTGGTACAGCTTAAGTACAAGTAGACGTCACACAACACAAATATATTATAGTAAAATTAGACGTCACACAACGCAAATTTATTAGAATATAAGCACAAGATGCACAAATATTTACAATATAAGTACCAAATGCACAAATATTAAGGTAGTCGATTTCGATGAACCAAACTCACCTTTCTCAGACCAGAGAGATTCACAAAAGAATAAATCGCAGAAGAATTTCTTTTGTAAATTCTGTACTGAGGAAGGTGAGCGTGGTTCACCGAAATAGACCACCATAATATTTTTGAATTTAGTGCTTATATTGCAAATATTTGTCAATTTTTGCTTGTATTTTCATATGTTTGTGCATTTTGTGCTTATATTTGTGTTGGATGACGTCTACTTGTACTAAACATGATACTAATTCTACTATTTTACAATTACAAAAAATAGTTGGCCAATATCGGATAAAGGAGAGGTGACACACTCACTCACCCATACACTTGCAGTGATAGTGACCCACCCACTCACCCATACACGTACAGTGGTAGTGACCCACCCACTCACCCATACACGTACAGTGGTAGTACACAACATTGAATAACTTATATATTAAACGTTACTACTAACTAACTATAGACATATTATTTCTTTTTTTGAGTTGTAATAAGGAAAACAAACTAAAAATACATTCAATAACTAAACTGCCTATCAAAAAATCAGAGTGGCTTTTCTTACTTGTTTGTTTGCATATACTCAAAGTTTGCTTTCTCAACTCTAATAATTAAAAATATATTGTATTCCAATTTGTTGTAGTAAAACTCTCAGGTAGCCTTTGTCCCATGTGTCACATAACTGCTTGATATCATGCAAAGTGGTCTAAATGCATGTATGCATGATAATAAATAAACCAGTGATACACATATGTTCATATACAGGTTTATCCCAAAATATAAATAAATAAATCTGTATTCAACTTTTATATGGTAGTAGTAATGTTCAAGAATTTTATTATTACTGAACGTAAGGTATTTTAAAAGTTTGCTGTGCTGAGAGCAGACGACAAAAATAAAAGTAGACTAAAGCAGTGACAAAAATGAAGGACCGGTTTTCAAGGATTTTCCTATAGCTAAATATCAGGACTCTTTATATTTTAATTTTGACAAGATATAAGTAAAATATAAATACGTTACTGATTGTTTTACATTTGTTTAGCTGTTCAAAAATATTATTACATTATTCTGTTTAAATGAGTAGGAGTTCAATGGTGAAAATTTTTCGTGTTTAAACTTCCACTATTCCTGAGTGGCAACACTTTACAGACAGGAAAACGGCAATTATGTGCCTTCCATTGAGGAAATTATACACCCCAGCGGCAACCAAATACAGAGCTCCCATTACTCTAATGACTATGCAAATGTTGTGTAAAGCGTCAATTTTCGACAGTTCAGCAGAGTTAGAGAAGTCGAAACTGTAGTTTAGTACTTGAACCATCCCACTTGCCTAATTATGAGTCACATCGGCTTGTGGGTGGATTAAATGTATGGGGAAAGAGACAGTTGTTTAAATTTTACCACTCATTAGTAGAATTAGTAGAATTATTTACCTATAACTGCAATTATAACAAAAATAGGTCATTGACTACTAACTTAGTCATATATGATTTAATGACTTACAAAAAAATAAAATATATTTGTTATTTAGTTCACGAAAAAATGGCAAAAAAGACTTTTTCCAAAATATTTTTTACAAAAAAATTAGTTTCAATAACAAATTTTACTTACAAAACGATGGTTTAGCTATGGGTAGTCCACTGTCAGCCATTTTGTCAGAAGTTTACTTAAAGCATCATGAAGACTACATTTGAGATAAATTAAAAAATGAACATGATATCTTATTTTACACTAGTTACGTCGTTGATATTCTGGTTTTATCAAAGAGACGGGATAATTTACAAACAAGACGGTGCTCCCCCCACACTTCAGTAATTAAGTACATGAATGGTTGTCACTAAACTATCCTACATGACCTTACCCCTATGGATTTTTCATCTGGGGGTACATTACAGAAGAAGTATACTCCACAAAAGTGAACTCAGAACCAGAACTCACCATTTACTTAATTTCGTCTCTTACACATCTAGAGAGATTGCGGACCCTAGAAGTCGATTCATTTCATAACTTTTCCAAAGAGACCATTGGCTACATACTGTCAAATATTTTGCGTCCAGATTTCAACTTATTACTTAAAACCATTTGTTGCATTTATGATATAAATATCATGCTTATAGTTTGTACTCTTTTAGGATAGTCTTGTAATATATGTGACATTCCAACCCTATATACCATCAGCTGAACCTACTATAATATTAAATCTCTAAGTGAAAGTGAATTTACAATTAATGCATTTTGTAGACATAAATTATTATAACTATGTACGAGTCTATATTCTATATAAGTAATGTAAGGGAGTGCCCTAAATTGTAGGTTTGTACATTAATTTTACGTTAACCTACATTGAATTTACGTTACAAAGTCAATTACTCATGTAGGATTAGTTATAAAAGTTACATTCATTGTAACATTTAATTTAATTTGTTTGACACCTTACCATAGCTCAGGCCAATACTACTTATTTTAAAAAAACAAATATTTTCTTTTTTACAGGGAGACCGAGCTTCGCTCGTTGAACGTTGAATGAACCAAATGCGAAGATGGCGTCGAGCTGTCGTATGCCAGCCACAAAGTGTTTTGAATGTCGATGGGTGAAGAGAGCGAGATTCTTCGGGAATCTTGTCGGCTTATAATCGTATTTTCCGTGAAGACGGCAATCGTCGAATGAATTTCTGCTGGTTCTGTTCTGCACGACTTAATAGTGTTGTGGCTAATGTCGGGCAGCGCTGCGTCGCTGTTCTTGTTGAAGATGATCGTCCCTTTCTTCATCATTTAGCTGGGTCGTAAGAAATGCAATTATTTCTCTGCCTGTAGACTTCGTTAGGTAAGTTGAATTTAGCAAACTGTGAAGAGGTAGTATCCATATCTCCCAGTGGATCCTGAGGATCATTTGTCCCTATCTTATAGGTTACTAATGAAGTTTAGTTTCGGATGTCTTCCCCGTTTCATTTCTAGGGTTTCAAACATATATAATATATGGTTCGGGCAAACACCGCTTATTTTATAAGGGTTAACCTTATTCTGTGAAATGAAAAATAAATAACCTTATAATGCTAAGTAACTATAGCAACAGGCACGAAAACGACAATCTTAGAAACACGTCACACTAACATTGTTCGACAAGGTTAACCCGTACAAAAATAAAACTAGCTGAGAAAGAAAACCCATAATAAAATAATAAAAACCGGAAATATACTTTAGATCTGCTGTTGTTTGTTGATGCGGGCTCATCACATCAGCTGTGATAGATATATTTTTTTCTATTAGAAGTCGATAATAGATTTGATTTTATACACCTATTATAGATATCCCATCTAATAGAGAAATTAAGTAATTTAACTGGAGATTTATAACTCATTTGACAAAGTTATAAATAAATAAACAAATGTTAAACAAATAAAAAGATATTTATTTTTTTTTATATTTATGCCTGTAATTTTGTTAGGTTAGTTAGTGAGGCTCACAACCACAGTTGGTTTAAACTGCATTACATTTACATGGGACTACACTAGCGCTCCACAATGGACCACAAAAAACAGCTGATATTTTGGGATTTAAAAACAGCCGATGCTTTGGATGTGAAATCTATTTGTGTATAAAATCTGTGGCAATAGTTCTATATTTTTTTTCTACTAGAACTCGATAACACGGTATGTCTAGAAGTCTCTGGGGCAGAAATCATAATTTTCCCAGGGTTAAGACCTGAAGAAAAGAATTAAAAAGAAAAAATTAAAAATCCTTGGAGTTAAAAGAAAATTCGTCCGGACGCTGCTTGATTTAGATAAGAAGATTTTTTTATTTGATAATTAACTCTGTACTATGAAGAGCCCCATTAAATACCTTTAAAACTTGTGTAATGAAATTAGCATAATTCATAATTATAGCACACATTTCGTAAATACTAAATAAATACATAATTTTCTAATAGTCTGGTAGGTTTGTCAGCTATAAACAGATTGCCAGAATACATGTAAAAAGCATATCTACCAGCTTATAGATTATTACAAGCACTTAATAAACATTTGAGGTAATATATTACAGACAAGTTTCTTGATATTGAATTCACAAATTGCTGGTATCTATATCACGACGGGACGCCATGCTGTGTGAAGTAGTTGATTTCTCTCGTGTAAGATCACCGTTTAGATTGTGTTCGGCGTCCTGCTAGGTCCTGCTGGGAGAGTCATAAGAAACTGGGAGGACCTGTCTAAAGTTGTGTGACAATATATGGTACATCTGTTCATAAGGTTGGGTTTACAGTTAGTCATTAAGTAGTTCAAAATCTTGTTGTATTGGAAGGTTGTTCAAACACTTCACCATTTCTGTTAATTCTACCCAAATTACTACTATCGTATTATTGTTGATTGCTTGTAACATTTATATTTTTTAAACATATCATTTACTTCAAAGGTCGTCTTAATTTGATAGTATCAGGCTTATGAATGGTACATGGTAGTAATCATGTAATTGATAGTATCAGACTTACGAGTATGTACATAGTAGCAATCATGTAATTTGATAGTACCAAACTCACGAGTAGTATCAAACTACGTTTATGGTAGCCATAATGTAATTTCATAGTATCAGACTTACGAATTTGTAAATGGTAGCCATCATGTACTTTGACAGTATCAGACTTACAAGTATGTATATGATAGCCATAATGTAATTTGATAGTATCAGACTAACGAGTATGAATATGGTAGCCATAATGTAATTTGATTATATCAAACTTACGAGTATGTACATAGTAGCAATCATGTAATTTGATGGTATCAGACTTACGAGTATGTACATAGTAGCAATCATGTAATTTGATAGTATCAAACTCACGAGTAGTATCAAACTACGTATATGGTAGTCATAATGTAATTTGATGGTATCAAACTTACGAGTATGTATATGGTAGCATTCATGTAATTTGATAGTATCAGAGTATGTATATGGTAGCCATAATGTAATTTGATAGTATCAGACTCACGAATATGTATATGATAGCCATCATGTAATTTGATAGTATCAGACTAACGAGTATGTATATGGTAGCCATAATGTAATTTGATGGTATCAAACTTACGAGTATGTATATGGTAGCCATCATGTAATTTGATAGTATCAGACTAACGAGTATGAATATGGTAGCCATCATGTAATTTGATGGTATCATACTTACGAGTATGTATATGGTAGCAATCATGTAATTTGATAGTATCAGACTAACGAGTATGTATATGGTAGCCATAATGTAATTTGATAGTATCAGACTCACGAGTATGTATATGATAGCCATCATGTAATTTGATAGTATCAGACTCACGAATATGAATATGGTAGCCTTCATATAACTTGATAGTATCACACATACCAGTATGTATATGGTAGCCATCATGTAATTTGATAGCATCAGACTAACGAGTATGAATATTGTAGCCATCGTGTAATTTGATAGTATCACACTTACGAGTATGTATATGATAGCCATCATGTAATTTGATAGTATCAGACTCACGAGTATGAATATGGTAGCCTTCATATGACTTGAGAGTATCACACTTACCAGTATGTATATGGTAGCCTTCATGTAATTTGATAGTATCAGACTTACGAGTATGAATATGATAGCCATCATGTAATTTGATAGTATCAGACTAACGAGTATGAATATGGTAGCCATCGTGTAACTTGATAGTATCACACTTACTGTACCAGTATGTATATGATAGCCATCATGTCATTTGATGGTATCAGACTAACGAGTATGAATATGGTAGCAATCATGTAACTTGATAGTATCACACCTACCAGTATGTATATGGTAGCCTTCATGTAATTTGATAGTATCACACTTACGAGTATGTATATGATAGCCATCATGTAATTTGATAGTATCAGACTAACGAGTATGAATATGGTAGCCATCGTGTAATTTGGTAGTATCACACTTACTAGTATGTATATGGTAGCCATCATGATTTTTGATAGTATCAGACTTACGAGTATGTATATGATAACCATCATGTAATTTGATAGTATCAGACTAACGAATATGAATATGGTAGCCATCGTGTAATTTGATAGTATCACACTTACGAATATGAATATGGTAGCCATCGTGTAATTTGATAGTATCACAATTACGAGTATGTATATGATAGCCATCATGTAATTTGATAGTATCAGACCAACGAGTATGAATATGGTAGCCATCGTTTAATTTGGTAGTATCACACTTACCAGTATGTACATGGTAGCAATCATGTAATTTGATAGTATCAGACTCACGAGTACGTATATGGTAGTCATCATGTAATTTGATAGTATCAGACTTACGAGTACATATATGGTAGTCACCATGTAATTTGATAGTATCATACTTACGAGTATGTATATGGTAGCCATCATGTAATATGATAGTATCACACTTACGAGTATGTATATGGTAGCCATCAATGTAATTTGATTGTATCACACCTATGAGTATGTATATGGTAGCCATCATGTAATTTGATAGTATCACACCTATGAGTATGTATATGGTAGCCATCATGTAATTTGATAGTATCAGACTTACGAGTACGTATATGGTAGCCATCATGCAATTTGATAGAACTAGACTTACGAGTATGTAAATGGTAGCCATCATGTAATTTGATAGTATCACACCTATGAGTATGTATATGGTAGCCCTCATGTAATTTAATAGTATCACACCTATGAGTATGTATATGGTAGCCATCATATAATTTGATAGTATCACACCTATGAGTATGTATATGGTAGCCATCATGTAATTTGATAGTATCACACCTATGAGTATGTATATGGTAGCCATCATGTAATTTGATAGTATCACACCTATGAGTATGTATATGGTAGCCATCATGTAATTTGATAGTATCACATCTATGAGTATGTATATGGTAGCAATCATGTAATTTGATAGTATCACACCTATGAGTATGTATATGGTAGCCATCATGTAATTTGATAGTATCACACCTATGAGTATGTATATGGTAGCCATCATGTAATTTGATAGTATCACACCTATGAGTATGTATATGGTAGCCATCATGTAATTTGATGGTATCAGACTTACGAGTACGTATATGGTAGTCATCATGCAATTTAATAGAACTAGACTTATGAATATGTAAATGGTAGCCATCATGTAATTTGATAGTATCACACCTATGAGTATGTATATGGTAGCCATCATGTAATTTGATAGTATCAGACTTACGAGTACGTATATGGTAGCCATCATGCAATTTGATAGAACCAGACTTACGAGTACGTATATGGTAGCCATCATGTAATTTGATAGTATCAGACTTACTTGTACGTAGATGGTAGCCATCATGTAATTTGATTCATTACATTTTCCTAACTGATGAACAATTATTTGATATCCTATCGAACTTTAACTATGGTGATTGATATACCACATGCCTTAAAACCACAGCCTGATGTTCGAAGTTGGTTTAATATCTGTTATTATACTAAAATGTCTACTGATATGAAATATCCAAATCAATATAGTCACTTTGATTGTAAATTTAATCTTCATAAATTTAATATTAACTACTATAATCTATGCTAACCTAAAGAAATTTTTTGGTGGCTCATCCGAATATTTTGCATTAATTTTTTCTCAAATATGGTACCATTATTTTAGATTATATAATAAAATAATTATACACATTTTTTATTTGTCTGCTAGTTTACTGCTTTTACATAATGCAGTGCTTGTTGTTGTAATTATTATTATTGAATTGGTGTAAGGAATCCTAACCTTACCATTGTAGACATTAATTTTGCGTGTCAATAAAGCCATTTTTAATTTTATTCAATCCATGTTTACATATATTCATAGTACCAAAACCCATCTCGTGTAGCAAAGGAATTCAATGATTATTTCTCTTCAGTTGCATTGCCCAATTCACAGTCTGTTAAAAGATCGACTGGAATAACTAATTTTCAAGCTCCATCTGTGTCCATGACCTTGCTCCTGGTGACTGAGGGAGAGGTAGCTCACGTCATGCAGGGATTCAGCTCTAAAAAATCCTGTGACATTAATGGTTATTCGATGTGGCTGCTTAAACAGTGCATCAAACACCTGGTTAAACCATTCACCAAACTAATCAATCTATCATTTCAAACTTGAAAATTTCCTCACCTCTTAAAAACAGCAAAGGTGGTAACAATTTTCAAAAAGGCGACCCGCACAAAACAAACAATTATTGTCCAATTTCTATCCTTCCCAGTTTCAGTAAAATTTTTGAAAAAACATTTTATAAAAAGTTTGAAAGTCTTCTGGAGACATTTTAAAATACTGGGACCGAAACAATGCGGCTTCAGGAAAATCTAATCCACTATTGATGCTGTAAACAATTTGTTAGATTCAGTTGTCAATGGTTTGGAAAGGCGAGAACAAGTCTTGAGCATTTTTCTTGACCTCTCCAAGGCCTTCGATTGTGTGCATCATCATTGGTTCACCGATTGGAGTCCTGTGGCTTTCGAGGTTTGCCACTCAAGTGGCTTGTCTCCTATCTAGAGAATAGAGACCAGCGTGTTGAGATA
Organism: Stictocephala bisonia; assembly: GCA_035578905.1. Taxonomy (NCBI): domain Eukaryota; kingdom Metazoa; phylum Arthropoda; class Insecta; order Hemiptera; family Membracidae; genus Stictocephala; species Stictocephala bisonia. The sequence goes on along the minus strand of JAQJVL010000015.1, from coordinate 5,775,526 downwards.
TCGAGCATTCTTTCTAAAAAAATTAAAATGACCTATGGCGTCCCTCAGGGATCGATTCTTGGGCCTATTCTGTTTTTATTTTACGTCAACAAGCTGAACTCAGCAGTCGAAAAAGGACTTATCGTTCAATATGCGGACGATACAACTCTTTGTTTTAAGGAAAAAACCATTCAAGAACTAGAAATAACACCTTTCATTGAATCAAATTCATGTATTCAGCAATTTTCTGATATTAATTTAAAAACAAACTATTCCAAATCAAATTTTATCAAGTTTAGCATAAGACAACATGATACTTCACAATATCCTGTTGTTATGCTTGAAAATGAGCTTTTAGAGGAAACAGAATCTACTAAATTTCTAGGAATGCACCTAGACAAAGGACTGACCTGGGAAGATCATGTTGACAGCATTTGCTTGAAGGTTACTTCAGGTATTTATGCCCTGCGTAACCTAGCTAATACCTGCACAGCTGAAGTCTTAAGAATGGCGTACTTCGGCCTTATTTATCCACATATAGCCTATGGTATAAGATTGTGGGGTGGATGCTCAAAACAAAAAATGGAACAAATACTCAGGATTCAAAAAAAAAAAAAAAAAAAAAAAAAAAAAAAAAAAAAAAAAAAGTTAGAATCATTGCCAAGTTAAAATTCAGAGAGTCCTGTAAGGATTCCTTTAGGGAGCTTGATTTGCTGACTCTGCCATGCCTATATGTCTTTGATGTCATACTCTACTGCCGATCAAACTGTAATCTGATTCAAGGCAGGGATGTTCATCATTATGAGACAAGAGGCAGAGACACTTTCCGTGTCCCGCAATGACTCACTACTTGCGAACGACTCCATTCTCATGTAGGCGTCAGATTGATCAACAAGCTTCCTGAAGAGTTAAAGATGATTAATAACGAAACACGCTTTAAGGCTCGTTTGAAACGCCTTTTGGTGTCTAGAGCATGTTATTCGATTGACGAGTTCATGATGAGTCGCTGGGATGATCCTTTTTGAAAATAAAATGTAATTTTTTCAAGGCCTAGTGTCATGGGTAAGAGAGTAGGTGTGCCATGTGAAAAATTTTATGATTGCAGCAGCTTATTGTTTAGAATGTCTGTGTGACTGAAAGAAACATTTTAAAGTATTATTATACTATTGGTACATTTTAATACATATTATTTTAACCTATTTATTTTAATTATAATTCAATGCATAATTTTTATACATTTGTATAATGACTTTTGCTTTAACAATTTTACTGTTCAAACAGCAATAAATATATTCTTATTCTTACCCCACGTCAGGTATTAAAGAGTAATACCATAATTTTATACTCTGTGATGATATTTTTTACGTTGTAATCATCTAATGATGAATACATCTTTTATATTCACTTTTTGAGCAGTTTCAAAATAAAATATAAAAATAAATAAAAAACACTGGTCAGAAATCACTAAATATCTTCATCTAACATTATGTATTGCTAGTTTTTAATTTTACATTTATATTTCCTATTCGTATTGCTTGTTTAATAAGTGAAATAGAAATTTGCGTACTAAAATTATAGTTTTATATACTTAATTAGTCAAAAAATACAGATTGGCTCTTTAAAGTTTTGTGTCATTTGTAGTATTAATGGCTTTTACTTATTATAATGTGTCTTTCAGGATTTGATCATATTTATATTTAATTTTTACTCTTAAAATTTATATTCATTCCATAATATATAAATTTAAGATTTTTATGTCATGGTTATATAAATATCCATGATATATTAATTTATAATATTTAAACTTTATATCATTTTTTAAAACACCTTTTTAGCTATTCAGCTTTTAAAATAATAAAATATTAATGTTTTCATCTCTTTTGTACTCCTCTGTTGTCTTAAACTGATTAATAGTATATCCTTTTAATGAATTCGTATTTTTTCTTTTCATTTTCAATAAAATAACAATAATAATTATTCTGTAATCAAAACACTGATATTGGTGAAAATAGTACAACTAGGAAATAAGAATCAGTTAAATAGGGATATTTTATTACGCTTATATTTACTTAACAACATTTTATGAATCTAGGAAAAGGCTATTATTACATTATTAAATATGTATTTAATTTAGGTATAACATTACAACAGTTTTACATTTACCATATCAACAAGGGAAAGTATCATAATTAATAAAGTAAATAAATAATGTTACTTATAGCAATTAAAGTGCAAACCTACGTTACATTGGTGTTAAAATCAAAAGTAAGATGGAGCTGCAGCCATCGCTGTAAGGGATCACAGCTTTACAAATTGAATCACGTTTTCTCCGTAACGTGCTGCGTCCATTGAGGCGTGTCGTGTCTGACATGTTCTAATAGTAATGTCATTCTACGCCTTATGTTGTAAGACGGGACTGCAGCCATCACTGTAAGGGATCACAGCTTCACAAATTGAATCACACGTTTTCTCCGTAACGTGCTGCGTCCATTGAGGCGTGTCGTGTCTGACATGTTCTAATAGTAATGTCATTCTACGCCTTATGTTGTAAGACGGGACTGCAGCCATCACTGTAAGGGATCACAGCTTCACAAATTGAATCACGTTTTCTCCGTAACGTGCTGCGTCCCTTGAGGCGTGTCGTGTCTGACATGTTCTAATAGTAATGTCATTCTACGCCTTATGTTGTAAGACGGGACTGCAGCCATCACTGTAAGGGATCACAGCTTCACAAATTGAATCACGTTTTCTCCGTAACGTGCTGCGTCCCTTGAGGCGTGTCGTGTCTGACATGTTCTAATAGTAATGTCATTCTACGCCTTATGTTGTAAGACGGGACTGCAGCCATCACTGTAAGGGATCACAGCTTCACAAATTGAATCACGTTTTCTCCGTAACGTGCTGCGTCCCTTGAGGCGTGTCGTGTCTGGCATGTTCTAATAGTAATGTCATTCTACGCCTTATGTTGTAAGACGAGACTGCAGCCATCACTGTAAGGGATCACAGCTTCACAAATTGAATCACGTTTTCTCCGTAACGTGCTGCGTCCCTTGAGGCGTGTCGTGTCTGACATGTTCTAATAGTAATGTCATTCTACGCCTTATGTTGTAAGACGAGACTGCAGCCATCACTGTAAGGGATCACAGCTTCACAAATTGAATCACGTTTTCTCCGTAACGTGCTGCGTCCCTTGAGGCGTGTCGTGTCTGGCATGTTCTAATAGTAATGTCATTCTACGCCTTATGTTGTAAGACGAGACTGCAGCCATCACTGTAAGGGATCACAGCTTCACAAATTGAATCACGTTTTCTCCGTAACGTGCTGCGTCCCTTGAGGCGTGTCGTGTCTGACATGTTCTAATAGTAATGTCATTCTACGCCTTATGTTGTAAGACGAGACTGCAGCCATCGCTGTAAGGGATCACAGCTTCACAAATTGAATCACGTTTTCTCCGTAACGTGCTGCGTCCCTTGAGGCGTGTCGTGTCTGGCATGTTCTAATAGTAATGTCATTCTACGCCTTATGTTGTAAGACGGGACTGCAGCCATCACTGTAAGGGATCACAGGTTCACAAGTTGAATCACGTTTTCTCCGTAACGTGCTGTGTCCCTTGAGGCGTGTCGTGTCTGACATGTTCTAATAGTAATGTCATTCTACACCTTCTGATGTAAGATGGAACTACAGCCATCGCTGTAAGGGATCACAGCTTTACAAATTGAATCACGTTTTCTCCATAACGTGCTGTGTCCCTTGAGGCGTGTCTTGTCTGACATGTTCTAATAGTAATGTCATTCTACGCCTTATGTTGTAAGACGAGACTGCAGCCATCGCTGTAAGGGATCACAGCTTTACAAATTGAATCACGTTTTCTCCATAACGTGCTGCCTCCCTTGAGGCGAGTCGTGTCTGACAAGTTCTAATAGTAATGTCATTCTACGCCTTATGTTGTAAGACGAGACTGCAGCCATTGCTGTAACGGATCACAGCTTCACAAATTGAATCACGTTTTCTCCGTAACGTGCTGCCTCCCTTGAGGCGTGTCGTGTCTGATAAGTTCTACCAGAAATGTCATTCTACGCCTTATGTTGTAAGACGGGACTGCAGCCATTGCTGTAACGGATCACAGCTTCACAAATTGAATCACGTTTTCTCCGTAACGTGCTGCGTCCTTTGAGGGGTGTCGTGTCTGACATGTTCTAATAGTAATGTCATTCTACAGCTTCTGATGTAAGATGGAACTGCAGCCATCGCTGTAAAGGATCACGGCTTCACAAATTGAATCACGTTTACTCCGTAACGTGCTGCGTCCCTTCAGGCAAGTCGTGTCTGACAAGTTCTAATAGGAACGTCATTCTATGACTTCTGTGATCATACGTTTTTTTACATTCTACGACATATTACGTTTTTTTAATTCTAACCCCCTCCCCCCAGCCTCATCAGCAGGCAGACATAATCGCAATAATCCAAGGGCATCAAATCGTGGGGCATAATGCAGGATGGAACCTGCTAAAGGACATTTCATTGCAAAAGTAAACAACCGATTATTAATGTGTAAGTTGATGATTTTAATATAAAAAAGGGAAAAAGTTACGAGTATTAAAAAGGTCTCTAAAAATGTTCTAATATATCGTGAAAAGTTAAATTATAAGCACAATTGAATTTGTAAAGAATTTCATAAATATCGTATTTTTTTATCATTCCCTGAGTATTAATATAAGAAACAACAAAAATAAATGTTTTTTATACAATTTAATAAATTTTATAATTTTAATCATTAAATTGATACAAATAGAACACATTACAAAACGTTTATTGTATTGTACATTTTCACTCGTGCCGTTTAGACATATATTACGTGGAAGGGTTATTTTATAATATTGGGTTCTATTCCAAAAGGGTTCTGCCAAGCTTTAGTAGCAAGCAAGTCTACTAAAGCTGAAGGAATACTACATTCTGAATTAGCAAGAATATGTTTAGTTCAATATATGAACCGGTACAAGCGGCGTAGTACTGTAGTACAAGTACATGAGCCGAGGTATTTGGATGACAGGAGGTGATAAAATGGTAGCTTATTACTGCATAAATTGAAAGTCCTTCCAGTGGTCGTGATGTATGGAGTTGGATGATAATGTCTGGTGAGGGGTAGAATCTGGTTGGATCTGTCCTCCAGAGAACTCAAAGGGAACTTTTCAACTCATCCAACAACTTATCAGATGTACTTTGTGTTTTGGTTTCCATGAAAAAGTAAGATCATACCGATGACCCTCCGAGGATATGTCAATTTCATTGACTAACCTAACTACTTTCTCTCACATACATACCTTATTTATCTTTCTATTCTTTTTAATATCACTTATCTTTCGACATTGAGGGGGGGGAGTTAGTAAATTTGTACGTGACCTTTGTTTAAAGAGTTAATTAACCTCTATCTGTTGAGGATTCGAACATTCGATCTTGGGATTCACAAACTAAGTATTATCCAAATACTTATATCATCCAAAAGTATGATACAAATAAAGGCTAGGGTTACGCCATTTCAAATTAAATTGAATAGTAAATACTAGAAAAATGGTAAATAAATAAATTAAAAAAATGTTTGTAGTATTTGCACTGTCTTAATTTTACTTTCAATAAAAATTTTGGTAAATGTCGTAATAATGCACGATTCTTACGTCTATATTTGTATAATAAGCTACAAATTACCTGATCCATATTTTCAAGACTTTGTGCTGTGGATTATATCATGATTTCAAAGCCGAGTTGTTAACAGATTGCCTCCGTAATAAATGTAAAGACCCGAGGGTAGAAATCAGTTTTGGCAAATCCTTTAGGCCAAAAGGTTTTACACAGGCATTACACGTTTGGGTTATTTCAGAGGCAAGGGCCTGTGAAACCTGCGCCTCTTAATCGGCCTTACAGGTACTTACTAGGGTATACCTTTGAAATTAAGCACATTACAGCTTGGTGATTACACGTAATAAACGTGTATTTTATTCCTAAGGACTTTATGGTTTAAACATCGGCCTCTAATATAATCATTTGGCCATTCATTTCTACGATTAAATAAATTTTAACTTGTATTAGGTGGCTTAATTTTTGAAAAAGCATATTCAAAGACTTTAAAGTGGCTCCAATGACAACAAAAACAAACGTTTTATTTTACAGCAAAACAAAACTTGTGTATTAATATATATTAATGGGCCCTTCTTGGTGTGTTATTGATAAAACTTGATTGATGTCTAACTTACTAAAGCCATGAGAGCTATTAGTGGTACTCTTATGGCAACTCAACTACCTTGGCTCCCGGTGCTGTGCCATGTAGCTCCTCCAGAAATAAGACCTCAGGAGGCACTAGTTAAAGAATTCAATAAGATCTTGAATGCTCCGCACCTCCCCAATACCCAGGATCTCCCACGTCAGAACGGTCGCTTAAAATCTCGAAATCTACCCCTACATACTGCTTTCCAGTTGAGCAGATCAATTATCTCGCCAAATACTAGCTTTTGATGGACGAATTAAGTTCCTTATAACGATCCGTCAATACCTGTAGATGTGACGAACCTCCCTCGTTGGGAATGGACACTCTTGAATCGGTTCCAAACTGGGGTGGGCACATATAAGTACTGGAAATACAAATGACGATTTACAGTAGATCAGTAATGTGACTGCGGGGAGTCTATACAAACAATGAATCACATAGTTTAAGAGTGCCCTTTGTACTGTTTTACGGAGGGATTAGCCAGCATAAACAGAGTCAGTGAGGCAGGTCTTAAATGACTTTATGGACTGGAAATGGCTTTGTGACATGAGATCACTATTTATTTATTTAAATTTGTTATAATAATCTTATGATTTGTTGAGTTATATCGAAATGTAAAATACAACTTTTATATAATTAAAATAAAAAAAAATCATAGCTTACAAAAACCAGATGCTATATATTACGCATACAAAAAGAAATTACACGGCACAAACAGTTTCATTATTCCTTCAAAAGTGATTTATGTATTTTTATTAAGGTAAGAAGTGATAGTGGCAAAATAGGACGAGATACATAAATAAGTTACTCACGTAAATAATCAATAATCAATATATTGATAAAACACTTATTTCTATTTACATGAGTAACTTATTTACGTATCTCGTCCTATTTTGCCACTATCACTTGTTTACTTAATAAAAATACTTAAATCACTTATGAAGGAATATTGAAACTGTTTGTGCCTGAGTAATTTCTTTGTAGATAAACTGATATCGGCAAAGTAACTCTGTAACCAGTACTTCGGCCTGTGAAATGAAATGTCAAGGTTCCAAACTATACATAAGAAATAGTCTGTGATTAAAGTTCACGCACTGGCCTATAAGCCTACCTTATCTGATGGTTTTTACATTAACATTTTTTTCTCGACAACAATTAAAGGTTGAGTGTTAACATTAAGTACATGTGCTATGCTAGTAATACTCTATTACAGGTAAGAATTTTTAAAAAACTCGTTCTGAAAAGTAATTTTACCATTAACACTTCAAAGAGCTCCTCCACTTACCATCTAAAAAGTTACAATTTGAGATTGCGTGTATGCTTGAATCACACGTGACTGATGTCCAAGTTACCTCCATTGTTCCTTGCTGTCGTTTGACACTAAAAGGTAATTTCCCCATTAACACATCAAAGAGCTCCTCCACTCACCGTCGAAAATGTTACAATACGAGATTGCGTGTATGCTTGAATCACACGTGACTGATGTCCAGTTTAACTCCATTGTTCCATGCTGTCGTTTGACACTAAAAGGTAATTTCCCCATTAACACATTAAAGAGCTCCTCCACTCACGGTATACAGTGTGACTGTCGTATCTTGTAGTAATTAAATAATTTATAAAGAATTAACTTAGTAACTTTATTTCAGTAACATACATCATAATAACACAGTAATACAATGTTTGTGTTACCTAGCAACACATAATCAAAACAACTTATAGAAAACATATGTTAATTAATATCTATCATTTCTCCCTCTTGAATTTTGACCTCAACAGTTGGTTGACATGTCTCCGCCAAATCTCACCACTATCCAATTTTACTAAATATAAGGATGTTCCTTCTTTTCCAATGATTACACCAAATTTCCACTTAGGGTTTCCTCTGGTATAGCATCTAGCTTGAACCCTCTCTCCCTCCTTAAATACTCTTCGTAATGGTGGGAAAGAATTGACTTCATCTTTACGTCTTACTGGTATCATTAAATCAATTTGTGTCCTTATGTTTCGTCCAAACATTAAACTGTTGTAAGCCTTTTTAGTGTTTCTTCAAATGTCGGTCCTTGGATCAGGATATCGTCAAAAAAACATTGTACGCCGTCCAATCCCTGTAGAATTGAGTCCATGTATTTTTGCCACAACGAAGGCGCTACTTTTACTCCAAACATAAGTCTGTTGACCTTGTACAGTCCTTTGTGTGTACTCAGAGTTTGCATTTTTGCAGATTCCTCATCCATTACCATGTGTAAATATGCATTAGATATATCTAAGGTACAGAAGTATTTACCGCCAGACATTGAGCTGAAAATGTCCTCTATTCTTGGTATAGGATGGTTTTCATCCTTTATAATTTTGTTCAAGGTCACTTTGTAGTCTGCACACAACCTGATGTTCCCATTAGGCTTAACTACCGGTACTACTGGAGTTCCCCACTCGGAATGATCTACTTTTGTTATAATGTTTAATTTCTCCAATCGTTCAATTTCATTTTCAATTTTGTTTTTCAAAGCATAGGGTACTTGTCTAGGTTTTATGTATATTGGATGTGATCCTTCTTGAAGGATGAATTGTGCTTTGTACTCAGGGATGGAACCAATATCATTTTCAAAAACATTTTTGAACTGTTCTAGAAGTTTATTAAGTTCCGATCCTTGTGTTTCCACAACAGTCCTGATCTCCACCCAGTCCAGTTTTACTTCCCTCATCCACTCTCTGCCAAAGATAGGATCGACGTCTTGATTAATTACGTAAAGTTTGCCAATAAACTGTTGTCCCTGGTAATTACAGGTAACAAATGTACATCCTCTTGGTCTGATGATCTCGCCATTGTCGTATCTTGTAGTAATTAAATAATTTATAAAGAATTAACTTAGTAACTTTATTTCAGTAACATACATCATAATAACACAGTAATACAATGTTTGTGTTACCTAGCAACACATAATCAAAACAACTTATAGAAAACATATGTTAATTAATATCTATCAGTGACAATACAACATTACGTGTATCCTTGAATCACACGTGACTGATGTACAAGGTAACTCCACTGTTCCGTGCTGTCGTTTGACACTAAAAGGTAATTTCCCCATTAACACATCAAAGAGCTCCTCCACTCACGGTATACAGTGTGACAATACAACATTACGTGTATCCTTGAATCACACGTGACTGATGTACAAGGTAACTCCACTGTTCCGTGCTGTCGTTTGACACTAAAAGGTAATTTCCCCATTAACACATCAAAGAGCTCCTCCACTCACGGTATACAGTGTGACAATACAACATTACGTGTATCCTTGAATCACACGTGACTGATGTACAAGGTAACTCCACTGTTCCGTGCTGTCGTTTGACACTAAAAGGTAATTTCCCCATTAACACATCAAAGAGCTCCTCCACTCACGGTATACAGTGTGACAATACAACATTACGTGTATCCTTGAATCACACGTGACTGATGTACAAGGTAACTCCACTGTTCCGTGCTGTCGTTTGACACTAAAAGGTAATTTCCCCATTAACACATCAAAGAGCTCCTCCACTCACGGTATACAGTGTGACAATACAACATTACGTGTATCCTTGAATCACACGTGACTGATGTACAAGGTAACTCCACTGTTCCGTGCTGTCGTTTGACACTAAAAGGTAATTTCCCCATTAACACATCAAAGAGCTCCTCCACTCACGGTATACAGTGTGACAATACAACATTACGTGTATCCTTGAATCACACGTGACTGATGTACAAGGTAACTCCATTGTTCCGTGCTGTCCTTTGACACTAAAAGGTAATTTCCCCATTAACACTTCAAAGAGCTCCTCCACTCACCATCTACAAAGTTACAATACGAGATTGCGTGTATCTTTGAACCACACGTGACTGATGTACAATTGACTCCATTGTTCCGTGCTGTCCTTTGACACTGAAAGGTAATTTGCCCATTAACACTTAAAAGAGCTCCTCCACTCACCGTCTACAAGGTGACAATACAACATTGCGTGTACCTTGAATCACACGTGACTGATGTACAATTGACTCCATTGTTCCGTGCTGTCCTTTGACACTGAAAGGTAATTTTCCCATTAACACTTCAAAGAGCTCCTTTAGTCGCCATTTGCAAATAGTCAACATAACGTTACTTTTAGCTTTCCGTGAACGGTTTGGGGTAAAATGTGATCTAATATCTATTTACTGAATAGAAGCATGTAAAGTGTAATACAATAATTTTGATGCAGGTATTATTAAAATTGAAGTCAATCAAGTTCAGATTTTATCCTTAGATATGTCATGCATATTTCTTAACTCGATTTAAGTTGCAACTCTGCGGTATTTTCATCTTTGTATATCAGTTTTTAATATCTGCTTACCTTGTGAAAACATGACGTCATGATTTTATGTAGTTCTTGTGAGTTAGAGAGCTATTAAGTAAAATAGTTTTCTTTTTTTAACTATATACTTCATATTCTCTTCACATTATAATTATAGTTTAACATTCTTTTACTGAATTGAAATAAAATTATATCATAAAGATAGTTGATTTAATTTTAAATATTGAATTGACCATATTTATAATAAGAGGCAAACAAATATTCACTTTTATGTACAATAATTTGAATATTTTTTAGTTGTACTGACCCACCCACCCGCCTCTACACGTACAGTAGTATTGACCCACCAACCCATACATGTACAGTGGTACTGATCCACCCACCAACCCATACACGTACAGTGGTACAATATTCGTATTGTTTACATCAAGGAAAAAAATAAAATTGAGTTTTTTTCAACTTTTACTGATTTAAACACACTGCTGTAAACGTTAATGTTTGGTTACGTTTCGTTTAGTTAATCTTTGAATACATCAACCCTGCTTAGTTATAAGTATAGCCGAAAAAATATGTACGAAAAAATTTGGTATTGTATAAAATTTACCAGTTACTGTTTATTTTAATTATTATTTTACTATGCATAATTACAGGCAATAACCCAATTACATTAGTGTATCATAGTTACAAAATACACACTATTATAGTAATGAGCGGTGAGGAAGAATTACTAACATTATTCAAATAATAAAAGAAAAATGCTATTTATAAACAACACATAAACAAATAAATGCACAACACATAATTTAAGAAAATAAAGAATATTATATGGAGATATAAACTAATTTTTGAAAATTTATTAATTATCTTACACGTGAGATATACGCCTCTTAACTTATCTGAATTATACTTCTATACGCTATATCCTGATTAGACTCTCATAGAAAGTAGACGTTACCATACGAAAATGATGTAATATTGAATAATTCAAATAGCAATTAGTCTTTACTGAAATCATACACATTTCATTAACTAGATAATTAATTTGGTTTAGGTAATGATTCTAGTAACTTCATACTGAAAGAGAATGATCGTGTCTTACAATATATACAAATGTTGATTGGGAATGGAGAAAACACGCCACTTAGCTGATTACAACAAGAGCATCTGGATTGTTGCACACTTCATACTCATTCAAAATTAACATTTAACCTAAGGAAACAAGGTAAAATTAAATAAAAAAGCTCTAAGCTATTTTGTGAATAGTTAAATAGTATGTTCTTTCGTTACGTATATATTCGATCGTATATCTATTTTTTTATGTATAAAACAAAACATTTATAATTCAAAGCAATATTCATCACGTAGTGTATAGGTAATAAATATCAATATGGTAAATAACAAATTACCATACACATAAAAGGTTATTAAATATAATCGAAGTCACTTCAATGATCGTGTTTAATAAATTACCACCAAATATATGACATTAAAATTGACCTCAAAAAGTCCATGAAGAAGTACTGAACTGAATAGCTTTAAAAGGACAATAACCCTAAAACCTATCTTCCATAGTTTATTTTATTCATCTATTCCTAAAATTATTATTATTCATGAAGTTAATATATTCCTTTAATTAAGATTTTCACCCATAGAATGACTTTAATTTAACAAGCAATACAGTAAAAACTTGCCTGATGAACTTTCATTTATTTATTTAATTTGGAAATTAAAATTAAATGTTATAAACATTTCCCTAACACGTGAATCTGTTTAATACATTTATCACACTTGCTCAAAACGCTATGCAGACATACTTAACTTAGATTCGACAAGTATTCAAATACTATTCGCATCGTTACCTTAACCTAGTCTATTTTGTACTAAAAGTGTTTGGGAGATTGTAGGCGATAGGTTCTACTTGGTCCTCTTAATACCGACACGGCGTGCGCTCAATGGTAGCCATCGACGTAGAAGTATGGGGTGAGCATTAGGGTGTCCATGTCAGATGGTAGTCAAGGTTCAGATGTTGTATAGAGAAGATAACTGAGTGTCAGACCTGTCAGTTAGCTGAAAATCAGACCATCACTACGTGGTTCGGATTCCACGTAATGCTATAAGTCCCTTAGTTGTCCTGGCTATTGAACTGTTAATAAATAGTCCTTTCTAAGTCGAGCTCAGATAGTAACATCTACACTCATCACACCCATTCACCCCTCATATTCGCCCATATCTCTACGATCGGCGTCTTAGAAATGAATAATAATACTAAGACTGTATACCCATCATCCCAGCCAATTAGTCCCTAATCAAAAACCCTTAGTAGGCTATTCCCTAAAACACCCTAATATAATTCAATCATTATTTCACACTTAATAAATCATATAATTGTTTTGTACCTAAAAAATACCACAATTACACTATAATGTTAACTACTGTCTTGCAAAATAGCCTCAAGAATGTCTGCGTGATTTCCTCCTGCAGTTTACACAGGATGGAAATAACTCTAGAACAACACAGCCCTATAAACTAACCTCAAATACTAGTATAATGTCTACTATGCTATTTCTACTAATGCTCTTAACTTAATAATGTTTTGAAAACAATTTCAGGACTTCGGATTGCGAGTCCAAGGTCCACCGTACGACTCCTTAACTGAACTATCTGTAGGTATTTCATTCATTGACTCATTCACGAACAGAGCTGCAGGCTCTTCTAAACTGTGGCAAATGAAGTTTTTTTTAATAAATAAATAACTTTTTCACTACACTACTATGAGTTCAGCTGTTTTCGTTATGTGTTTACAACCTGCGAAACATCATATTTTCAACAGCTGTCTATTGTTTACAACCGAAAGTAACATTGTTTACAACCGAAAATTTTCCACAGTCAACAACACCTGTTTTTATTCCGTAGTGAAGTGAAAAGTATCGTTCAAAACTCGAGTGAAAGTGTTTTGTATGTTCTCGACCATTTGAAGTGCTCGACAAGTAGTCTTGCACTTCAAACATATGGTCTCGAACATGCAAAACCCCACTTTCCACTCTTGTTATGAAATATACTATTTTTATAGTTACGCTTTCAACCAGTCATGCACTGATTGATCACTACTATAGTAAATATACAAAACTGTGACTGTCACGTTAACGGCAAGATAAATTCACCCCTTTCTATATACATTAGAACTATTGCATGAGCGTTTCAGTTCTCATTTGACTATGAATAATCATGTTTCCTTAGTTATTGCTATGATAAATTATTGCACGATGATTTTAGTTGGATATTTACAAAAAACTACTCTTATATTGAGACGTTAGTATTAATCTTTTTTGAATATCAGTACTGGAATGTTTGACATTTTATAAATGTTTCATTTCCCAGTAATATATGTCAAAAATAAAAAATAAATAAAAAGAAAAATTACAAATGAAATATTCTCATTTATTAACTTAATCCATTTTCCTATTTTTTATTGGAAGCTGATTAGTTAAATCCACCCAAAAGCTAAACAATTACAGGCTCAGAACTGATTGTGGTAGATTAGGAAAATGGTTGATTTCCCTTTACAAACTTATGATATGCAAAAGTAATTACAGTTTATTCACAATTTTGTTTACAAAAACAAAATAAGTTAAAATAATTTATTCGCTGAGGAAAGTCAAAATTATGTGCAATTTTTTTGACAAAATACGGATAAAGTTTAAGTGGTTGATAGTAAAAAATTGAGGCCAGACTTAAACATCGTGGAAAATAAATAAACTAATTAATTATGCTATTAAATTGACAAAGTGATCTCCGGATTAATATTTATCGAATTTCGTAACAATCCATAACGTAATTAAATCGATTTAGCCACTGAAGCCACTATAATAGTTAGTATACACTGCGTCATACAAATTTATAATTATTACCTATATACAATTGTAATGATTATGTATTCAAATAAAATCAAAATGTTCTTTATTGCCTCACAAAACATATGCATGCCACGGGAAGGGTATAATTACATGGAAATAATTTTATAGCTAAAAACCAATATTTTAAATCAGAGTTTCCATAATTTGTACATAAAGAACTTCAAAATAAGTATATAATACTAAAATAAGATTTGTAAAATTCTTATAAAATCATCTACTCAAAATATGTATAACCGTACACAACTTGTGTTCAAGGAAAAAGGGCGAACGCTGTAAAAAGTTTTTTTCATTATAATATTGAATGTTTTACTATGTTCCCTTCCCATCGTACGTGTATGTGTGGAAAGGATGGTTAATACAACTTACGTGTTTATGACTATTACGTCACTGACTGACCAATTAGGTCTTGGACAATGGTGTTGGAAACATTTGGTTAATATGTGATGATATTTATAATTTTATACATTTTATATTTGTGTTACATATTTTTAAGTTAATATTATTTTAACTGTTACTTGATCAACTCCACTCAACCTCCAGAGATTAGTTTTATTGAATCACCCCTCAGATACTAGGCTAGATACCAAGGTTCGTATCAGTAATTCCTAATATCCCTATTGCATTATTAATTTGTGTTCTAACAACTTATATTTTTTAATTTATTGGAAGGCCTTTCTACATTGAGGCTAGCAGGTAAGGAAATTTTACGTTTAAAAAGGGTAGTGTTTTGTTTGAGGCTAGCAGGTAAGGAAATTTTACGTTTAAAAAGGGTAGTGTTTTGTTTTGGAACAGGGAAATACAATCGTGGTCTGAGTGCGCACGCAGAATGGAAACCAATGCAGAAAAACTTCTGAAACATTCTTTTCCAACATTACAAGGACCTAAAATATATTCATACACAGAAATGAAAGGATTTTACGATGGTCAAAGAATTACAGGATTCTCTATTTTTGAGGCCGAAAATGATCCGAATGGCTTTTTCTCGAGATGAAAAAATGGAGTGGTTCTTGAAGTCTAATAGTCTCAAATGGGAACAGCATATCTCTGGTGTAGAAACACCAAAAATAAAGAGTCAGAAAGACATAAGTGGTAGTAAACTGTTCAAGCTTTCCAAAATGTTAGGAACGACATTTTTTTTTGTTATTATGTGATGTGGCAGGATTGCGTTGTCGTTTTAGCTAATGTCGAAGGATAAGTTATAGCGTTTGAAGTTTAAGTAAGCCTATTAAAATTAGTGGAAATTGTACGTAGATTTAGTTTGAAAAGAATCTCAATTAATACCAAAATACACTCACCAGCTTAAAGTTACTTCTGACCCATTGCAGCAGCACAAGAAAATAACTTCATATTCACTCCAGGAATCGAAACATGTACGAATTTTTAGCAAACCTTCTCTTATACAGGTTAGATTCAGCCACGCCCTAATATATCAATAGCCTTACTGATAACGTTGTAAAGAAAAAAGTTTAATGCATAGTTATGATCGAGAATTAAAATAGGTTAATTTAAAATCAACGATAAGCTGAATATTTTACTTTGGATTAAAGTTAAGATATCAAATCTAATAATTTGAGTTTTTTACTATATTAGGGATTATCTTTTTTATCGTGTTTTAAGTTCAACAATAAGTCGGCCAAAATAAGTTAAAATACTGATAGCTTAGAAACACGTCTGAGAAATATGATTGCGTATACTAAATTAAAAAGTTGTTACTTGCTAAAAGAGTTTTGAATAAGTATTAGTTTTAATGAACTTTAGTTATTTCAAAATTATATAGTTTGCAGTGGATTAAATAAACACTCATCACGATTTGAGAACAACTTAAATTGTCAATTCAAGTAATATGCACAAATATCAAACAATTTGTTCATATCCACAATTAAACGATTAATATATCAAAATATAAATAAAGTGAGTGTTAATTATTTGTGGGAGAAATACTTTTTCCTTTGTAAATTTTTTATCTTGAACTCATAAAATGTCTCCCGTAGTATATATCTTCTTGGCAAAGTGTCTTTGCTCATGTACATTATCATATTCATAAAAAATTTGTCGGATTCAATAAAAGATTCTATCACTCATGATGTAATGAAAGGAAATATTCCATTCTCTACTTTGACAATCAGCATCAGCTATCTCTGGAATGACCTTCACTAGACTCTGAAGTGTTGGAAGATCTATGTAACTGGTAGCAGGTAAAGGAAGGTGGATATTTATGTTCTACTACAGAAGTAATTTAACATATTGTGCAAAATCTGCTCATGCAAATTAACACAATAAATCAGCTGAGTAACGAAGTTATCTTGGATCACACAGTGTTAAATCACATTTAAAATAAATGCTACGTGTCAGACTGTCTTATCTGAACAAAAGGTTTTGTTGTAAGAGTAACTTAAAAATATTATTTGAAAATATTTCTTCTAGTGGATGAATGTACATTAAAACAATTCTTATATGATAAGACATTCTAACATTTATATTAAACATATTTATATCACATTGTAGTTAAACAATCTGTTAAGTTCACATTTTACTATAAAGAGAATATCACGCGATAAAGTATATAAACAAGGCTAATACTTTGGTCAATAAAATCACAATTGTCTTTTCCTCCAAGATACTTTATGGAACCGTTATATTTTAATTTACCAGTTGTAATTTATCTAATTAGATAACAAACGTTTTAATAATTATTTTAAAATTAATTAAAACCGAACATATATTATTGTAGGATGTTATAGAACAGATTAATTTAGTGAAAATGAGACCTAAGATAGTAAACCTAATTAAGGTAATTCATGTTAGGTGAGTCTCAATGAGCCAGTATTTGTCTTAAAGGACATTTTGTAATAAAAATATTAAAAGTCAAAAATAATGATCAAAACCCTATAACAAATAATTTTTAACCAGCAAAAAAAGAAAGAAAAAACTGAAATGAATCAACAAGAAGTGGGAAAAAATAAAAACCAGGTGAAGCTTAATAAAATAGAAAAATTCCAAAACACTTTTTCTTCCTTCCATTTCCTTCCAGTTTGTGGATTATTATAAAAATATTATATCACTATTTCCATAGTCTTTAGTTTTATGTATACATCTTCAAATAATGGACAAAATACTTTTAACACAAATAAAATTCGAAAGCCGAACAAACTTAATTTCTCCCAGATCAATCATTGAAAAGAGAGAACAGTTTTTTTTCTAAAGAACAAATTAACTAAATGTATTCATAATACTATAACAGTTTTGTAACTGTCATACGTTACGTAATATTTAGTATTTTTTATACTATTTGGACTCAAAATATATTTGCTGCTAAGGAGCTGTAATACATATACATAAAAATAATGATATATTTAGATTTTTAACAACATACGTTTTAAAGTGATAAATGTTTAGTTTTAATTTTGTACTATAGTTAATGTACTCTATTATTTTATAGTCTGTTATTTTAGTAATTAAACTAATATAAAACCCCCGTAAAGGTTGATTACTAGCCTATAGCACCCCTCCCAAATGACACCCTGGCAATATACGTGGGTCTGCTAATTAATTAGCTAACCCATTAGACATAACCGTTAACCCATATAAGATTTAATCAAGGAGATGTTACTGTTATACTCCCACTTTGAGAGTGCCATGTGCTTTGACATAAATAGTTAATTGATTTATTCATGGGTAAATAAGCAATTTACCGGTTATTTCGTTAACTCTGTCTGACAAGACATAAAACAAATCGATGAAACCATAATGAATACGTGTAGTAACGGATTTGGAAAGACTTTTACAGCAATAATAGAAAATAAAATATCTTAGGCCTTGGTGTAAATAATTAAACATTACAAATAATTTCACGCTCATGATTTATTTACTAACTTTACCTACATTCCCTCTTCCATTCCAGTTACTGCTGGGTCTGAATGTTCATTAAGCCTCTCCAATGGGGACGATCTTTCCAAATCTCTTCTTCTAGTACTGTGCGCCACTGCAATCCTCTTCTTTCTTCACCTCTTCTCACATCATCAGCCCATCCTCCTCTTGGCCTCCCTTTGCCTTTCTTCCAATTAAAATTAGTTCTTCCATTTTCCTAGGTAGTCGATCCTCCTTCATTCTTGTTACATAGACAAACCACCTTAATCTCGTCTTCTCTACCCTTTCTCTCAAACTATCATCAACAATTCCTTTTCTCAATTCCTCATACCTTATACGATCTCTCCTCGTCTTTCCCTTGATTGCTCTTTCTGCAGCTTTCTTCAATTATTTTTCTGTAATTTTCCATGTTTCTGATCCTTAGATTACTATTGGACTAAAATAACATTTAAACATAATAACTATTGCTTTCTTTGGTTCATTGTTCAATACTAAGTGTTTGATTCGGTTAAAACTTGACCCCTCACCAATTCTATTTATTATATCCTTTACCTATATTATAGAGTTAGTAATAGCAAGGTTTAGCCATTACTAATTGCAATACTAATTGCAATACTTTGCAATAGCTAAAACCTGCATCAAAACATAATAAAATATTGAAATATACATATGGTTGTACATAAATATACATTATTGTATGAATAAAATTGACGATTATTTAATTTTTTATACTGAGCTACATTTAAACAAATAAGAAGCATGGTTTTGAAATTGAATAATTATATGATTTATTATTTGTAACGTATAAAATACACGTTGAATATGTACATATTATTATTCCTTACAATATGCATTTTTAATTTGATTATTTTATTTGATTATTTTTATTTTTTCTAAAAAAATTCATTCGCCAGTTGACATGGTCGTACAGGCCCGTGGGTCAACTATATTCAACGAGTGAAGTACTGACCGTTGGCTGGAGAGGATTCGAACCTTGGACCAAGCCCTCCACAGTCCTAAGCCTTATCCACTGAGCCACATCACCGGCAATAAATATATGTATACAGTCCTAATATAACATATTATACTATAAAGTGAGTGTTTTGAAAATCATTTTTGATTTCATCAATGGTAAAAACAAAAAAAGGCAGTTATTGTTACCCTGGTTCCCTTTAGTTTGGCACATTAAAGTTAATCAAAATATTATTACTTGAGTCTGATATTTAGAAGTACGCAAAAACATTCTTTATTAGTAAAGGATATATTCACTACAAATTTTGATAAATGTTTTATTAAAGTTAAAATTAAAGGTATAGACAGTTAAATTATTATGTCACTAAATATAATGCTCATTGTATTGATCAGATAAGGACACGTTTG
Organism: Stictocephala bisonia; assembly: GCA_035578905.1. Lineage (NCBI taxonomy): Eukaryota > Metazoa > Arthropoda > Insecta > Hemiptera > Membracidae > Stictocephala > Stictocephala bisonia. Next base: position 5,755,795 of record JAQJVL010000015.1, on the reverse strand, counting down.
AATGTAAAAGGCACACCTATGATTTATGGTGTCTTGAATTTATAACATTGAATTTCAACTGTCCGAGGAATAAGTATTACATGTAACCTTTGCACATAATTTCAATATATTTTGTACCTAGTTATTTAACATTTTCAAAATCCTTTTATGAAAGTATTCATTAAAGACGAGATATAACAGCTGGTGAATGAATTATGAGTAATACTGCACAGTTTAATTAACTGAGATTTCACCAATCAAGCTCCCAATTAGCGGGGTCACTTTCACATCAGATACGGTGAAATATGGGTAACAGTTACAGTACAAGGTCAATAACGTTATTACAAATCCATACTTTGAAAGTAGAGTTATGATCTATTTATAGATCATCAATGTAATATGTTATAATATTCTATTCGAAATATTTATTTTTAATTTAGTAGGAATATTAACAATTACAAAAACTAAATTGGTTGTAATGCAGATGATGCACTTTGTATGATTTATCAGTCTCATTGATAAAATGAGAAGAAGTTTATGAATATTCCATATTGTTTCGGAAATAACTTAAAATCCATTTCTATGCATGAATAGATTATAAGGTGAATAAATTATTTTCAAAAACTATTTGCTTTCATTATTTACAATCTATTATATGTTAGGTCGTTTGCTTAATAAATTTTCGAACTGGCAGAAAATATAATAATTAGTTTTGACTTATAATAAATTATTATTATCCTACACTATTGGCTTTGTGTTCCGCATTTCACTCAAGAGATCCATTTCTCCATATTCTGGAGTAGTATTATCTAGTGATCAGATGTGCTACCATTGCCAACATAATTGAAAACATAATTTATTTTTCAATAAATTATTTTTCAAGTCTCATTTCACATGCTTTACCCTTAAAGCTCATATTGACACATCGGAGTTTAACTGACAGGTGTCACAGCTAGTGGGAGGGGGTGAGGTTGGGTTGTTCCATTGGGAAGTAGGGGTGAACAAGAGCCATTAGAAAAAATAATAATTAATATATTTATTAATTACGCATCTTTAAAAATGTTACAAAACAAAATGGAAACAAATAATTTACTATGAACGTGATGTTTGATCATTAAAATAATCTGAAACAGTTCCATGACTTTTGGAAAACCATAAATTATCATGTTTTATTCAAGGAAGTAAAAAAAACTATACTTTCTCCGAGTTATTAATATAAATGTAAGTTTACCTACTTATATAGCGAATGGTTTGTTATCAGCTACATTTATATTGATTAGAAGATAATATTAGTTTATATTTGAAACAAAGTCCAAGTGAATGTCATTTATTAATAATAATATAAAGTGATTTCTTGTCCCAAAGCTGAATCCAACCCATAAAGCCATTTAAGACCTGCCTCACTGATTCGGTTTACGCTGGCTAATCCCTCTGTAAAAAAGCGCAGGGAGCACTCTGTAACTATGTGATCTATTGTTTGGAAAGACTACCGCAATCACATGACTGATATAGTTACTATCCCCGCTATATTTCCAGTAGTTGCATCTAGCCAAAAGTTCGGAAATTATTTATTTCCCTTAGAGAGAGGATCGTCCCATAATCAGATATTGCCGGATCGATAATAAGGAACTTGTTTTTCGTCCAACAAAACTACGCCTAGCCATTAAGTCAGAAATTGATCAGCTCAGTTGGAAATCAGTACGCGGAGGTAGGTATTGAAATGGGTTTAATTTAACAATTTAAACTCCTTTGATTTGAACTAAAGAATAATTTATTCAACAAACTTCTGTCTCATATCTATTTTTCTAAATTTAAAAATATACTTTGAAGAATATTTAAAAATGAAAATATCGATACAAATATTTAGGTCTTATAATAAATGCCAATAGCATGACGTCACTTAAAGAACTCTTCACATCTAAGGCTGGAAGTATGTATATCAAGTTTTGTCAGGAGTCCAGACTCTCTTGTCTCCTTGAAGAACTCTTCACAACACAGGCTGGAAGTATGTATATCAAGTTTTGGCAGGAGTCCAGACCCTCATGTCTCCTTAAATAACTCTTCACACCAAAGGCTGGAAGTATTTATATTAAGTATTGGCAAGAGTCCAGACCCTCATATCTCCTTAAAGAACTCTTCACACCAAAGGCTGAAAGTTGTATATCAAGTTTTGGCAGGAGTCCAGACCCTCATGCCTCCTTAAATAACTCTTCACACCAAAGGCTGGAAGTATGTATATCAAGTATTGGTAGGAGTCCAGACCCTCATGTCTCCTTAAATAACTCTTCACAACAAAGGCTGGAAGTATGTATATCAAGTTTTGGCAGGAGTCCAGACCCTCTTGTCTCCATAAAGAACTCTTCACACCAAAGACTGGAAGTATGTATATCAAGTTTTGGCAGGAGGCCAGACCCTCTTGTCTCCTTAAAGAACTCTTCACACCAAAGGCTGGAAGTATGTATATCAAGTTTTGGCAGGAGGCCAGACCCTCTTGTCTCCTTAAAGAAGTCTTCACACCAAAGGCTGGAAGTATGTATATCAAGTTTTGGCAGGAGTCCAAAACTTGATATATACTTACAAAAAAAAAAAAAAAAAAAAAAAAAAAAAAAAAACAAGATCTGCCAAATGTGTATTATATTTACAAGGCTTGTATATTCTAGTCTACTAAGTCGCTTTATTTTGTAATTTACATAAGAGTATATTTATAAATGGACTGACACCAGTTCAATGTAACTAAGTTGGTCGTATTTGTTTTGTACTATACATGTTCTCCCTAGTTTTGTCATGTGTGTTTGTTTTATCATGTTCACAAAAATCCTATGCAAAACCAAAATACCAAAAAGAATGCAGAATATGTACAAAGAGTAATTGTTATGCTATTTTAAGATGAATCCCCACCCATACACGTACAGTGGCATTGACTACAATACTACTGTACGAGTATGGGTGGGTGGGTAGGTCAATACTCTTTCTTCATAAATATTTATAAAGACAGACATTTAAAGTAGTAATGATTCATTTGCCAGCGAAGTATCTAGTATATTGTTATATTTTATTATTATTAGTAGTAATATATTATTTGAAGTTGTTTATTGTAATCTGTACAGTTTTATTGGTTATCATTGATGTAGATATTGTTCAGACAGGGATCTCTTATGACACTGGGCAATATTGCTGCATCAACTCAAACATGGAAGACATTGGTACCAACCTAAAATCAAACAGTTGTGCCTAATCACTTCTGCACGTGTAGGGGTGGGCAGGTGGGTCATCACCACTGCACGTGTAGGGGTGCGGGTGGGTCATCACCACTGCACATGTATGGGTGAGTGAGCGGGTTCATCACCACTGCACGTGTATGGGTGGGTGGGCGGGTCATCACCACTGCACGTGTATGGGGGGTGGGCGCACTTGTATGGGGGGTGGGCGGGTCATCACCACTGCACGTGTATGGGTGGGCGGGTGGGTCATCACTATTGTACGTGTATGGGTGGGCCGGTGGGTATTTTTCTGGGTATTGTCGATACAGCCTGCATAAAGAAGGCAGATAACAAAGATAACAAGATACAAAAAAAAGGAAAGAACATAGACTTTCTCATCACATTTCCCCTTTTAAAACATACTTGCTATATTCATATTTAAAATACATTATTAAGAAGGTACAGATAATGTATATAATGTGGTATTTATGATAGAAGGTACAAGTCCTGAGAGTGACTTAGATTGTGGATTCATTTTTAACTGACATTTAAATGAAGGGTAGGCGAGTTTTCGGTAGTCCGTGTACCCATACACAAACAGTGGTATTGACCCACCCGCCTACCCATACACATACAGTGGTATTGACCCACCCGCCCACCCTTACATATACAGTGCTATTATACAATACCACTGTACGTGTATGGGTGGGCGGGTGGGTCATTATCACTGTACGTGTATGGGTGGGTGGGTGGTCAATGCCACTATATGTATATGGGTGGGCGAGTGGGTCAATACCACTGTACGTGTATGGGTGGGCGGATGGGTCATTACCACTGTACGTGTATGGGTGGGCAGGTGGGTCAATACCACTGTACGTGTATGGGTGGGCGGGTGGGTCATTACCACAGTAGCCCAATAGCCATGGCAACTATGGGACCTACATCTTTACGTGGAATCCGAACCACGTAGTGATGGTCTGATTTTCAGCTAACTGACAAGTCTGACACTCTATTCTCTTCCCTACACAACATCTTACATTGCTATAACTAATATACAGTGGCGGCTACTCCATAAGAGCACATGAGCACGTGAACCCCCTGTGAGATTTGAAAAAGAAAATGAACCACATTTAAAGTTTCCACATTAATCTAACCTCAGTTTTAACTATCTGATTAGTTTATTTTTATAATTTAAAAAAACCTACCCACACGTACAGTACGTGTGGGTGTACGTGTACGTGTCAGTAGCAATGTACGTGTCTGGGAGGGTGGATGGGTCAGTCTTGATGCCAGACTGTGTGAAGATCTGGAAGAGGTTGTCCTTATGGATTTCCCTATGTTAGATCCCTGAAGTTTTTGAAGTTCCACAAAGAAGCCGGCTTGATGCCAGACTGTGTGAAGATCTGGAGAGGTTGTTCTTAGGGCTTCCCCAAATAAAATATGTCCTTAAAGAACTCTTCACACCAAAGACTGGAAGTATGTATGTCAAGTTTTGGCAGGAGTCCCGACCCTCTTGTCTCCTTAAAGAACTCTTCACACCACAGGCTAGAAGTATGTATATCAAGTTTTGGCAGGAGTCCAGACTCTCCTGTCTCCTTAAAGAACTCTTCACTCCACAGGCTGGAAATATGTATATCAAGTTTTGGCAGGAGTCCAGACCCTCTTGTCTCCTTAAAGAACTCTTCAAACCACACGCTGAAAGTATGTATATCAAGTTTTGGCAGGAGTTCAGACTGTCATGTCTCCTTAAAGAACTCTTCACACCAAAGGCTGGAAGAATGTATATCAAGTTTTGGCAGGAGTCCAGACTCTCATGTCTCCTTAAAGACCTCTTCACACCAAAGGCTGGAAGTATGTATATCAAGTTTTCGCAGGAGTCCATACTCTTCTGTCTCCTTAAAGAACTCTTTACACCAAAGGCTGGAAGTATGTATATCAAGTTTTGGCAGGAGTCCAGACCCTCTTGTCTCCTTAAGGATCTCTTCACACCACAGGCTGGAAGTATGTATATCAAGTATTGGCAGGAGTCTAGGCCCTCATGTCTCATTAAAGCACTCTTCACACCACAGGCTGGAAGTATGTATATCAAGTTTTGGCAGGAGTCCAGACCCTCATGTCTCCTTAAATAACTCTTTAGACCAAAGGCTGGAAGCATGTATATTAAGTTTTGGCAGGAGTCCATGCCCTCTTGTCTCTTTAAAGAACTCTTCAAACCACAGGCTGAAAGTATGTATATCAAGTTTTGGCAGCAGTCCAGATTCTCATGTCTCCTTAAAGAACTTTTCATACCAAAGGCTGGAAGTATGTATATCAAGTTTTCGCAGGAGTCCAGACTCTCCTGTCTCCTTAAAGAACTCTTTACACCAAAGGCTGGAAGTATGTATATCAAGTTTTGGCAGGAGTCCAGACTCATGTCTCCTTAAAGAACTCTTCACACAAATGGCTGGAAGTATGTATATCAAGTTTTGGCAGCAGTCCAGACCATCTTGTCTCCTTAAAGAACTCTTCACACCACAGGCTGGAAGTATGTATGTCAAGTATTGACAGGACTCATGTCTCATTAAAGGACTCTTCACACCACAGGCTGGAAGTATGTATATCAAGTTTTGGCAGGAGTCCAGATCCTCATGTCTTCTTAAATATCTCTTCACACCAAAGGCTGGAAGCATGTATATCAAATTTTGGCAGGAGTCCAGGCCCTCATGTCTCCTTAAAGACCTCTTCACACCACAGGCTGGAAGTATGTATATCAAGTATTGGAAGGAGTCCAGAGACCCTCATGTGTCCTTTATTTCAAATGGCACCGTTCTTTTCCTTGCCACTTGTATACGAATATAACAGGCTTAGAATGAATTTCAATAGATTTTATTATTGAAAAGAATAAAACAAAACAAAAACAATATTAAATAATAACGAAGTTAAACAAAAAAGTTATGCATTAAAACTGATCTACGTCTTTTGTTGTACTACAGACTGGTAATTTTGAATGTATTCTGCATAATAGTAAAAATAATTATAAAAAATCAAGGGAATTCTTAAAATGTGTATTAGTATATATTTTACAGAGTTAAAAATCAAAATATGTTAATACAAATGTTAGAAACACGTTTTACATGTTGTGGAGGTAATCAAAAAACAAGCATTTAAATATTTTTATAGATTCCATTTGGTTTCTTATTTAAGTAAGTAAAATATTCATTTTAATTTTATTTTACACTCTGTAGTTCATTTTACCATAAATAAATCACGTAATTGATTGGTATTTTCTGCAGAAATATGATTGAAGCACATCAGTTTGTATACTTGTTCAATCACACCTAATGAAACAAACGAATACAATATTTACGTATTGTTCTATTAATATTCATTATGTTAGCCATATAGTAGAACAATAGTGAAAATCCAAAGTAATTTCAAAGTATTTGTTACTATGATATAACAAACATTTATAGCACGTTGAAAGTTTGATTTATTGATAACGCAACATGTCTATGTCTATATCGTAGCGAATTAATGAATGGTCTGACTATCAACTAATGGAGCCAGCAAGACAGCCGCGAGCAGCAATATGCGCGCGCATCAGCACTGTGCTGGCCGAGTTACTCGCTGTGTCTTGTCTGTCAGTGGCGGTGCGGAATGTGTGCTGTGCGGGTGTGCTGGTTACTGTGCGTGTGTGCTTTAGTCGTGGTCTCCAACTCAGATGCCATCTGTCCTTCTAGATGTCTGTGCTTCAGAACAACCATCAGGTGCATGTTCCTGTCTTTGGAAACGGTTCCACAGGTCCCAGAAGACACTACTATATTGTGAGTTATAATTTAAATTTATATTTAGAATTGATTGTAAATTTTAACGTGGGTAAAAACACAATAATTGCTGACATTATTAATGGGAACTGTACACATTCTAGATGCTTCTGGAAATAAGATTTCTTGTTGAAAAAGTGTTGAAATATAAGTTTAAATATCAATTGAGGAGGTTAGTTTATTTCAACCGTAGAAAACTTCAACAGAAAAATTGAAAAACATGTTTTATCTTGCAGTTAAAAACAACACTTTTAAAAACTCCTTATTTTGCCACATTTTTGGCCATAAAGTTATTTTTCAGTCCGAAAAACATTCCTTTTACTTACTTAATCAAACATAACCTAACTTATCCTATTGTCTAATTAACAAAATTTGTAATTTGTTATACATTTGGGAGACTGGCCTCCGAGACGACCTGCCAGCCGTACTCCCGTTGGGGATGTATTAGTGAAGCGTTTAGAAAGTGCATAAATACCTTAATTATTATGAGTAGTTTTAAATGGTTTGAATAAATTATTTTCAAACATTACGGGTAAAAACTTGTATGTGTAAATCTATTAAGTTGTGTGTCAATATTTAAGAAAATTACAGGAGTAAGAAATAACACAAATATTTAACCTACATTTTGGAGAGCAATACCTTTCTATATGTTAGGCCATTTTACGTTGGGTTTTCTTTATATTATCTAGCTGAGTAGATATTAGGTTATATTTACTACAAAAGTATTTATTCATTTTCTGGACACTTTTTAACTGTTGAAACATTCTGTATTTCTTAGAAACATCGTTTTCCCGTGAATGACTCACTATGTACAAACAATTTGAACCCTGACTTTATTGAATATTATATTTTTCATTAGATCTATTTAATTTTGTATTGATTTCGTTTATTATGGTGAACACGAGTGTAAAAGCTGTTTGGCAAAAAATATTATTTCACGAGATTAAACGAAAACTACTTTCGTCTGGATATGTACCTGCTTACTTACGATGATGATAAAACAACGACTATCAACAAAATAGGAATTTGTACATATTGTAGGCCTACCAGAGGGTTGGTTGGCAGACTATCCCAGAGGCCAGTCACGTGATTTGAAGACGATCCATGATCTTTTTGTTGAGGGTATAAAGGTACATGCTTCATTAGGTAAGTAAACTAGTTTTTTTTTAGCAAAAAAAATAAAATAATAACAAAAGAAAACTCGTTTTTTCCAAAATATCTGGCAAATGTAATAATGTTAGGTTTCCTATAATTGTCTTTAGTTAACGTGTATTGGCAACCAACGTATTAATAACTGAATATGATGAAACTATCATTTTTATATAAAAAAACCCCTATCCGATGGCTTAAAGTGGCTATGACACTACTCGACCTACTGGCCCCTCTTTCCAGCAAAAACACATAACATTTCGTCTTTTGGGGGCAGTCCTTGATTCTATGATATTCGCACATACAGTGTTGAATGTGTTAGGTTTAACAAAAAATATATTCGGGTATTTATGCGCTTTCTAGACGCCTCGCCAATCTTGACTATTTTATCACCAGTGGGTAGAATCAGGTCTATATTTTATGAGAATACACTTTTATTCTGCGGAAATAACTTTTTATATGAAAAAAAATAACATTCTAAATTTTGTTAAATTTAATTTTTCGAACTATCTCAGGTATTTTTTGTTTATTTTTTCATAATTTTGTTTAAATTTGGTGTAACTTTTCATGCTAAACATGAATTTTAAAAATATTTTGGTTTACGACAGTTATTTCTCGAGATATTACGAAAAATTACGTTCGCAACAAATCATCTATGGTGCCCGTATGCACAACGTTATTAGGAGCTATGACTGGCCACTAAAAACAAATTCGCACGTACTCCTTCCGGAGTGACGGCCGGCAGGCCGTCACGGAGGCCAGGCACCCGAATTTAATCCAATTTATGAATTTTTTTGAGTATATAGAATATTAAGATAAGTTAGGTTATGTTTAGTTAGGTAAGTAAAAAAAATGCATTTTTCGGGCCGAAAAATTAATTGTATCGAAAAACCAATTATATGTTCTTGTTCAGAATAAAAAAAACAAGTGAAATGAACAAAAAATAAGTTGTTTAAAAATTCCAATTAAAAACGATTTTTTTTCTATCAAATAAAAAACTAGTTTTTATATTTATTGGTATAAAACGAGTTTTCCACGGCTAAAATGAACCCCCTCAAGAATTATAAACTCATAATTTACCACTTTTCCAACAAGAAATCGCATTTTCAAAGGCGTCTAGAAAGTGCATAATTACCTATTTTCCCCTTTTCATGAGAAATAATTATTATAGATACCCATAGTTTTCAGATTCGCCATAGTAAAAATAAACGTAGGAAAAAATCACGTTATATAACGAAGACAGTAGCATATAATGAGCTTAATTTCCTTAGTACCCACCCTACCCACCCGCCCACCCATACACCTATAGTGGTTTTGGCCCACCCGCCCACACATACACGTACAGTGGTATTGGCCCACACATCCACCCATAAACGTATAGTGGTTAGTAAAAGATGTGAAAGAAAATTTATTCCATTTTTTTAAATGGAATAAAAAAATCCATCTTTTTAGAGAACTGGAATAAATAAAATGCATAGCATTTCAAGTTTTACAATACCTTGAAATTGTTTATAATATATTGATTAGTTATTTCATTCATAAAAATGGGACTTGATGTTATAGTTATAGTAGATGTAGAGTTTCATTACTTTAAGAACAATAAAAAAGAGACAGAATCGAAGAAAATATACACTTAAATGTTCTCTGCTTGGTCATCAAACACAAATTTATAGATCCTTACTGGCAGTCTTTGACTGGTTTTATAGACATATTAAAGGTTTACGTCTGTTTCTTTTATTTTATCGGCAAATAAAAGAAATGAGAACGTCTCATAGACTAAGGTCGTCCAAGGGTTATTTAAGTTCAATTAAATTGTTCCGCTCGACTCGGCTCAAATGTGGAGTACTTCGTTCAATACTGTATTGTTGTACGACTAAGGTAAGGCATATTTCTCGTACCCGAGTTCATTGAAGTGATTCCTGAGTGATTTATTGAACAGTATTTAAATATGACATTAAGTTCATAATGTCAGTTGAAGGACAAAACATTGATTATTGTTTTTCTAAATCAAACTCTGAATGACTAAAATTGTATCTCGATATACTGGAATATGAATAATATATAATAGTTACTTTCTATTGTAATATGTAGTAGGATTCCCATAAAATATGTTTTGGAGTTATTTAATCTGATTTTTAGTGTTTGGTCCTTTACATAGCATGTTATATGTGAAGATCGTTACAGTTAATTATGTTAGGGAATTAACATGTTGTTTAAAATCAGGTGTGAGCTCAAAACATATCAGGCTTTTTCATAATTACGTAAAATAAAGAAACGGGTGACATATTTTCAAAATGTACGAAGAACGGAACTGATGTACATCAGTGTTTGATAAACGTAACCGGTTAAACGCACCAGAGTGCAGCTGTTAAACATATTTTTTAGAATGCACCCCTCTTTTATAACATGAAATCCTTAAGATGGTCAGAGCATTTATAATATTTTATGGACGAAATAAAGGCATACCATAAACTCTTCAAAGCGTAAAACTGAAATGTTAAGGACATACAAATAGAAAAATATCAATAGTGTGATTTTTTTTTAATGAAAGTTAACATATCTTTTTGAATTTAATATTTTGGCATTATTTTGTTAGATCGATTTGATTCCTTGCAAATTATTTAATTTAATTATAATAACATTAATATAACTTGAAATGGATTAAATCCAGTATTTTTTCGTAAAAGTTACGAATTTTTCAAGAGAACTTTATACAGACATTCTACAAATCATGTGATTCTACTAAAATCAATAACAAATAAACTATTAGTGACAGAATATCTTAGATAACCTCCAGCATATTTTATAAGGTGCCCAAATATAAATTAAAATTACAACATAGTGAACAAATAATCACAACTTAAGTAGTCAAAAGGCGTACGATGCAAAATAGAACACACAAAATTATAGGACTTGAAGAACGTGATCACGAAAAACCAATAAATATATAAGAACCTTTATATTAAAAATCATCAATTATAACTATGAAGGTTAAAAAAAGGGAATATGAAGAAAACTCAAATATTACACGTTATAAAAGTCTACAGTTACCATTTAACCAATTAAAAACTTGTCAACATTGTTATATAGGAACTGCGATATTATTTTTCAACATACATAAAAAACTAATAATATTTTAAAACCTCAACATCAAGCTCAGATAAGGAAAAAAGAAGTTCAATGAACAAATTAAAGTTTTAATATTATTTATTTATGAGTTGTTTATATATTTACTTATATTTGAACATTTTAAATTTATTGTGTTTTTTTTTTGTTTACATAGTTCCAACCTATGTACTGATTCTATACCCCCTATATAGTAGTTTGGGAAAATAAATATTAATATTATAATTTTATTATTTTTATTATTATATTAATTTATTAATAATATTAATTTTAATAGAAAATGTTATAGATATGTTTCACATAATATTACTCAAGCAAAAGCTTAGGTGCTAATGGAAATTATTATAACGACACATAAAATAATCACAAGCTTCAACTATCAACAAAATAAAGAAGTAAAAATGCACTAGTTTGTAAGTAAATTACGACCTGGTTTATCATTAGTTATTAAAATGTTAGTTCACTATCAATTTAATTTTAATTACTAAACTATAACCATTTATTGGTTGTAATTATGATCGAATTTGGAACAATAAGTAAGAAATAACATGTTTATTTGAACATTAAAAACTAAGTAAAACATTTTTTTAAATTAACTGCAGTCTTGCTTATCAAAGTATTCGTTCGTTGAACAAAAAAGACGAGATATAACAGCTGTTGAATGGATAATGAGTAATACTGCACAGTTTAATTAACTCAGATTTCAGCAATCAAGCTCCCAATTAACGGGGTCACTTTCAATACAGATACGGTGAAATATGAGTAACAGTTACAGTACAAGGTCAGTAACGTTATTATAACGCTGTACTTCGTGACTAGCGTCATGTTCTATCTAACTAACATACAAAAATTAGCAAGTATGTTTTAAGGAAGTACAATTTAAGCAAGTATGTTTTAAGCAAGTACGATTCAAGGAAGTACAATACAAGCAAGTATGTTTTAAGCAATTACGATTCAAGAAAGTACGATTCAAGCAAGTACTATTTAAATAAGTACGATTCAAGGAAGTACAATTTAAGCAAGTATGTTTTAAGCAATTACCATTCAAGCAAGTACAATTTAAGCAAGTATATTTTAAGCAAGTATGATTCAAGCAAGTACAATGTAAGTACGTTTTAAGCAATAGTGATTCAAACAATTACGATACAAGCAAGTGCGTTTTAAGTGGGAAAGATTTTAATCAATATCAACAATCAAGAAAAAAGTACTGTTGAAGTGTACATTTTATTATTTATTTGTTAGCTATAAATACTAACATACAGTATCAACAGTAAGACATTTTACGCAACTATAAAAGTAATAAATGACGCCAACTGTAGATAAAGTGTGACTATATTGGCAATAAGTGTGGTGCGTGGATGATCAGGCGTAGGCCATAACCCTTATCTGGAGGAAGAGTCATTATTGTAAAGCTGAATTGCAAATGGATTTCATAATGGAGGTCAGATGACCCCTGCAATCTCTGATTGACCTAAAGTCATACATTCAATCTTTCCTCAATCAACTACATTGCAGTGTATAAATAGCTGCAGATTGTTCAAGTAATTGTTTCAATTTATCATTGACTTGTTTGACATTTGAGATACTCCATATCTCCATAAAAGTTTATTGTTTATGAAAAAACTATTTAATTGTAAACGTAAATAAATGTTTAATATTTATTTAATTTTGGTAAACTAAATCAGTAACATCCCATACTATTGGGTTATATCATATGTTTATTCCTGCTGTGCTAAAAATTATACTGTGCATTTTCTATCACGTAACTTAACTTTTTGATTTGAATTTTGCTGTTCAAATTGTTAAGTATATCAGCTAATTAGCCTGGAAGCATCGTCTGTATGTTGCAAAAAGTCAATGTAGTTTGTAAAACTTCTGTAAATGTTACTATTATGTTAAGAAAAGATTTATTGTTTTCTCTTCAGTGATAAAATGAATATCATAGCTAGGTATCTTTAGGATAAATAATATTTTAATAGTTTCTCTTTGGACATTGAGACACTATCGACTTTTACCAAGCCATTGTTCTCAGGTCCAGAACAAGTTTCTAAGGATAGATGGCGATCTTCATAGTTTTAAACTATTAACTAGTTTATGCATTCACTGAAGTAAAATATATTCAGGGTTGGGCAAAAGTCTGCAATATATTTATTAATTTCAAAACCATTGAAAAAAATGTAATGAAAATGTTCAGATATGTTCACATCCCTATACAAAACGTTTAGACGTATTTTACTTGTTTTTCGCATAGCCAGGCGATGGCCCATGAAGGAAGTCTTAACAATTTTAAATTTAAGCCTACCTCGAGTTATACCTGATTTTAAAGCTCTTCGTTTGTAAAAGACAAGAGTCCAAACCTGAGGTCAAAAAGATGACCCAGTCAGAAAATTCAGCCACTCAAAGAATTTAATATCAGGGTGGGGCAAAAGTCTGGAATGTATTTATTAATTTTAAAACTATTAAAAAAAAAGTAATGAAACTTTGTAGTTATGTACATGTCCCTATACCAAAGAAATGGACATATTTAATTGTTTTTTTGCATATCCAGGGCATGGCCCATGAAGGAAGTGTTAAAAAGGTTAAATGTAAGCCTACTTCAAGTTATACCTCATTTTCAAGGCCTTTGTTTGTAAAACACAAGAGTACAAACCTGAGGTTTAAAGGATGACCCGGTCAGAAAATTCAGCCACTCAAAGAATTTAATATCAGGATTAGGCAAAAGTCAGGAATGTATTTACTCGTATTAATTTTAAACCTATTAAAGAAATGTATTGAAACTTTGTAGTTATGTACATGTCTCTATACCAAACACATAGACATATTTTACTTGTTTACTGCATATCTAAGAGATGGCCCAAGAAGGAAGTATTAAAAAGGTTGAATGTAAGCCTACCTTAAGTTATAACTCATTTTCAAGGCCTTTGTAAAACACAAGAGTGCAAACCTGAGGTCAAAAGGATGACTCATTTATACTCACAGCGATTCAAAAAATTGTTTGTCATTTTACTAATTCTTCTCAGCTATACGGCTATCTATTTAACATTTTCAGGTCCCTGTTGCTGGACATGTTGTTGATTGTTAAAAATCGTAACAAACGACTGCGTTATAAAAATATATATATGGTATTTAACTAAGATAAAAATAAGAAACATTTAATAAAAACACTTTTGACAGTAGGTTTACCTAAAAACTGACTAATAATATTATTCTAATAATTTGTTACTTTTTTTGTGAAATTTAATTTCTTATATTCAGTTAGCTAAATTATAGCTCTACGCAGCAATATGTAATGCATATCTTGCATTAGTCTTCATCAGTGTTATTTATGTGACATTAAATTCTCTGAGAGGCTATATTTTCTGACTGGGTCATCCTTTGACCTAAGGTTTGCACTCTTGTGTTTTACAAAGAAAGGCCTTGAAAATGAGGTATAACCTGAGATAAGCTTACATTTAACATTTTTAAGACTTCCTTCATGAACCATCACCTGGATATGCAAAAAAGAAGTAAAATATGTCCATGTGTTTGGTATAGGGACATATAAATAACTACAACGTTTGATTACTTTTCTTTTGATAGTTTTAAAATTAATAAATACACTCCAGACGTTCACCTAACCCTGACTTTAAAATTCTTTGAATGGCTGTATTTTCTTACTGGGTCATCTTTTTGACCTCAGGTTTGGACTCTTGTGTTTAAAAAAACAAAAACCCTTAAAATGAGATATAACTCGAGGTAGGCTTGTATTTAAAATTTTTAAGACTTCCTTCATGGGCCTTAAAAAAAAGTAAAATATGTATAAATGTTTGGTATAAGGACGTGTACATAACTGCAAATGTTAATTACATTTCTTTCAACTGTTTCGAAATTAATAAATATATTTCAGATTTTTGCCCAACCCTGTACATTTAATGTGCATAAAATGCTCTTTCTCTAAAATATTATCAACTATACTACTGATAGTTCAGGATTGTTTAAGCGAATCCCTTTCCTCTCTTCCAATCCGGGATATGATTAGGAACTGACAAATGGACATGAACTACGATGTGAAATCTATGTCGTATTCATCTTTCACCATTGGATTTTTGGACTGTTTCTTTACAGTTAAAAAAATATTTTTCAAGTAGCTTTTGAAACCTCAATTATACGTATGTTTGATTTTGTTGTCACTTGCAACTTTTTATATTTAAATTAGCATTTTTCGTTATTAAATATTATTATATAACCATATTTTCTTATGGTGTAGTTGTAACATAAACTGCTGGTGCATTTCTAACATTATGAGTATTAAAAATTAAGTTTTTATGATTAGTTTTTAACATAAAACTTTATATTTTATATTTCAAATGCCATATAGATAACGCATATTTTTGTAAATGGTTGTAAATGGTAACAGTAAATGGTTGTTAAAATATGTTTCAACTTCAAACATAATATATAAATAACAACATTTAAATTTAAATTTTTACTTGTATAGTTGATTTTAAATAAAACTTAAAGCAATCCCGAGCTGACCGTACCTGTGTAACTCAATGAATGAAACTTCATTTAGTCCAGTGGTTAACTTTTGTATCTCATTAATTAGATTGCTGGCATGTTTATTAAATTAAATTTCTTCAATCTCATTTCCTCACCTTTTTACTTCTTAGAATATTTAACCCAAAATGTCTCGAGGTAAATATATCGTAACTGTAGTTGAATTCTCATCAAGGCAGTAGCTTACTTATTTTACTATAAGATATAATTATTTTATACTTACGTTTTGGTTTTTAAATGCTTTCAATTTTCATTTAACTCAAATAAGAATATTAATATAACTAAAGAAATCAACAAGTACTTTACTTACTAAGTATCAAGTAAGTTGTTTTATAGAAATTGATATGGTATATATTTACAAAACACTAACCTAAAAATCTAAATTTGATTAAGGACATACTAAAACAAATAATTTCTGTGTTAAGTTCGTCTATATCGAATTTACTTCACAATTTGTTCGTTAGTAAATGTTTAGTACTAATCTTTAGTTGAACGGTTTATATCTTTTAAACAGAAATTCTGTGTAGGATTGTAAATTTTTTATTTTGACATACTGCAACTTTCCATTCAGAAGGCACTTTAATTAACCTTTTATATAAGAATATCTTTAATATTTAACAACACTTATTTTCTTTATTTTGTTTTCACAACCTTAAGAGGAATTTGACTATTTGAATCAAATTTTAAGATGATATCGATCTCCAAATGTGTTAGCATATTAAAAAATGTATAAACTCCGTACATTTTTTAGTGGTGTTTACTACAAACACAATAGTTATCATTGTAATATTTAGTTCAATCAATGTTTGGTAAACATTTAAAGTTATTATTATTGTAAGAATTTACAGAATAAATACATATAAAACAAATTGGAACGAGGCTACAAAATAAAATTGACGAACAATCCTCTCGTCCTTAGAAAATATTCTTTTTACGATCCTTGTAAAAGGGATTCTTAGATTTCCTCGGACAACGAAGTAGAGAATAATTTATGATATTTTACCAAATCAAAGTTTGTGGCCTACGGTTTGCCCATTTTACTGGTAAAACATATAAACATCCCTTGTGTATGGAATATTGTAGGTGTATGATATTGTAACCTACAAAATAATAGAAAGGAACTCGAGTTAAGATTATCCTAAAACTACTGTCAGCGCAGAAATTATGTGCAGCTCAGTTTCAAGGTTGTTTTCTAAGGCACTAAGAGGCATTTAAAAAATCTAATCACATCTTTGTTTTCTTCGTTAAATTTTAAGTTATTGCAGATTCATTTTAATTATTATTATAAGTTTAAAAACATTTTATTGTAGTCGCAACCAAATAAGTCCCGGATTTGTAACCAGTTTCCACATCAAATTACAGTTTGTACATCAAATTTACATCGTTATTACTACAAAAACCGTATATATAAATATCGAATTTATATTTTAATGCCGCATTTATATTTTCTATATGTTTTATACATGTTAGAATGTAAAATTTTCGAGAAAATAAGTTCTGGTTAATTTCCTGAAACATTGTTTTCTTGGCTTCTGAAGGTTGAACATTTAATTACCAGGTCTTGTAGTAATACTTTGACATGTATAGTTAAAATACATTACTTTCATATTTATAAGTAAATAATGTGATATTAAATCGATTTAAATCAATTTAAAATAACTTTAAATTACTCAATTTAAATTATTATGAAATCGAACAACTTACTTACACGTATGAAAGTTATGTATTGTGACTAAACATGCCAAAGGATTACAAGACCTAGTAATTAATTTTGTGAACTCCAGAAGCCGAGAAAACAATATTTCAGGAAATGAATCAGAACTTCTTTTCTCGAAAAGTTAAAATTCTAAAATGTATAAAACTTATAGGAAACCTTCCTATCAGACAGGTATTAAAATATAAATGCGATACATTAACGGGTTTTTAAGTAATAACTGTAAATTTGATAACACTATTTAAATTCCAGCACTTTTTTGTTCCGACCAGTTTAAAAATTACTAAAACTTATAATAACATTAAAAAGACAACGGTGTGATTAGAGTTTTCGTAGGCCTCTTAGTTTCTTAGAAAACAACCTTCAAACTCATAATTTTTGCACCGAGAGTAGATATTTTTAACAAGTATTGGTGGTTTGTGATATTAAAGTCAGAAATATTAGTTATAAATACATATTACTGAAAGGACATTTTGATTGAAGCAACATGTAGGGTAGCAGTATTCCGAAGTTCACCTAGCTCGTTACATTTAAGTTACAACCACTCTCGGTGGTTAGAGGTCCCACTGTCAAGCACAATTCATTGTAAGGGTTGGTGGAGAGGAGTAGAGAGTTTCAGAGCAGGTTACCTTTTCACTGATGAACATTGTCAGACTATTGTAACTTCGGTTTATTGTGAGCAAACCAACAAAAGTGGATATTTAAATGGAATTGGACCTTATACAAAAACATTCATTTCAGGCTGTCTATAAATATAGTCAGCAACAATAGCTTGACAAAAAGAATTCTTTTAATGCATATTATTCCAATTATTGTGATTGCAAATAATACTTTCAGATTTGCTTTTTGAATGCAGTTAAGTGCCCTCTGTACATTACTGTCAGAGGGAATTTAATGTGCAACCGAATTTGAGGGTTGTTTTCTAAGAAACTAAGAGGACTACGATAAATAATAATCACATCATTGTTGTCATTTTAAAATATGAATTTTCTTGTTCTATTGAAAACAAAAAAAGTACTGGACTTTTACTGTAAACTTTTCTGGGTACTTTTTTTCCAACTAAGATAAAAATTACTATAACTTTAGTTAACATTTTAAAATACATACGTCATAATGTACAATTAAACGATGAAAACAATGGTGTGATTAAATTTATCGTATTCCTCTTAGTTTTTAGTAAGCAGCCTTCAAACTCGGCTGTACATAATTTATGCACTGACAGTAATGCATCAAAATAGCATAAATTATTTAATTAATTTAGATGAAAATATTTTATTTATTTTTAACAATTAATTAACATACCTAAATATTGGTTTTGTATACATAACTATATATACTAGATATTAAGTAGGCTAATATCATAAGTAAATAAGTTTTTACAATTTACATTTTGTGCTTTTAAAGGCTCATTAAAGGCAATAAATCATCACACAAAAGATTATGCTTTACTGATTGATATACTATGACATCTTATGGCAAAATGATTTATCTCATCCGATGGGTTAGACAATTATTTAAATGGAACAAGAAAGAACAGCTTATATAAAATAACAAACAACTTATAAAAATATTTATTTAAATTAATCCAAAACAATCGAAGTGCTCAGCTCATTAAGTACTTTTCTTATAGAAGATTTTATGACAATTCAAAGTTAATAGTTTTTTATTGAAACAGAGATTTTACATTATTTATTTTATGTTTCCGAGTTTACAAAAATAAACATATATACTTATGGTTTGAAGATTATAAACTTTCCCTGGATATTGGCCTACTAATAAATGGCCCTTTATGACGAACAGTCTAACTCAATTAGTAAAAGCAGGCTACACAGGTCATCCACACTCATCTTACACTCGTTTAATCATTTATATTCGTTTTTAAATACGCCCAAAATTGTGTCGGCACCTCTTTATCTAAGAATATAAGACCTCCATTAACAAATATCTCTTATTTTAGTTGTTCTCTTTAAGACAAAGATTTGATCATTTATCCCCATAGTAAATTAAATTATAGCAAACATTTATATGTAAATTAGGTCACTGACAATATATTTTTTCATCATAAAATGCCCTGCCCTCAAATAAAATACATAATAAAACTTTTAGGGCTGGAGATAATTTATGTATTACCATAACCATTATCATGTATATATTGCATTTTAATAGTTAGTTAATCAAGTAATTTTATTGTCTCATGCATCTTTAATTAGAATGAATGAACATTTTTCCATTTTGCCAATGAAATTTAGTATGAATGTACGATACTAGGAGCTGAACATTAAGATTAAATTTATTGTGTATTTTTCCTCTTGAGAAACATGTATTGTTAAATTAAAAAATTTTCTGAATTTGTTCATCCATGTTTGTTACATTAGGCATTATTTGTGTAGTTTCACTTTAAGTGGGTTTTTACCTGTTGTGAAACATTGTAAATTCCTGAGCCCCAGGTAGACTGTAGCTCAATATCAGGTGTGGCAAGTGGTTGGGAGTTTTAGCGTGCAAGGTTTTCCACAGTTAAAGAGATTGGAACTCACGTCAAATACTATTTTAATCATATAAAAGAACAGATTAAATTCAAGGTACAAGAACTGCTACAACTAAAAATACAAGGATTCTAACTTTAATAATTAATGCGCTTAACCTCTGAGGCGGTTGCAGTCTACAGCTACTGATGCCATACAAAACCACTGGTCAGTCTAAATAGAATTATCATGCACTTGGTGCTGGCTGCTGAACTATGCTTCTATTCACACAGCTGTGTCACTTATTTGAGTTTCCACTGCTTATTCTAAAATATAATTACTTGATTTAATAAAATCTAATGCTAATTATAAAATAATAACTCTAGGTTTACAACAAATAAATAAATAAATATTGGTTATATTCATTACCGAGGAATAGTATTTATTAATTTTTAAAACAAAAGTAATTGGAAAAAGCAGTAAACAATTCTTTAACAACGACAATGTAACAAATCATTAGTTCCGGGACGGTATTTCACTATTTGCTTTAATATTTTTGTTATTGTGTGTTTTGTTTGATATATTTGTTCACATCGTCACTTTACAATAGATAATTTAACTACCATGATAAACAATAATACATCATCAGTAAAGTATTACAATGATTTTAAATATCCTATTATAATAACAACCTGTACAAATTTAAGTTGTCTGTTCATTTTCCTTCCCGATATAATTTAGGTTGTATTACGTCAAAAATGCTAGGAAATATAAAATATAAGTAGACCTACCCAAAATAAAACGTAATATAGTTACAGTATCATCGTTATTAATCTATATGAGAAAACAAAGGGTCGGTTACGATGACAAAGTGTTTGTATTATGATGATGGGGACCAGACGACATGAGGCTATTGACTGTCGTCAGCTGATTTATGGAGTATCTCATTGATCGCGTAAACAATACGAGCTAATATTGTCCACAGCTGATTGACGGTTGGTGCTTTAAACACTGGACAAATTTACATTATATTTCGAATTGTACTTTCTTTAAAATCAAGATATAAATTATGATATAACGGTGTTCCTTGTATCCGTAAATAGTATTGGGATTCTAAAGCACAGAGTACAATTTTTCTTAAAAAATCTAATATAGATTGTCTTTAGGAGTCATAGAAGATTTGAAATTCCTTCAAAACAGTAAAGTTATTGATTTGGTATAGACATTATTGATATAATAACAGATTTCCAATAAAAAATACCTGAAAACCAGTATTTTAATGAGTAATCTTCAAGTTATAGTGATATTAAATTTCCTAAATTTTAATCAATATGATTTTGAATGATGAAATCCACTGTAACTTGAGAACTACATTAAATTAAACCATCGCTTTTTGTATGAAACGTTGAAACCTCCATATCTCCACAAAGGTAAACTCCAGATTTAATTTCATAAAATAAAAGTTCCAGTTTTTATTACTTTTTTTTTCTTCAAAAATAGCACAATTAAGTTATGACCGTAAAACATGTTTGTTATAAAATAAATGTAATATTTTATTTATTTATTTCCCAAGAATAACAAAATACAATAGTACATCAGTAAAAATTAAAATAATTATTTATTGAAAATAAGATTAGCATTTTAAATATCGGTTAAGCCCAGATGTATTGTAACTTAGGACTAATTTCAAACCATTATAATATATAATGTACCTACTAAGTTTTGTTATTTTTCTGTATATATTTAAAATGAATACAAATATAACTCAACATATATATTAATATATTTTTATGAATTGAACATTTAATCAATGCGTAAACCTCATTTTTTGAAATTTTTTTCCAATGAATGCTTTCGATTTGTAATCTATATTGATGATAAATAATGATAGAAATACTAGGTATTTTTTATTCTGAATAATTAAAAACATATTGTTATATTGCTTATATAAACATATCACATTTTATGTTTCATATTTTGTGTGGCACCAAATTTAAAAGGTTGTAAGTTGATTTATATTTAAAATTGAAAAATTTAATTTATCTGTTTTTTAACTAGTCCACATCTTGGTGTGTTTTATTTTTAAGTAAATGTTCTGTGTCTGTAATATTGATGGTAAATGTATACTCCACTGTTATAAAAGTTGTGTTTTTCATGGTTGTTGATGTGTAAAAAAGTTGTATTCGAAATACAACTCCTTACATTTGCTAAAAAATTACTTAATAAAAAAATGAATCTCAAATACAATTGGTATGAAGGTAAGTAAATATTAGTTGACCTACACAGACTTCAGAGATGAAAAATAATAGCTTTTTGTATATGCGGGATCTTTATTACACCTTTACCCTAGATAACACTGTAGGTGATGGAGTTATAACAGCCTCATTATAACGCTGTCAGCCATGATTGCTTTCTTTTAAAATAGCTGCGATCACTCCTTTCGACTGAAATGTCTATAAAAAATGAAAACATAGCTGATGAATGATGCAACTACTTACTGCAGTATGTTTATTTAAGTCTATTGCGAGGATTTCCATGGAATTAGTTTATTCACAGTTCTAAATTATTTTTGGTTTGTACTAAATAATCTTAATTATGAAATTAGTTACATTTTCTGTTGATTTTCAGTCTATAAAGATGAAATTACATTGATCCTTAAAGGATATTATCATAAGTAATAAATCTTTTTGATATTTATAAAACGTTTGAATTTAACAGTTAAGAATACCTAGGGTATCAACTATGGGTGGATGTATCTTCTGTTTTAATTATTTGTAGTAATTCCGTGTAGAACAATTTGTCGTCATACACATCTACTTCCTAAAAACACTTACTATATAAAACTTTTGTAACACAAATATTGCAATATATGTTTATTTATGTATTCGTTTTGGAATTAATCCTAATTGGTCAAAAGCCAATTTCGAATATTTTCTAGATAAATGAAACAATATTTGTATATAGAACAAAAGTGGCTGTCTTGGGAGTGATGATCCTGTTTTAAACTCACAACACCTAAACTAAAATACAAATTAAAATTTAAATAACACAATTTATTTTATGTTTTAAAAATAATTTGTCAGGAATAAACCCTGTTTGTTTTCTGGTATGCACAATTGTTATTTTGTGGCTCTTAAGTGAGATAAAATTAATTTTTAATCGCACTGGTTTAAATATTTAATAATAAATTATTTATTGCCTTGTCTTTTCACTATTTATTATTAATTTAATATTTGTTGTTTTTTATTGTATTTTTATATATTGTTTTTGGTTTTTGCCGTTGTTACTGTTATTGTTTTTGTTAACTTGCTGTATATTGTTACTATTATATTTCTACTAATATATATAACTATATTAATCTTGATTTTACACTGTCTTGTTATGTTTGTATTTATATTATTTTTTATGATTATTATTTTGAAGTGATAATTCATAAAGTAAGATTAGGACTCAGTTGATTGATTGGACATGAACGCTTATTCAACTCATATTTTTATTGTAAATTAATTTAATGCTACTTTGTAATTGGATTTTTCTGTTTTGTAACATTCAAAATAAAATAAAAGGTTCAATATAAAATAGAAAAATAGCCTGACAGAAATGGCATCATCTAGTTTTGAATGTTGATGAAAAAAATAACCTAAAAAAAACTCTTTCAAAAATATTTCAGAATCAAGTCAGTAATACAATATGATGATAACTTAGAAGCTAAGAGCGTTGACTGATTTTGCAATGGAAGACAGCAAGCCTCCATAGCTTCAGTAAATATATCTAATTCATTGTGAAAAAGAATCTGTAGCAAATGGTCAACTATATGGATCTAAATCTTTTTATATGTCCAACACATTTGTATGTTTCAATGTAATTGGCTGCAGAATAAAGTATTTAAAATAATGATACATTTCACCCCTCATTGCGTCCAAAATGCTTACAAATTTGTTGAAAAAAAACTCCCTATACTCCCATTTGAACGAGGATTCTTTTGGAAACATCTCTGATATAATATGTTCTTTATCAAATATTTTAAGTAACATTTTAAAAATGTCTTCATACATACATACTATTTTTACAGTAAAGACTAAAACGTTAAAACGTAATGGTTCTTATTAGCAAGTAACCATTACAAAAGCATTATCCAATATGTTTTTTTTCTTATTTTTAGCATTTATCCTTATATTAGACTTGTTTATTAGATATCAACTGCTGGTGTATAAATCATAAAAAAACTAGTAATTCATCGTAATGTGATTATTAGATTTCGTTAGTTCATTACTTCACACAATTTTACCTTCAATCTTAATTTATTACAAAAAACAAGTAGGCGAATAACTACAAATATGGATATTTTTATAGCAATGTACAAAAATGTATAATCATCCTCCACCATCATCCATTAGTAACATATGTATTGTACTTTCCTTGTTTGGGGCCTCTGTAATTAATTGTTTACGGATCATAAATTGTTTTGAGAGGTTTTTTAAACTGCATACTTAATACTGACGTAGTCATATTAGAAAAAAACAGTTCAACTTAAAATTTGAAATAGCTCTAACGTTGCGTTGAAGGCTTGGAAGTTGGACAGCACTGGGTCCCATACTGAACTGTAGTGGGGATAGAACAGTGAGCCGGCCTGCATCCACAGAACGGAGAGCGTGATCCAGTTAGAGTAGTATACATTGATGGTTTCACCTAGTATTTAATATAGGTCACTTAGAAAACGACCTTTTTAATGCACTGGTGCAAGTGAGATGCATAGAGTGGTGCAGGTGAGATAGAGAACTACTCTTTTACCGCTGTGTATTCCATTTAAATATTGTCATGGCAACCAGATTGACAGGCCACGTTTTTTGTTTGTTGGCCTTTTTATTGCAGTTAAATATATAACTATTAATGCTACAGTTTTGTGTGTTTCAGTTACGAGAAACCATGATGTTTAGTGTTGTTTTAATTAGTTTAAAAAAAGTGATTTTATTGCAAACATTAAATGCAACCTCATTACGAGACCTAATCTGCAATGAATCTCTCGGAAACTGGAATCCTCGAGCCACTCGGGAGAAGATTATTTTCCGAGAAAATGAACCGTTGGATGCATAAATATTCATTTACCCTTATTTATGTTAAATAATTACAGTTTATTTTTATTACTTGGATACTTGAATAAGCTCATTTGCTTAGCTAACAAATCTCATTTGCAATGAAATATTTTTTTAAGACGACGTAATGGTACAGAGTATTCAATTGTTGTTAGATTACAATTGTAACACTTTATGATGTTGTTAATTAATCACTTATTAAATAAGATACGGGCAAAGTTATAAAATGAAAAACGTGATAGCAAATTTGTAAACATCTAGTTACAGTACTATATAGTAAATATTTCTTTTTACAATATTTTTTAGTAAAGTTGCAAAGATGATAGAGTCACGAAATAAACCGACCGTGATACATTTTTGTTATGTTCTATTTAATTTTCATAATATTTCCTTTGTAAAATACAGGAATCAATCGGGGTTAAAAAAATTACGTATACCGTGTCATAAATAAATAATTGTATAGAACTGGTCTAAGAAATAATAATACATTTTTAAATATACAATATATTTTGCTACATTTTATTGTTTCAGGTAAGTGCTGACTTTGTATTTTGTTGTGTAAGTTTTGCTCTTTCTGATATATGGCGTACATACATTTATTTAACAATACATTGTTGGATTCATGATTTTTTGTAACTTATGATTTATTAATACATAATACACATCCAAATAGTAACAGTACCCATGAATAAATTTATATAGACTATTAGATAAAACGAACAATTTTATTACTTCCTAGGTTGCCGAAACACTGATTCCAAACTTAAAGGTCTTAAAAACAGTAGCAACACTAGCAAGGAGGGTTTTCCTCATTTTTTAATGGATCCACAGAACGGGATTTTGGATCCTCAAAACCCTTTTTCGTATTATAAATGCCACAGTATTTGATTCCAAAATCTAAATCTCTTATTTATGCTCATAATGGACAAGTTTTCCTCAATTGAATATATCTTTGACCCATTTTTGAAGAGGAAGGTAATTTTGGATCAATGTAAGAAAACCTCATCTTTTAGAGTGTATTTCTTTATTGATGTTTCACTTATGTCCTCTATATATTCAATTAAATAACGAATTGATAAAGAGAATAGAACCAGAAAATTTACGAAGTACGGTACTTAGGCACCTTTTATATACAAACAGTTAGATTTCTCTTCCAATGCTAAACTTTGTGTCTCTATTAGACATTTTGTGGTCTCGTAGTGGATCTCTAGTGTAATGTAGTTTATCCAGTTGTAGTGATATACCTCACTAACCAATCAAATTAAAGATACAAATTAAATGACTTATCTATTGTAAATAATTTATAATGAAGGGTTCACTCAATGAAATCAAGCGTTTGTTATTCGTAGAATACTTCTAATTTAGAAACTCTCTTTGTGTGATGTAACTTTATACAATGAATGAATAGTTCTTGTATGACAGTTTCAAACATTATGACGACCTAAATAATATTCATAATAAATTTCAACTTAAATGGTCATATTATGAAGTAATGGTGATTCTTTTGCTCTATAATACCTGTAAACAACTTTGACGAAGATTGTTTCCAAGAAAAAACACAACAACAATTGGTCTCAATAACAAAACGTTAGATTTTAATCTGGAAAATGACATTAAATTATGATCAGTCTTTATGTAAGATATATTTAAAATTTAGGAACTCCTACTGGATATAGTATTGAACAGTATTAACCACACTAGTGTCTACAAACAGCATTAAGCACGTAAAGTGTTTTACTCAACGGAACCCAAAGACCACACATCAAAGTAACGAGCTTCCGGAAACAGCTTAAGTCTGTGAAAATTGTTTACGGACAAATGTTTCGTAACCAGAGCTCAAGTCCTTCCCTATAAACTCCTGTTACGGTATTCCACACATCACTTCAACCCTATGTGTCTTTAACACGCTCTGCCGAGACAAATCTCCTTGTTACTGTATCTACAAAACTTATATTTATTTATTTATTCTTTAAAGAATGTAAAGTGATTGATTAAAAAATAAAAAAATTATATTCTTTCAAACTAAAATAAAATAAAATAAGCAAATACAAGTAAAATACCACATCATTTTTCAAAACTGAAATTCTAACTTAGACTTATAAAACATTTTACATAAAACGATTCGATGGTGTGGGTAAGAGGACTTTACAGTCCTTAATTAGCCCCTTTGTTAAAGGCATTTTCATTTCATTTCACTCGATCAATTTAATATGATTCATAATACGTTCTGGACTATGAAAATTACTGTAATAAACATTTCTTATCTTGTGGATATATAAAAATATATATATATATAATAATAACACTGTTTTATATACGAGTTTCCGAACCTCAGATTTACCAAACTATACTGAAACCACATAAAAAAGATCAAACAATTTGTTCTAAAATAAAAAAATCGTCATGGAAAAGTACTATCCATATTCCATTAAACAATATATTATATTTTTGAAGATCCTTCATACTAGCGTTTTTTATTTGTTATCTTGAGCCAATTTAATATTTTACCAACATGAACCACAAGTCAATATTTATTCAATTCCTTTATACAAACATTAAGGAAAATGTAACCTTAAGGATTAAGGATTTGAATATTTGATGTAGTTTTGTATCTCTTAAAATGAATAAATCATGTTTAACACAAGACAAATTATATATTAGTAGATATAGGAAAGGAAATTATGTGGGCTGGTGTCGTTAGAAAAAAAAACATTATAGAGTTTATTGTCTATTGATTATAGATATTTATTAATAGGTAATTGTAAACAATATTTGGATTATGACTGTGGTTAGAAGGATAGAGAATGGATGTTTGAAAATATTTGTGGATAGTGGTTTTTGATAGTTAGATGTATCGAAGGAGTGGAATGAAGATGGAGAGTGTATTTGTAATAAAGGGAAATAAATATTTCTGATTGCGAAAGGTGTGTGTGAGAGAGAGAGAGAGAGAGAGAGAGAGAGGGGGGGGGGGAGGGATGGAGGGGGGGAGGGGAGGAGGGAGGGGAGGAGGGAGGGGAGGAGGGAGGGGAGGAGGGAGGGGGGGAGGGAGGGAGAGTGAGAGAGAGAGAAAGAGAGAGAGGGAGAGAGGAAGAGAGGGAGGGAGGGAGAGAGAGAGGGGGAAGAGATAGAGGAGAGAGGAGAGAGAGAGAGAGAGAGAGAGAGAGAGAGAGAGAGAGAGAGAGAGAGAGAGAGAGAGAGAGAGAGAGAGAGAGAGAGAGAGAGAGAGAGAGAGAGAGAGAGAGAGAGAGAGAGAGAGAGAGAGAGAGAGAGAGAGAGAGAGAGAGAGAGAGAGAGAGAGAGAGAGAGAGAGAGAGAGAGGGAGAGAGGGAGAGAGAGAGAGAGAGAGAGAGAGAGAGAGAGAGAGAGAGAGAGAGAGAGAGAGAGAGAGAGAGAGAGAGAGAGAGAGAGAGAGAGAGAGAGAGAGAGAGAGAGAGAGAGAGAGAGAGAGAGAGAGAGAGAGAGAGAGAGAGAGAGAGAGAGAGAGAGAGAGAGAGAGAGAGAGAGAGAGAGAGAGAGAGAGAGATTGGTTTTTAATTGATAAAGAAGATTAGAGTATTAAGGTTGGCAAGTAAAGATAAGTGTGTGTGTATGAGACGTTAAATCACAAAACATCCTGAGGTGAGCAAAACAAATTTGATTAGCTCGTGTTGAGGTTTGGATGATAGGGACTTATGATAGTCACCTGTTTGCAAAGCTAATGCTCATTTTCTCTTAGCTCCAAAAATATTTCCAAACCCCCACCCTCTTTTCCACAATCACTATCGTAATACTTTTTTTTTAAATACCTATTATTAATATCTATATTCAATAGACAATAAACTCTAGAACTCTTTTTTTTCTTTTTTTTTCAAACGACACCAGCCCACATAATTTCCTTTCCCATATCTACTTATTTTTGCTGATCAAATCCAAAAAATATGATTGATAATAAATAATATTGCAACCAAACACAGACTAGTGTTTGTTTAGTATTAAAAGCATAGACTATACATTTCAGTTAGTAATTTTCTGAAATAAACTTTGCAGTCGTAATTTTTCTAAGAATGTTGACAATCCATTAAAAAGTGTGTGTGAAACTTGTTACATTTAGCACAGCTGTAAACTAACACATGTTTGACGTGTCAAAGCTTGTCAGCAACCAAAGACCGACAAGGCCTCCCTCTACAGTTGCCATTTAACACTTGTCAATTGATTAAAGGGCACACTCTGTACAATTAGATGGCTGAACACTTATCCGTGCTTTGCAATGTGCTGAGTTCAACTGAATCCTTTGACAGTGGAGCTCACACAATATCATTTTATCAACAATAATTGCTGTTCCGTCACAATTCGGTTGTTTTATAACTTGGCTTGCAATTAAATACAAAATAGAAGTTGTAAAAATATAGCAAAATACAATACATACAGTAAAATTTCAAAGTAAAACGTTCAAGTCAAAGATTAAAGATACAAAATTATGGAATCGAAAATTTTTTATGTCATAGGATGCTTTTACACAAATAAATTTTACAGTACAAGTAAACTTAACACAACACAAATTTATTACAATACAAGTAAAAGTGCACAAATATATTACAATACAAGTACAAAATCACAAATATATTACAGTACAAGTACAAAATGCACAAATATTATGGTGATCGATTTCGGTGAACCGCGCTCCCCTTTTATGAATCCCTCTGGTCTGAAGAAGGTGAGCGTGGTTCAATGAAATCGATCATCACAATATTTGTGAATTTTGTATTTGTATTGTAATATATTTGTACATTTTGTGCTTTTATTGTAATACAGATTGTGCTGTGTGACGTTTACTTGTTCTGTATATATACCAACACGTATTATACTAATTAATAAACTAAATAAATAATATAACGGCGTTGCACACTTTTAAGTCATATACTTAATCACCTTTTGATTGATATAACTTCAAATATTATTCAAGATTGATATATTGATTTTAACATTCTTTATGCCGGCGTGGTGGCTCAGTGGATAAGGCTTCGGACTGCGGAGGGCAAGTTCCAAGGTTCGAATCCCCACTGAGCCAACGGTCGGTACTTCACTCGTTGAATAAGGTTGACGCACAGGCCTGTAGGCCCATGTCAACTGGCGAGTGAAGTTAAAAACAACTCATGTTTATTAATACAGCACAAAAGATCCATCATGCAGAGAAAACATGATTTACTATATACTAAGGTGATTAGTACCTTTTTTCCACTATATTTTCAAAATGTCAATAAATTATATCACACGGTTTGTTCATAAGTTATGCACCGAAAATGCCAAATTAGTCGCTTTAGCAGCCATATCACCATTAAGGAATTTTTTATAGTTGTTTCCCATTACACATTTATTACTTACATAGATACTAACAATTTGATTCCATTCATTTTCAAAAATAACCATCGATCGAACACCCTTAAGGTAAAATAAAAGGCGAAAAAATTCAAGTTAAATGACAAGTAATTTGGTAAATAATTGTTGTTTATTTGATATTTTGAGTCAAGTAACAAATCACCATACATTAATCCGTTTCACCATTACAGTAGGCTCCTATGTCAGTATCGATTGGCTGGATTGTTAATTATGTCTACGTAATTAACTCACCCCAAGAGACGTATCTGGTTCTAGTAGTTAATTAATTATGGCATGTAAATACTTATTAATTATATCTAAACTTAATTAGAATACCTTATAAAAAAAATAATATCTCTATTGATGATCATTTTAACATTCTTTAAGCCTATCAGAGAATAATTGGTTGAAATAACATTGTCACTAACAATTTTGTACAATTATTCTTTACTTCTAGCAGTACATTGAGAGTAATGAAAATGTATAGCAACAGTTAAATATTACGTATCATAATATAATATAGAAATAAGATCAAAGTAACATACCGTATAGTTTAAAAAATATATTTCATATTGGGTTAAGGTAACTATGCCAAATGTCACTTCCAAATATTCACTTGAAAGTGTTTAGGGTTTCAAAAATAATTTGATATGCATACAAAGAGTTTATAAAACAGTTATTATTTATCAAATAATAAATGATTATGATTCTTTGGTTTATTTTCTTTTATGATGTTTTTGTTCACATTATGTTCTAAAATGCTGTAAAATATCTAAAAATCTGGTAAGTATTACACAGCTTAAGAGAAATAAATACGGCGTAGAACTAGACATACTATACCATTTATGAGAAATGGTCATTTATACTACATTTTATACTAACTAAAATATAAATGGCAATAAAATTCATGCTTATTCTGAGATGGGCATTGTTATAAACATATTTGGTCAATTAAATTTCAGATTTTTAAAAATATAAAATACAATAACAGTTGTTATGAATAG
The DNA here is from genome assembly GCA_035578905.1 of Stictocephala bisonia. Taxonomy (NCBI): domain Eukaryota; kingdom Metazoa; phylum Arthropoda; class Insecta; order Hemiptera; family Membracidae; genus Stictocephala; species Stictocephala bisonia. Next base: position 5,724,374 of record JAQJVL010000015.1, on the reverse strand, counting down.
CTTTTATAAATAATGAATTTTATAAACAGCTATGAGATGATTTCGTAATTATTTTATCACATTTTAGATAATAGTCATATTAATAAAATTAGATATTGTTACACTAAATACGTTTGTTCAGTACTATACGGCTATATTAATTATAATAGTTTTGAAAGTAATGTATGAAAAATGTAATCGAAAAAAATATTTTATATTGTTTTGTACAAGATGGCATGTATTTATAAATATATTTATTTCTATAGAAACATTTATTCCTTAACAAATATTTTGTTTAACAACGAATCAATTTACAAATACGTCATTAAAAATATCCACGCATACACACGCACTGTGGTATTGACCCATCCGCCCACCCATACACGCACTGTGGTATTGACCCACCCGCCCTCCCATACACGCACTGAGGTGTTGACCCACCCACCCACCCATACACGCACTGTGAAATATCCAATTGTTTCAGTAGTTTTAACAAACGCCAGGATTGTAACGAGCTTTGTGATATACAATAAAATGGCGTCATATAAAATATTGTCTAGAGCTAAAAATATATATTTATTTTAATTTTAACCCATTAAATTTCTTTGTTTGTATTTTCAAGCTGGAAGTTGTAAAATGGGTCATAAATGATTACTATAACGAATACCTTACTTCATTATTTATAATTTGAACTGTAGATTTATTTATTTGCTATACTTTCTTCATTGCTACATACAAATTTTAAACCAATAAACTAAAAGCAAATAACTAAAAAAAATAAATTTTAATTGACATCTAACCTTGACACTCGGATTTATAAAAACGCCAGAGACTGTCAATTTGTTTGGGTGTGCTTATTTTCAGAAAAAAATTATCTTTCTGTGGTCAGATGTCTCTCTACTAACTGAAATAAATTTGTTCCAAGAGCATAGACAGAGAGAGGACATTTCGGAATATTTCCTCTCCACTGAGGGGACTCAGTCCGACTGTTGTAACTCCAGTTTATTGTGGGTGAGCGAACAAAAGCCAAAATGTAACAGGAGTTCGACGGAAGCAAAACACTCAAATCACCCTAAAGTTTGGTCCCATTGTTTCCTCTGCAAACAGAAGTCATTAATAATATTCTATCTATCACTGTCAGCGGTGAGAAGGACTAAGTTGGTTTGTTTAGTGATTTTTGTGGCTTTATTTAGCGAGTGTTAGTATTTTTACGTTTAATATTATATGACTTGCAGTAAAATATTTTTCTGTAGAACTATTTGATTAATTTTATTAGTAAGGAAAAAAAACATAAAAAAACAAAAAAAAAACTAGATACTACAAGGTTATTAGTACCACTGTACGTGTATAGGTGGGTGGGTGGTTCAGTACATCTGTACGTGTATGGATGGGTTGGTGGGTTAGTACCACTGTACGTGTATGGATGAGCGGGTGGTTCAGTACCTTTGTACGTGTATGGGTGGGCGGTTGGGTGAGAGGTACATTCTCATATGGAATGAAACAGCTCATGGGTTGTCAGTTATTTTAGACTTTTTTATATAATTTAACTGTGAATGAGTTATCACATTACGGGAAGTAACAAAGATTGAATAAAACGACTCAACATAGAACGAAATATGGTTTTTTTTAAACTTTTACTGTTTTACAAACTGTATACACAAACAGTGAAATAATATAGATTACACACGTGTACTAATTACACACGTGTACTAATTACACACGTGTACTAATTACATACGTGTAATAATTACACACGTGTATTAATTACACACGTGTACTAATTACACACGTGTACTAATTACACACGTGTACTAATTACACACGTGTACTAATTACACACGTGTACTAATTACACACGTATACTAATTACACACGTGTACTAATTACACACGTGTACTAATTACACAAGTGTACTAATTACGCCTTCTTTTTATAACTTCCTTTTTAAATTCATAATATAGCTGTAGAAGTCCTCATTTTTTGCAAGAACAAATTTTAAATGTAAACTCATGTTTGTATATGAGTGAAAGTTACATTACTAAATAAATGTTTTTGTGAAATTTACAAATGGTAATGACAATGATTCTAAATACTTGCCAAGTTAAACGATCATATTTTAAATTTAATTCTCATTAACTACTATAGATTGATTTAAGTCGCGTAACTAAAACGGTTTGATCTTAATTATTTAATTAATATCAAATAAATTAATCCTCGACATAACTTACCTTTCAAAGTCATCAAATCGTTCAAGGTATATTTTAACGATAACTTCAATATATATTCGAATGTAAATCTGTTAGTTCCTTGTAAATTATTACATCATTTATCCGATCGTCATAAACATATAATTAGTTTTAGGTTTATGTATGATTTTCCCAGAGAAGGCTTTAACCGTGTTTTTATTGACAAAATACTATAGGGCTCCATCCCATAGACCTTTAAATGTTCAATGGCAAACTAATGGATTTATTTTATTCCTTTAACTATGTATAAATCAGCTGTTGAATAAAATAAAATGAAATGAAATTTTTGAAATTGGCTAAGTAATGGTTCTTGAAATTAATACTTAATTTTTAGTAAAATCTAAACATTATTCTTCATATGTTATACCAAGAATATTTTCGTAAACTAATTGCCAATGATTACGTAAATTAATTCAATATTTGTTACTATTGAAGCCTGAAATATACTTAGAACATCTGCCATTAATGGTCAGATGACAAAAATAAACAACAAGTTTTTATTTAAAGTCCTCAAACATGCTTTCTAAGTTTGAAGAAATTAAACTTCCCATATCAGAAATAGGACATACTACAATACGGTCCAATTCCTTTTATGACTTAGTGGTAAAGTTAATTTTATACAATAGTCTATAAATTGTACTACTATAGCTGTTGTAAAAAAGTTACGACCGGGTCTAAATCGCCCTAAATTAGCACAAAATACTAAAAATTAATTTAATAAATATATATATGTATATATTTTTACGTTTGTTGATCGGTTTGAAAAAGTGAAAAGGATGTATGTCAACTAGATTGAAAAGGTTTGATATACGATGAAGTTTAAACGTTTCGAATTCATTATAGGTTACATCCGTCTGTTTATATCTAGAGATATCGGAAAATTCAATATCTGAATTCGGAAATTCAGAATTCAATGATTGAAATTTCGAGTGTGTTAGAAAAATCCTTTTGACATTTCTTTCATAAGCTGTAAGTAAGGTCCTGCGTTTATCAGCTGGGCAGCGGAACCACATGCTGTAAGTAAGGTCCTGCGTTTATCAGCCGGGCCGCGGAACTACACAATGGCCGTGAATAAACATACTGCAGTCTGTTCCATTATTCATCTAGTAGTTTTTATCTTCCATAGAGACGTCAGATGAAAGGAATCATCTTTCGTGTTTGAACCGGAATCGATTATGTTTGACAGCTTTATATTGAGGCAGTTTGTGTTCACTATTTATAGAGTTACCTATAGTACTGTATAAGTCTGATAATTTTCTACTAAAATTCCCATGATTAAATAATTTTATTGATTTGAATTTTTAGCAGCCGTAATTTTCTCATTTTGAAAAACTAAACAATTTGACAGCATGATGGAATTATTGTATTATACCCTTTATTATAACATTTAATTTGATTAGACTATCATGTTTTATCACACTGAAAATTTCAAAATAAAACCCAGCAACCCAAGTTGACCGTTTTATACTGGTAGGTAGCTTGAAAATAACAAGCAGTGTACAAAAATACTATAAAAAAATCACAATCAAGTAATTAAAAATTTATCTGTAAACAGTTTTGTATATAGATTGTTTATGTACAAAACGAGTTGTCCACACTAAATATAAAATTATTATAAATTTATCTGTTATAGAAATAATAAAATATTTGATCATCCATATAGAAATGAAGATAATAAATACTAAATTCTCAAATATATTTTTCTCTTTGTAGTTCAATAACACAATTTATTTAAATCTACTTAATTTACCTACTAAATATATAGATTAATTTATATCGGAAAGTCCAAAAGAAAACTGTTTTTCAGAACACAGAACACTACATTGAACAGTAGTTATTTATTTCATCAGTAGTTACTTAATTCCTATAAAGAGGTTAAGTGGAAGAAGGGACTTTTTAGTCCCAACCTCACCTGATTAAATAAAGAAGTTTTTCATTTCATTTCATAAAGAGTTTCGTTTAATTGTTACTACACTACAATAATAACATATAGTAACATGTATTTACAAATAAAAAGTTGTATTTAATGTAACCACTATCGATCAACTATATTTACCCATTTTTATTGCTAAAATTAGTATTTATCACAGGCATAACTTCTTACATTTTACAGTATTTGTAACTGTAATCGGGCGAACCGGTTGCCGAGCGATCTAAGGCGTTATGACTTTGAGCTTAGGTTTAGGCGCTAGTTTGAATGAGGCCTAGACTGGAAGAAATAAATATCAGTAGTATTCACCCCTTTTCTCTGTCTGAATACGTTCCTCACACAGATCAATAGTCTATGAGGGTTGGGCAGAGTATGGTTATAAAGGAGATAGGCTTCTCATAAAAAAAAGTATGGTAGTTGATCTCCTCGATATCACAGAGATATTGGTTGGGTGTTAAGTCGACGCCACGTCGGATACGGTTAGATATACGTTTAATACCAGACAGTCTGCTAATACTTCCAATATCGATATTAAATACTGGATATCGAATGCCTCTTTTATCCCCCATACGTGCAACAGCTCGTAATTGATAATCTTGACGAACTTAATATCTTTCAAATTAACAAAGTGAAGACAGTATTTGTTTCGGTGATCCTGTGATTTATTTAGATTATCAAACTTCGTCGTCTAAACTTAAGTACCCAAACTTACTTAGTGCAACTTTATATTGGTAAGCAACCAACTTAAAAACAAAATTCAATTTTGACTGAGTATGTTGTTGAATATAATAATTTGAAATTATATCAAAACAAACAAGGCTATTTATAATACAAATCTAAGTCCGCGGGGTATAGAAAAAAGTAGCCTACCTCGAAGGTTCAGGAACAAAGTAAAAACGAAGTTAATATAACAGAAATTTGTTTAATTGATAAAAAACAAAAGTTCAGAAAATATATTGTTTTAAACTTTTGCGTAATTAACAATATTGATGACTCTAATTCTCAAAACTTATTGTACTTTAAGAAGCAAATGAAAAAATAAGTTAAATTTTTCATGACGATTATTATGAAAACGTAATATATTATTATTTAATGAACTTCTAAATTTTTTAATTAGTTACAAGAACGGCAAACTATACACCAAACACACGCGTCTTTAATTACATGCCAGATTACCCCTTACAGGTGAGTTAGCAGGAATTAGCTGTTAAATTTCAGTTAGTTAAAGTACGCCACAGTTTTGGTAAGTGAAATAATTTTGTTTGTTCAATATTTGTTATTTTAAGTATGACTAATTAAGTTATTGTGATATTGAAATATTCGATTTTAGATTTATAAAATTATACCAAACAAGTTAAGTGTTTTCCCAAATTTATCGTTGATTGGAGGTAGTAATTTATGTTTTTATGTAACTAACAGATAGGTCTATATAAAATTATGTAAATTGTATTTATTATATAAACAAATGTTACTTATAAATATGTTATTTACTGATTAATACTAATACTTATATGAGAGTCTTATATTATTATTACCCATGATTTATACATATGTTTATTATCTGTAGTGTTCGTATGTAATGAAAATAAGTAACACTATTTTGGTAGTGATGTTTGATATTTAGTGCACTTTTACACAATTAGAAGAACTAAACGTATTCCTTTGAAAATAAATAAGTTTTATATATTTTAAGCCAAAACAAATAACAAGACTAAGTTTATTATTTTCAACATACATTTCTTGATATTTTAATTAGCCTCACTGTAGATAGATTTGAAAATGCCAACAGAATGGATTAATGTGTTTCTAAACATTTCAAAACAAATTCGGTTCAAACAACGTTGTTCAAATTCCATGTAAATCTGCAGGTCCCGTAGTTGCCTGTCTATTGAGCTAAACTAACATCCCTAATAAATGTCTCATGTAATCTCATATTCTCCTTAAAATACGCATAAAATAATAATAATAATGATAACCAATAATAAGATAAAACAAAACACAGAGGGTCTCAGCTTCTGCACATTTACACATCAGAAGGGTGTACATTTCCTTGAATCATCATTCTGTAAAGGTATGTAAATTTTCACCCCAAGTTAATTTAACTTTGCACCCCTATTCAGGTCCACCCCGACATCCTGTTAAACCACGTTATTGGAACAACAGTCTCCATGCGCTGGCTGAGCTGATATTTACATGTAACTATTATTTACTGTAAGGAACATTTTTCTTTGCTTACAAAACGTTAAACGGCTAAAGTGACACAAAGAAAGATATAGTAATTTTCACATAATATATTAAAACTAGCAATTTACATAAGAAGACATCTGGTGGCGGAGTGCTGTAACCCAGCTACTTGGGGACAAAGTTTTTGGGAGATTATAGGCGATAGGTTCCATGCTCGGTTCTCTTAATACCGACACGGCGTCCGCTCAATGGTTGTCATCAACGTAGAAACTACTAGAGAGGTCTGGAGTGTCCGTGTTGAATGGTAGTCAAGGTTCGGATGTTGTGTAGGGAGGAGAACTGAGTGTCAGACTTTTCAGTTAGCTGAAAACTAGACCAACACTAGATGGTTCGGACTCCACGTAAAGCTGTAGGTTCCATAGTTGCCCTGGCTATTGGGCTATTAATAGTCCTTTCTGAGCTAAGTCGAACTCAGATAGTAACAATGACTACACTTGTTCATCTACACTCATCACACTCATTCACTCCTCATATTCGCCCATATCTCTAAGATCAGCGTCTTAGAGAAGAATAAAGAATCTTATGACTACCTCCTAGAGGCTTACTGATCAAGTGTTTGTAACTTTATATTTTTCTCTTTTCTCTATTAAAAAAATACAACCTATTCAGTCTATAGTTTCTTTCATATCTTCCCTAGTGTACTCTTACAATCCTGTTATTGTATCATATTAATTACAAACTGCTTCGACACATTTAAATAATTTTCTGAACGTATTAAGTAAATAATTGTGGCACTCCCATTTGCAGCTAGTGCTTTCAATAATTATAGTAAGGTTTAGTGAAATTAAAACCGCTTAGAGGTTACTAGATAAATAATTTACAGGTTGTTTTTTAAATTTGGGACAAATTCAACAAAAAAGTTAATGCCTATTTATTCCACAACTTTAAGTTGCTAATGAAGGGATAAATAGGAGAAAATTTAAAATAGGGAAACATATAGGGTGTTGTTACATTTGTAAAGTCGATCTATCCACTTAAAAAAATACAGGTTTTAGAGGGAAGGAATACCAAATTAAGACTGTCTCCACTACCTGCTTACACGAGCCATTTTTTTCATTTTATAGCCCGAATCTATCCACTATAAGAAGAATATTAATAAAAATTTTACAAAATCTTAAAATATCAAAATAAAGTGTTTGTAGTCTGACAAAAAAAAAATTAAATAATCCATCAATGAAGTGGTCGATAATTTTGTTCTTGTAACCCACAGACGTATTACCATATTTATGAGCCAGACGTTGGTCCTCCCTGGACGGGATGTGCCATTACAAACTGCTAACATGATGTGCAAATTGCGGCCAAACACTTCACGTGAGACCGGTCGAGGTGGCAGGTTATTATAGCTTAGTTAATATGCAGTATCGATGATTAATCTTTATTAATGGGTCGTTCATTAATATTAATGATACAGTAAATGAGATTACCTACAAGTTTAGGAAACAACGTGAGATATATTCTTTGAACAACCTCTGAAAACAGAACAAGTTCATTTAAACCATCAAATTACTCTATAGAGGAATATTATTCATTATTCATTAGACGCTGATTGTAGAGACATGAGCGAATATGAGGGGCGAATGAGTGTTATGATTGTAGATGAACGAGTGTAGTCATTGTTACTAACTATGGTCGACTGTTCCTCCAAAAGAGCTCCTAATAGCCGGGGCAACTAAGGGGCCTACAGATTTACGTGGAATCCGAACCACGTATAACCAGCTAACCGACAAGCCTAACACTACGTTCTCTTCCCTATACAAGATCTGGCTTTTGACTACTACTCAATATGGACAACTCAGACTTCTCTAGTAGTATCCACGTTGATGGCAACCATTGATCGGACGTCATGTCGGTACTTAGAGGACTGAGCATAGAATTTATCATCAACAATCTTCTCAACAATTTGTCCCCAGATTCCGCAACACATCCGCCTCTACCTGGCTGAGGGGCTGTCATAAATAATTTTTGCTAGGGTTCTGACTGAGGAGCATCTCCCCACCCCTTACGGGGAGCGCTCCTGTGTCGCACCTTAAACTACCTGTCTTCGGCACTCTACCTGCTTCCTACCTGCTATCTAGCTCAGCTCGCGGAGTGTTCTAAATATAACAACGGCTACTATCATACTGACTTTCTTAAGTTGCACTGCATATTTTGTGGGACTAAGTGTAACATTGATTCTATAGATGATATATTTTAGTAGCTGGATTACAGCACTGCACTACTAGTGCAGACTAAAAATACTGAACGCTTTTCTTCAGCTCAATTTGTTTTGTTAAGATTTTTATTTTACATACAGTCCGATCTATTATCCAGTTTATCTTAGTTTAATCATTGATTTTATACACAAATAGATTTCCCATCCAATGTTAAATTTTGAGTCTCAAAATATCAGCTGTTTTTGTGGTCCATTGTGGAGCGCTAGTGTAGTCCCATGTAAATGTAATGCAGTTTAAACCAGCTGTGGTTGCGGGCCACACAAACTAACAAAATTACTGGCACAAATATTCCTATTGGATGGTTTATCTATTGTATGTTTATATAATCAATGGTTTAATGCTCTGAAAGACGTCCTATTTAAAAAACAATGTAGAGTTGTTTTCAAGCTCTAAATATCAACAAAATACAGAGACAGAAACAAGTTCATTCCTATTTGTATTTATTTTTTATTATTATTTTTTTAAATTAAATCAGAGCTAATGAAGATAAATTGAAAATTAATATTGGCCCGAATCAGACCAATTACCTAGTGCGCCACCCTATAGAATGACACTTAAATTGTCTGTAGGTGGAGCCAGAATCTTATCGTCTGTTTCTTTTTCTTCAGACTCTCCATTATTGGTTCTGACAAAAGTCAATCCTTATTTCTGGCACCAATATTACAAATGTAAATGTCATTTTAAGTTACTTTGTTCTTAATTACCTTACATTTGATGTAAACAATTCATTTTTTAAATATCCCATATTCTTACAACTTAGCGTTTACTGCAATGTAACAAGGTATTATTATTTGTTAAATGATCATTGATTAAAGGTCGCTTGTGAAAAGGAAGGTCATCATTGCCTCGCTAAACCAGTTAAAGCTATCTCGAGCTGACCTCATTTCACTAACTCGATGAACGAACTCGGTTCAGTTAACTTTTATATCTCCGTTAACAAGATTGGTTTTTGCATTTATTACATTACCTTAATTTTGTTTGTTCCCATATCAAAAAACGTATATTATTTCTTCAAAATACACGTGGGTAAAGTATATTAAACAGGTTTTTTACGATTGGTAATGAAATACATATATAGCTGAAATTTTATAAAATCTAGAATGTTAACATTTAGTGTTTATATAAATTCCATTTGTTAGCATTTATAGAGTTTGTTTGTCATAGAAGTCGCATAAAATATATGAATAAAACAATGCACGTGTATGAGTGGAAGAGAAGTGGTAGTTGTGTACATACCACATACGGGCTAACGCCACCGTACATATAGGTGGGTGTGTCACTTAAACAATATTTAATTGATGTTTATATTTGTGTATTTTTATGTGCAATTCAAAAAGAAAATGTCGAATCAATTTCCATATCACTGATATATAAATTATGGATTTTTGCTTTCGGCTCTGTTTAAGTTTTGATTGATTAATTGACAGTTTTTAGTACTTATTTTTACTAAAATTGTGTATTATTATTCATAGGTTTTACTATTCTTTTGTTTTTGTTATAAAATTTGATACTTAATTTAAATACAATATGAAATTACGGAGAAACTAAATACACTATTTCCTGTTTTTCGATTGTTGTGTACCACATTTCAATCAATTCGGTTCATGCGTACGTTTCTTTACCACCAGCCACCATGGTATTATACATAATATTGTACAGTTGTAATATAGTGTAGTCTCAGTAAAATGGATGGAGAACTAAATGTAGAACAATAATCAGTGATATGGGTTAGTTTCTCTTATTTTATTTATAGTGTCCTAAACCACTAAACGCCGTTTAGGCGTTTGAAACATTGATAAACTTACCAGTTAACAAATCGGGATCTTAGCCAGTCGTAAAACCTGAAAAGTTTAGATTTTATGACCAATAAATTTGTTTTGAACTTAGACAAACACTGCCAATATCTGTCTTGAACTCAACTTTGCTCATAACTCCTGAGACATTTATCAAATTTTAGCCGTTTGTTTTCCCTAACACTAGTTTATGAAAGTAGTGACTCAACGTTAAAATAATAGATTATGACAGATTTTACAAATTTACGTAGAACTTTTAAATACTTCATTGTCATATAATTGTTACATAATTCATATAAACCCTTAGAAAAAGTTTAAAACAAAACAAATATTAAACACTGTTCAAAATTAATAGTAAACAAAATAGTTTTGAACATTTTCCATTTAAATATTTAAATGAAATGAATTAGTATCCCCCTATACATTTCCCTTACATAATGTCAGGGGTTAATTCATAGTTTTATATGAACAAGATCTAGTCAGGAACTAGATCAAAGGACTAAGGATAAAATACGGTACTGTGCAATCCTCAATTTTTTATCGGTTGAGCTGTGATATTATAATAATTTTACGTAAATATGAAGTACCCCTTAGAGATAATGAAGGATTTATGTCATCCACTTTTTCTATTGGCGTAGTATGAATAAGATAGTGTAATACTAAATTTAATTCCTTTTACATTTTTTGCTCATCGTTAGGAGTCATATTATTGTTTTTAAAATGTAATTATATTAAGTTATAAAATGAAAAAAAAAAAAAAGAAAAAATGAAACTATCTATAATCCTGTAGAGTACAAGTTAATGGCATACAACATGTGTGTTGTGTGACATTCACTTACGTGCCAACACGTTTTGTTCTAAAGAACTACAATTCTTTGTGGCATCGATCTTATGGAAATCTTTAACCTCTTATTAGTAGGCAAAAGCTTATTATTCTGACAATTCATCCATAAATTATACTGAATAACGTGATTAATTTAAGTTAGTTTGAGATGAAATGACAAATTCTGCAAAGTGAGACGGATAAGGTGTTAAATCGAAGAGATATTTCTTCTAATGTTGTCAGTTGATTTGAAGAGCATAAAGAGGGGTTGCCTCTGGTGAAAGCTAAGCCATATTTCTCAAAAAAGGCTGAATTGGTAAAGTCGAATCGAGGAGATCAAGAGATTTAAATTAGTTCAAGTTATCTTAACGCTCCAATATTTTTAGTAATGTTTGCCATTTTTAATTACAGATTCATCTGATAAACTGGAAATTAAACACAAATTGAATGAGAATCAACTAATATTCTATCCTTACAATAGACCTATATGCTGTTCAAAAACAAATAATGCCTGGGAGGTTATTAGTAGAATCTCACTCGTAATATCCTTTGTTGATTTATATAGATAGAGTTCAATATTTACTTGAAGAGAGTATGTGAACGATGAATAAGAAAATCAGGGTTAGCTTTAATATATCTTTATATAGTTGTTATTAGAATTCTGTAACAGATGTTGAAGTAATGTTCTGTGATAAACTTCTATTATCTTCATATATTTGTTCTCCATATCACAAAACGTATGTTATTTGATATGTAGATAAATTGGAGATTTCCAATGCTTTGAGGGTTTAAGAAAGAAAGAAAACGTTTCGACATGTATAACAAAGTCCTGCCGTATTCAGGCGTTATTTATTTCAGATACACATGGATGAAGTGCAATAAGAAAATTGTTTTTACTATTGTTATTAAAATATATATGGCTGACATCTCTACAATGTTAAAACTTTATTAGTCAGTTTAGTATATTAATGCATTTATATTGATTGTAATTATTTATTGTTAATAAATACTTTACTTATAAATAATAATAGAAACATTGTGTTTATTATAAATGGAGAGGATATCGACTGT
>JAQJVL010000015.1:5707791-5711575 GCA_035578905.1 Stictocephala bisonia | reverse complement strand
TTAAAATTTTTATTTTTTTTGTTTAATTATTTCATTGCTATATAAACATTTTAAACCAATAAACTAAAAGCAAATAACTAAAAAAAAGAAATTTCAATTGACATCTAACCTTGACACTCGGATTTATAAAAACGCCAGAGACTGTCAATTTTTTTGACTGTGTTTATTTTCAGAAAAAATGATCTTGCTGTGGTCAGAATGTCTCTCAGCTAACTGAAATAAATTTGTTCCAAGAGCGTAGAGAGAGAGAGAGAGAGAGAGAGAGAGAGAGAGAGAGAGAGAGAGAGAGAGAGAGAGAGAGAGAGAGAGAGAGAGAGAGAGAGAGAGAGAGAGAGATTTTGGGGTTTAATTCATAAAGAAGATAAGCGTGTGTGTGAGAGGTTACATCACAAAAAATCATGAGGTGAGCAAATATTATTAGGTCATGTTGAGGTTTGGATGGTTGTGACTTATATGAGTCACCTGTTTGCAGAGCTAATGCTCATTATCTCTTAGGTCCAAAAATATTTTCAAACCCCCACCCTCTATCCTTCTAACCACAATCACTATCGTAATCCCTTTTTTAAAATACCTAATATTAATATCTATATTCAATAGACAATAAACTCTAAACTCTTTTTTTCTTTTTTTTCAAACGACACCAGCCCACATAATTTCCTTTCCCATATGTACTTATTTTTGCTGATCAAATCCAAAAAATATGATTGATAATAAATAATATTGCAACCAAACACAGACTAGTGTTTGTTTAGTATTAAAAGCATAGACTATACATTTCAGTTAGTAATTATCTGAAATAAACTTTGCAGTCGTAATTTTTCTAAGAATGTTGACAATCCATTAAAAAGTGTGTGTGAAACTTGTTACATTTAGCACAGCTGTACACTAACACATGTTTGACGTGTCAAAGTTTGTCAGCAACCAAAGACTGACAAGGTCCTCCCTCTACAGTTGCCATTTAACACTTGTCAATTGATTAAAGGGCACACTCTGTACAATTAGATGGCTGAACACTTATCCGTGCTTTGCAATGTGCTGAGTTCAACTGAATCCTTTGACAGTGGAGCTCACACAATATCATTTTATCAACAATAATTGCTGTTCCGTCACAATTCGGTTGTTTTATATCTTGGCTTGCAATTAAATACAAACAAAAAGCTGTACAAATATAGCAAAATACAATACGTACAGTAAAATTGGAAAACGCTCAGGTCAAAGATTAAAGTAAAAAACTAAAGAATCGAAAATTGTTTATGTCATAGAATTGATCTGATGCTTTTACACAAATAAGTAATACAGTACAAGTAAACGTCACACAACACAAATTTATTACAATATAAGCACAAAATGCGCAAATACATTACAATACAAGTACAAAATGCACAAATATTATGGTGATCGATTTCAGTGAACCACGCTCATCTTCCTCAGACCAGAGGGATTCACAAAATAAGGTGACCGTGGTTCACCGAAATCGATAATCACAATATTTGTGCATTTTGTAGTTATATTGTAATATATTTGTGCATTTTATGCTTATATTGTAATATATTTGTGTTGTGTGACGTACTGTATATGTACCAACACGTATTATGCTAATTAATAAACTAAATAAATAATATAACGGTGTTGCACACTCTTAAGTCATATCCTTAATCACCTTTTAATTGATATAACTCATGTTTATTAATACAGCAGAAAAGATCCATCATGCAGAGAAAACATGATTTACTATATACTAAGGTGATTAGTACCTTTTTTCCACTATATTTTCAAAAAGTCAATAAATTATATCACACGGTTTGTTCATGAGTTATGCACCGAATAGGCCAAATTAGTCACTTTGGGCAGCCATATCTCCATTAAGGAATTTTTTATAAAATTTTTTCTCATTACACATGTATTAATTACATAGATACCAACAATTTGATTCAATTGATTTTCAAAAATAACCATAGATCGAACACCCTTAAGGTAAAATAAAAGGCGAAAAAATTCAAGTTGAATGACAAGTAATAGTGTAATTTGGTAAATAATTGTTGTTTATTTGATATTTTGAGTAAAGTAACAAATGACCATACATTAATCCGTTTCACCATTACAGTAGGCTCCTATATCAGTATCGATAGGCTGGATTGTTAATTATGTCTACGTAATTAACTCACCCCAAGAGACGTATCTGGTTCTAGTAGTTAATTAATTATGGCCTGTAAATACTTATTCATTATATCTACACTTCATTAGGATAGCTTATAAAAAATAATATCTCTATTGATGATCATTTTAACATTCTTTAAGCCTATCAGAGAATAATTGGTTGAAATAACATTGTCACTAACAATGTTGTACAATTATTCTGTACTTCTAGCAATACATTGAGAGTAATGAAAATGTATAGCAACAGTTGAATATTACGTACCATAATATAATATAAAAATAAGATCAAAGTAACATACCGTATAGTTTAAAAAATCTACTGGGTTAAGGCAACTATGCCAAATATCACTTCCACATATTTCTAAAAAAAAAAAAAAAAACAAAAAAAACACACAATTCCTGTTTGGTAATCTTATTATTCACTTGAAAGTGTTCAGGTTTTCAAAAAATTTTATATGCATACAAAGAGTTTATAGAACAGTTATTATTTATCAAATAATAAATGATTATGATTCTTTGTGTTTATTTTCTTTTATGAAATTTTTGTTCACATTATGTTCTAAAATGCTGTAAAATATCTAAAAATCTGGTAAGTATTACACAGCTTAAGAGAAATAAATATGCTGTAGAACTATTCATACTAAACCATTTATGAGTAATGGTCGTTTACACTACTATTTATACTAACTAAAGTATAAATGGCAATAAAACCCATGCTTATTCTGAGATGGGCATTGTTATAAACATATTTAGTCAATTAAATTTCAGATTTTTAAAAATATAAAATATATTAACAGTTAGTTGTTATGAATAGCTTTTATAAACAAGGAATGTTATAAACAGCTATGAGATGATTTCGTAATTATTTTATCACATTTTAGATAATAGTCGCATTAATAAAATTAGATATTGTTACACTAAATACGTTTGTTCAGTACTATACGGCTATATTAATTATAATACTTTTGAAAGTAATGTATGAAAAATGTAATCAAAAAAATTATTTTGTATTGTTTTGTACAAGATGGCAAGTATTTATAAATATATTTATTTCTATAGAAACATTTATTCCTCCCAAGTAAAATATCCCATTGTTTCAGTAGTTTTAACAAACGTCAGGATTGTAACTGGCTTTGTGATGTACAATAAAATTGCGTCATATGAAATATTGTATAGTCTAAAAATATATAATTATTTTTAAATTGACCCATTGCATTTACTTAACTGTATTTTCAACGCTGGAAGTTGTAAAATGGGTCATAAGTGGTTTCTATAAAGAATACCTTACTTGATTATTTATAATTTGAACTGTAGATTTATTTATTTATTGTTTATACTTATTTCATTGCTATATAAACATTTTAAACCAATAAACTAAAAGCAAATAACTAAAAAAAAGAAATTTCAATTGACATCTAACCTTGACACTCGGATTTATAAAAACGCCAGAGACTGTCAATTTTTTTGACTGTGTTTATTTTCAGAAAAAATGATCTTGCTGTGGTCAGAATGTCTCTCAGCTAACTGAAATAAATTTGTTCCAAGAGCGTAGAGAGAGAGAGAGAGAGAGAGAGAGAGAGAGAGAGAGAGAGAGGAGAGAGAGAGAGAGAGAGAGAGAGAGAGAGAG